>JAGFMF010011380.1:11759936-11771723 GCA_019455555.1 Galemys pyrenaicus | reverse complement strand
CCCCTCCCCACCAAGTGTCCCCAGTCTGTCCTTGTCTCCTCATTTTTGGTTTTTGTGTCTTTATTGCTGTTATTGTTATTATTACTGTTCTTATTCCTTGCCTTTTGTCAGACAAAAACATTTCCCTTGAATCAAGATAGGGACATTGACAATAGTCCAAAATAAATTCATTTGTAAAACAATTTATTACTTTTGGAATTTTTTCCCTGTAGCCTCATGTAAAGTTACATTTTTTGGACCTTTCTTAAACTGTTCTCAGCTCAAAATCCTCATTAATACCTTAGTTTGTCAGCATTTCATCTACACGCCCAGTATACAGTTTCATTAAGCACATTTTAATCACTAAAAATAATGGAAAATATAATACAGGAAACTTTTTTTAATGATTAAAGCACAGATCAGAAAATATACATTTAAAGATCATCTTATGATGTAATATATACAGTGTGGACTGAAGAAAAGCTAGTTAGGAATTTAGAAGTAAATCTAGTCAAAAAATTATAAAAACCTAAAGATAGCAAATACTGAGAGTAGGCACTAGATTTTTTTTTTAAGTCTAAGCTTATCAGGCTAAAGCAAGAAGGGTCAAATTTTTTTAAAAATTAACTTGAGTAAATGACATTATGAAATAAAATTGGAAATATAGAATGTGAATTAGCAGATAGGGGGATAATGATGGATTCTAGTGATCTTAAGTATGTTTGGTTTCTGAAACCAGTAATCATCTTTCTGACTAACAGAAAAGAAAGGCCAAAAATACAAAAGTAATTAATAACATATACCAGGAAAATCAAGAATCTATTATACATGTTCCTGCCCTCCTCCTGGTAGATAAAATGATACTTAAAAATTAACTGGTTGTGGGTCCTCCCTTGTGTTGCAGGGGTTAAAGTCTCAGCTCTATCAAGCTATCACCAGCCACTGCTGCATGAGTTCCATCCCCAGCCAGGGAGCTGACCCACATGGCATAGCAGGCCTCTCCTGTTTTGCTCACTGCTACCCTCAGCAATGTACTTCAGTACATCTGCACCTCTGGCCTACACCACAGTTCTTTTATGCATAAATAAATAAATCTTAAAGGAAAAAAAAAAAAGCTGGCTGTTCTGAACATTGCAAGGAAGTACTATGATATAAAGATTAGGCCACATGAACCAGGCCATACTTCTGCAAGTAAGTATTTGGCTAATCCAATGAACATGACATTTTAGGGAAAAATGAACTAACAAGAGCTGACAAGCTAAACTGAAAGCACCATTAAATAGATATGAGGAAGCCCTACCTATGAAGGAGAGAATAGCAGAAGAAGAAAATGACAAGGTTGATTTTTAGAATAACATCCTCCATGGGGATTGCCTCCAGATACCGATGATCAATTTGCCTCGATGGTGGTAAATGTGTTTCTCATCTCATCTATTTCTATTTCCAAGAATCATTCCTGCTGTTTCTTTCCAGATTCTAGGAATATGTGTGCAATCGAAGTGAAATTGAACTCAAAACCAAAACAAAGGTGTTCTAGGCATTCATTTATTCTGTAAACATTTCTCAGTTCTACCTTAGGCCATCCCTCATGGACCAAAACCAAATAAAATGAAATCATTGCCCACAAAGGACTTTCGGGTAAAAAATCCACAAACAACTTACTCCTTGCCAGGTACTCTCCTTATAATAACTAGTTTATAACCCTTACAGTAATTCGATAACATAAAATGTGCCATTATTATTATCATTGCCATTTTAGACATGAGAAAACTGAGTCACTAAGAGGCTAAGTGACTTGCCCAAGACTAGACACAGAATAAGTGGAAGAGCTGGGACTTCAGGAAGCTTGGCTGCAGGGGCTAAGTTCTTACCCATTATAGTATCTGATAGAAGATAGAAATTAATGATGAATAATGGAGATGGCACATTCCTAGTATGAGACATTAGAAGTGAGTGTCCACCATAGCAGGAGCCAAACTGCAGAAGAGAAAGCCAAGAAAATTTTAAGCTCTTGAGCAGGGTCTTGCCAAATTCCAGATACAGTGAAGTTTGTGAGCAAAGGTACAAGATGGGGCTGAAAGGAATTAGTTCAGGGTGGCTGGAACAAGAACAAAAGTTATGGAAGTGGCATGGAAAAGAGGAAAGGTGGACATGTGCCTGAGGTCTTAGGAGTTAAAAAATAACCTTGTTTCTGGAACATACTCTTTAAACCAATTTCACTTAGATCAGTCTTTGAAAGTCAAAAAATAAGAGGCACTGTGTCCATGTGATCAAATGCAGTGATATTGTCTCCAGCTGGCTCAGAACTGCTTTTGTTCAAGGTTTTTAAAAGGTTTTCCTTCTCTACGTTAAGCACGCATTGTTAAATTCAGGAGTTTAACCTCCACCAAATCACTGACTGGGCAACAGACAAAGGTGGCTCCATAGTTGTGCCCAACTGGGGACTCTGCTCTCACTTCCAGTACCACTCAGAAGGTACCCTTCATACCCAAAGAGATCTAAAACCCTTTCCCTTTGTAGCCCATCAAGCAACAAAGTCCCAGAGCAGAGAACATTTAAGTTTAGAAAGCAAAGCTGCAATATCAAACAAACAAGAAACTGTTCCAGGGAAATAAACAAAAATGTAAAGCAAACAGACAGTATTCTTTCTAATGTGTTTCAGAGGAACAAATAAACGCTTCTGTAGCAATGTATATGATAAATAAGGTACTTAAGGAAAACCCAAAGTGAAAGCCATTGCAGATGCAAATCTGTGTGCCTGACTGAAAAGTCACATCCTATATAGATGGATGTGGTGAAAAGAGTGTGGCCTGCAGAAGAGAATAGAGGGAACTCAGACAGTTCAGAAAGTATCCAGTCCAGAACAGAAACAATTCCTCCCACACATACTGAAGAGGAAAGAAATAGTACATTTTTATCAGTACCGACTCTTTTATCACCCTTGCCTCTCCTTCCTTCAGCCCAGACCAGCTCAGGTCCTTTCCCAGAATAGGAAACCCAAGCCCCAATCACCACTCCCTCCAAACATGGGAGGGAGCATCCAAACATGGGAGTGGCCTCTCACCAGGGGCAGCTGCATAGCTGAGTAATCACAAGCCCTGGTCCCAGGGCACAGGCCTCCAGTCTGAGCTATGGTACTGAGTCCTTGATTCCTATCACTGCTCCAGATCTAAAAGGAAAATACCCAGTCACAAGAGTTCCTCCCTGCCTGGGTGGGGAGCCATCAAGACAGGAGCATGGGAGAAGCTTGACAGTCCATGACAACCTTTCCTTCCTGTTTTATCATCCACATAGGTCCTTAAAATGAAAGGGTGAGCACAAGCTCCAACTTATTTGCTTCTCTTGGGGGGGTGGGGGGTGCGGGGGGTGAATACTTCCAGTCTTCCGACACCACAGCAAAGACTCATTCTCCACGGTACTATGGTGGTCCCTCACATTTCTGTGCTGGGGAGAACCACAGCACAGATTTTTAACCTCTGATAAACTAGTCTAATATATGTACATGCATATATATGTATATGCATATATTAGCATGTTAGCTGTATACTAAAATGGTGTGAAGTCAAGTATTTTCTTGTTGAAGCACCAAGTTAGAGAACTACTTCAAGATTATCATAAATTTTCTGAATTGGGCAGTCTCTCATAACAAAATCAGTCAAAACTCTGATGTCAAAGCAGACATCAAACAAGCAGTGCCTTTACTAAATTTGCCTGACCTGGACTCACTTCTATCCAATGTATCATAATCATTCAACTTAGAAATCTAAGTATAGAAAACAAAGATGGGCTTGTGTTATAAGGGAAATGAAGTATGGGTGAGCTTCATGGCTCTTCTAAGGAGCAAAGCTGTCTGTGTGTGTGTGAGAAAGAGAGAGACAGAGACAGAGAGAAAGCACTAGGACAAGCACTTTGGACTGACCCCAAAGCAAGAACAACCCAACTACTCACCCCACCCTGCCCCCTTCTAGCACTTTCAAAAATCTTACAAGGAATAAGATTTATTAATTTCTCATATGACTAGTATGCCAATATTCAGTCAGGTTTTAGAACCCCTGGGTTGAAATGTTACCTTCCAGTGATCACAATTGATAATTTGCTTTTACTTTTCCCTGGATGCAATATCACCTATGCAAATATTGACCCAAGCACTGATGAGCAGGAAGACTGGCCATGAAACAGTAGCTCTCTCAGTCAGCTCTAGACTTGGTTTCATACAAGTTGAACAGTATTTCAGGACACTAATTACCATCCCAAATCACAGCTGTACCAATGAATATGCTATCCCATAATTTCAACCTCACACCACTGATTTAAAACTCCAAGTAGCTCAAAATTTATAGACCCAATGAAATAAGTCAGAAGGAAAAGAAAAAGACCAAATGGTCCCACTTATAGGGGGAATATAGGATATCAAGGGGGAAAAAGTAATAACATCAACAACAAAAAAAGACAACACAACAAAAATAAATAGACAACTACAAATCAGAGACATTCTTCAGGGAAGAGGGAGGGGTTGGGATCAAGACAGGGACAGGAAGAGCACAAGGGACTATGGTGATGGTGCACAGGTGAATTGGTGGTGAAAATTCTATGGAACTACACCAAGAAAAGAAAGAAAACACTGTAAGAAAAAAATAATTTTAAAATAAAATTAACATCTTTTTGGATAACAGAAAAAAAATTTATAAGTTCTAGGATATGTTTTAGTTTGATCTCAGAACTGTATGTTCTCCCCAAAATTACATTAAGTAGTTATTTCTTTTTCATTTTTGTAAAGAAGATAACATTATCCTAGAAAAAAAAAAGTAAACTGGATTTTGAGGCAAAGCAGGTCTTACTGGGAAATAAATTGAGAAAGTGTGGTATAACCCCATTACACATTTATTTCCTATAAACAGATTCCTCTAAAAGGACCAGGAGCATATACTGGAATGAGGCCCCTGCTTCTTTTCTTCATGGAGTGAATATAATAACATACCAGAAAATGAGAACTATGAAGACTCCACCTCAAAAATATAAAGTTGAGGGACTGTGAATGACCTACAGAGGTAAAGCAAAACACCCTGTCTCATATGCTTTCATCCATGCATCCTCTTGTAATGTATGTTTTTGAAAGATGTCTATACACACGAGAAGTAAAATTTCCAGTTATCAAGCAAGTGAGTCATAGGGCTGTAGTGTACATGGGATCCACAGACAATAAGATTGTATCACAAAGTCAGAAAGCTACATAAATGGAAAATAGACTTATCGTGGTGATCATTTCACATCGTACACATATCAAATCATTATGTTGTACCCCTGAAAACTAACATCATGTTTTGTGCCAACCATACTTCAATTTTTAAAAACCACCAGCAAGGGAAGCACTCCTGGTCCTTACCTCTCACTTTTAATCAAGAGTCCCTCTTCACATCTGGCTGCCATGGCAGCAAGGCCACAGATGGAGCAGTTACTCAGAGTCATTTCACCTTCCTGTCCAAAGGACTCTTCAAGAGGTTGCAACAACTTGCAAAGAGCAGGGTGGATAGAGCTCAGCAGAGGCTCACTAGTACCAAGCAATCATTCAACTGCAGAAGTTCAACAGACGGAGTCCAATCCACAGCCAAGACACCAAATGCCAAAGTCACCTTAGTGGGCTGCCCTGGAGCCTCCTTTAGGGGAACCCCTCCACCCTTTCCTACACTTCCATTTATGTTGGGGTTTTATATTGAACATTGGGCTCTATAAGACACAAGAATGGGAATGCTAAAGAAAGCAAGGGCTGTGCTGTGCTGTGTCTTAGTTGGCTGAAGTATCCTCTAGTGGATGAAGGAAGCAGGGACAGCTTTGAGCACCCAAAAGAAGTGCCATAAAATGCCAGTTCCCCAAGAAGTGTCTAAGTTTCCACAGACTAAAAATGAAGGAAACCCCTCTCATACTATTCTTTCTGGAGAGTCACAGACATAAAACCCTTTAAATGCTTTCAGAGAGTTGAAATCAAGATGTGGCATCAATAACCCCAGGCAGAACTGACTGCACAGATGAGCAACCAGGTGTGTCACATTGGGTCCTGCCTGGAGAAGACCCCCTGGTTGGTGTCATGTTCTGTGGCCACCATCTTGAAACTTTTAATAATTATTTTGGGGGCCTCCCTGGTGGCGCAAGGGGTTAAGCAAGCACTGTGATACATCCACAGCCATTGCAGCACAAGTTTGATCCTCAGGCAGGGAGGTGACCCACATAGCACAGCAGACCTGTCCTGCCTCACCCACTGCTCCCTTCAGCAGTGTATTTCAGTGGATTCACTGTTCTGCTCCCAACTCTGTCTCTGGAGAATTCTCTCATCCCCCGCACCTATGGCCTGTGCCCAGCTTTTGTATGCAGAAATCTTTTTTAAAAATAGTTATTTTTAACAGGCGCTCATGTATTTTCATTTTGCAGCTAACCCCACAAGTTCTGCAGTCAATTCTACCATGTCAATACACCTCTAAACCACCAGGGGACATACTTTCATGGGACTTGGCTTAAAAGAATGAAAAACTCCCTGATAGGATATTTTGACTTTCTTGTGGTTGCCAGTCTACAAAATATGCCTTTTAAATTGTCTGAATTGTTTCATTTCACTTTGTCAAATGACCTGAAATGTTTTTCTATTTGGAGAAAAATGGTGAAGGATGAAGAAGGGGAAAAATATTTTTAAAAAATAAGTCTATAAATATCAGTCATGCAGACAGTAGTGTGAATTAGTTGAATCAACCTGCTTTCCTCTGACTCATGACTGAAATGAGTTGCAGTGTTTCCACAGGGTCGGCAGAAGGAGACAGGAGAAGCAGGGTAGAGCTTGGGTCGCTGTTGGGGAAACCATACTGTGGGGTACTCTGGATACAATTTAGGATGCTGGAAGCTTAGTATGAATAGCAGTTAAATGATTCATGAAAATATAAGAACACAATAAGTTTACCCACCATAGGTTAGTGCCAAAGAAAAATCAAGTTCCTTTTCCTTTTTTGCATACCTTGAGTCCTATCCCATAATGAATTTCATTAATTTAGTTACATTGTATTTCAAAGACATTTAAACACTTTCTTAGCATTATGCAAATACATTTCAGGTTTTCTGAGAGAAAATGCTTTTAATTTCCGTATCACTGGCTTACCAATTAATTTTCAGAATGACTCCTATCCAGAGGGTAAATATAACCTGTGTCCTACTCTGCTGATGTACAAAACCTAAGTAAATACCATGAAGTACATTCCTACAAATGAGATTTTCTAAATGTGTGCTGGTCTTTTCCCCAACACACACAGTTAGCAAATAAATAGTACAATGACTTTCAGCATTATTTGTCAAGAATACTAGTGATTGACAATGAATACATTTTATCTTAGAATATAATGGCACTTTTTTCCCCCAGAAACTCTAAGTTCCTAATTCATCCTTGTGTGAAATGAAACTCAGATGATTTTCTATGTTTCCATGGAAACCAGCAGGAATGGCTTGCCCATTTGACAGAGGGATGTACCATCAGTGGTGGGACCCGTTCCCAGGCTAACACTTTTCTCTCTCTGCTGGCCAGGTTTCAACAATCACCAGCATGCAGACCTGTGTGGCCTGCGAAGCCTTTATCCCCAAACATCAGCCTATAGGGGTAAAACTTAGAGATACTAGTAGGGGGCACTTTAAATACCTCTGCTATAATCATAATGACAACCTTTCAAAGAGGTGATATTGGCCCCATTTTACAGATGAGAATAATGAGGCTCAGGAAAGGAATTAAAAAGGTCATGTGGGTGTAGGGTCACCTATCCAGCCACCTCCCTCCCGGAGCAGATGTGGAACAATAGGAGAGCCCCAGTGACTGAGTGAGTGGGTGAAGGAACTGGGAGAAAGTAGTAGAATATTGAACATTTGCTGCCCATTTTAAAACTCATAACTCCTCCAGGAGGAGGCTTACACTCGTCAAGATTATCTCAACTGCCACTTCTCACCTTCACCATGTGGGCTCTGCTCCACCTTCACTGCCACACTTGAATCTGTCATTACATCACCACCCTGAGCTCATACCGAGACTTTCCATAAGTTCAATACGGGGCTAAATTCAAGAGGAGGTGACAGGAACAGCAGCTTTTATTAACCTCATGAAAGATGTGAGGTGACCCTGGGTAAAGAGGACAAGAGAGGGGTCTTGCTTGTTACTTTATCATCTTTCGTGTGCCTCGATAACTTGTACAATGTCCAAAAAGAATCCCTTTGAATAACGTCTTTGAAAATGTATATATTATGCATTAAATGACCTTTTTCATTCTCAATGTGTCGTATTTATTGGCTGAGCTTTACTACCAGAATGGTGTTAAACATGAAGTCAAGGTAAAAGTCACAACATGTAGAGTCCTGATATATACGTCCTCCGTTTTACTTTTTTCTTCCCTTAAAAATCATATGTATTTTCTCCTGGGTTGTTATCCAATGGCATTTAAGATAATGTCCTCAGGGCCTCCTGGTGGTACAAGGGCTTGAGCACCGCACTGTGGGGCTCCCTCAGCTACTACAGTGCAAGTTTGATGCCCCTGGCCACGGAGGGGACCCACATGACGCAGTGGACCTCTTCTGCATCACGCTCTGCTCCCCTCAGCAGTGTATTTCAGTAGATCTGCCTGTTCTGCTCTATCTACTCTGTCTCTGGTGAATCCTCTCTCTCTCTCTCTCTCTCTCTCTCTCTCTCTCTCTCTCTCTCTCTCTCTCGCTCTCTCTCTCTCACACACACACACACACACACACACACACACACACCAAGCCTCTGGCCTGTACCTCAGCTCTTGTATGCATAAACAAAATCTTTTTTAAAAAAAGATAATGGTTCTCAAATCTGATTGCTCATTTTCAAAACACCATGCCTGAGTCCAAGTCCAGACCAGTGAACAGTCTCAGGGCAGAGCCTGGAAATTATTTTTAAAAATTCTCAATGACTCAAAGGGGCTCCCCCTAAGATAGAGAAGTTTTGGGGCAGTGATGCACATAGGCATCACTTGGGGAAATTTACAAAGTACTGGTGCCTGGGCCCCAACCCCAGAGATTTCCACATAATTGGTTCAGACTGAGCCTAGGAGTCAGGGTGTGAAAATAGCCCCAGTTCACTCCAGTGCACAGTCAAGTTTGAGAACCACTGCAAAGAACATACAGGAAATTACCATTCAGTAGAAAATGATGACAGTTAACAAGTAAAAAAAAGTAAGAAACAAAACTATTCACACTCCTCTGAATAGTCAGAACCCAACACTTCTGCCTCCATCTGGACCCCTTCCAAGCATAATAATAGTGATGATAAAGGTCGTTCCTCACACTCCAGTGGCTGCCTTCTTTATGTTCCCTGCAAAGCTTCCTGTTTGGTTCTTAAAATTATGGATTTGGCTCTGCCGCTTATAAGCTATGTAGTTTGTAACTTGACTCTAAGTCTCAGTCTCCTCTTCCATATACAGGGTGTGCTGACCCTCTATTCGAGTGGAGCTGAGGATATTAAAGGTCACAGTGCATATAACATAATCAGCAAGGGGCTCACCACACAATAGGTGCTCAATAAATGTTTGCTATTTTAATAACTGCTGGCTGAATATTTTCCAGGCATTATTCAAAACATTACATGTATTAATGCGATTTTCGCAATCACCTAATAAAGGAATACAGTTATGAGGGCAATTTTACAGAGCAGCCAACCGAGGCACAAAGGGCCTGGGTGACTTGCCAAGGTCCCCAGCAAGTGAGTGACACATCCCGTGTGGGCTCCGCAGCCCACGTTCCAATCACTTGCAGTGCTGGTTCTCAAACTATTCTACCTGACAGCAAGTTCATCTCTGGTGTTACCTCCACCTGCTCATATTTCTAAACTCCGTCCTACAAACCTGCAATCTGAGTCAACAACTGGGATTTGAGAGAAACTAATAAGGTCATGCATCACCCAAGGTCCATCTGCCAGTCTCTCCCAACAGTCAGACAGCTCAGCGCCTCCTCCTCTTTGCCCATCTGCTTGATAACCTCTTTGTGTGTATAACAGCCACGCAAGTGATTTTGCCTCTATCCTCTCTGTGTTGAGAGGCTTAAGGAAAATGTGTGTAAAGATTCAGGAACAGTGCCTAGGACACAGTGCTTTCTGTCAATATTATTTCCCTGTTTCCCTAAATCCATTTGACTTCTCAAGTCTCTTGGGGGTTATTTCCTCCCGAGCAACATGTCTGTGATTCCATCAGTCTAGTGAGCAGCTGTGCTTTTCATTTAGACCCTGCAAACTGTCCTCGGGGGCCAGCCCACAGACCAACGCTGAGAAGTGGTAGCAAGTGTCAGAGGCACAGGAAGGGAACATCGCCCCAGAGTGAGTCATTGCCCCAAAGGCCTGCACTGAGCCTCATTTCTTACCTTCCTATCAGCTCATTGGTCCCACATATAAGCTAAATTATTTCCTTTTCCCATTATCCCCACAAAAGTCTGTAAAGAGCTCTGCTTCCCTTGAGTTTACACTCACCCAAGGGGTACATCCCAATCTATTGGCATCTCCCAGGTGGACTCATTGATTCAATTTCAAAATTTTTCTCAAGTTACCCCTGCTGAAATATTCATCAATGCCAAAAAATGCCAGTAATGCTTGGATTTTATTACTTCTTGACTGCCCAAACCTTTAACTTCCCAGATGCCAATTTCTAGGGCATCGTTCAGTAACCTGGCCACATCCGAGTCTCCCACTAGCTCTCTTTATTGATGCCCCTGCCACCTGCCTGGTACATTCTTCCTAAAACATCATTTTCAAAGTCTTCTTGGTCTTTTATTTTTAAGCCACAGAGTCTACATGTCTACGGCCTAAGTATGACTAAGAACTTTTCCCATCTTCTAGAAATCCCTAACAGGAGGAAAGGGCATACAGAAAATCTTCTTGATTTAGGCTGGGGTTGTGGTGGCTTATGAAGCTATTTAGAATGTTGTTTCCAGCATAGCTATGGAAAATTCTTTTCTGACAAATATGTAGTATGAGCTCAACTGTGTCTAGGGGTTACAACATGGTAGGAGGAATGCATGCTCTGTAGGCCAATTTTGTGGCTAGAATTCTGAACTCAAGTAACTTTGGCTCTCCTTCCCTTTTCTGATCTCAGTTTCCTCATCTACAAAGTGGAGATAATAATAGGAATATTGTGGGAATTAGAAGAGACAACAAATTTTTGATATTTGGCATAGAATAAATCTCAAGACATTACTCCTGAGGTGGTTATGATCGTATTATCATCAGCATTAGTCAGGAATTGTTTCCAGGATATACTGAGAGATAATGACGGGGAAACACATCCATAAACAAGGAGCAAAACTAAGTAAGCAAGGGGTGGTCTGGCTTGGGGGGAGGGGGAGGCTGGCATTTCTAGCCCTTGCCTGTACCACCTTCCCTCTCCCACTGCCTCTTGTATCTCTCCCCTTTCTTCTTCTTCTCCTTCACCTCTTGAAGGTGTTAGAACATAAGATGAGCTTCTGGTTGCTCAGTGGGAAAACACAGAGCTCAATTTTTCCTCTCTTTAATATGAAGTATTTTAATGCTTAAAAATTCCAGGATCACCTTCAATTATTTACAGCCACTGAAGTTAAATGGAAAAAGAAAAAGTGATTAAAGTAGGTTTTTCACTTTTAATTATATATAACCTATAAATATCGAGCTTAGGGACAATACTTTTTTTTTTGACATTTGCATAATTCTTATATTATATTTTCTTGTTGAGAGAACATTGGCTTACAAAATGTTATGTATCTCAGAGGTACAGGTTCACGCCTTTTAAGATGTTATCATATCACACCCAT
>JAGFMF010011380.1:11702973-11758594 GCA_019455555.1 Galemys pyrenaicus | reverse complement strand
GTCTTTTATCCATTTTGAGTTGATTTTCGTACATGGTGTGAGATAGTGGTCCAATTTCATTTTTTTACATATGGTGGACCAGTTTTGCCAGCACCACTTGGGACAATACTTCTTTTTGTGTTTGTCCAGTATTCAAGTATTAACCCTAATGTATGTATTTTGGAGATTAAATAAGTGAACAATAAGATATATTGTTCCAATTAGACAAATTTTTCCCTAATTCAGAAATCTATAGCAGTAAAGCTTGTTTGAGTTCTGTATAATGAATATTCTGAGCTCTGCTCTTCAATCTTGCTAGCATCCGTGAGAAAAGCATGGCGGAAGTCTGAAGGGCTGAGAAGAGGTGAGCACCCAGCCCGGGTCAGAGTCAGAGGCCAGGTACTCCTGGGCCTCCAGACCTCCTTCCTTCCTCGCCTCACACCAATGTTCTAGGAGACTTCCTACATCCATTTTCTTTAAACGATCTTTTATAATCCCCCTTTTTTAATTGAAGTATAGCAAAATATTCACTTTCTTTATGTTTCATACATGGGCTCATCGATTCATGCTGATGTTAAAGACACATTTGTATTCTGAATCAGTCTTCTACATGTCCAGTGTTACAGGACACCAATGGATTTGAATTCTCTGGAGTTGAGGGGGAGGAACCACTGGTGCTAATGGTGTTCCATATTTTTTCTTTTTTTGTTTTTATAGCTTAATTAACTTCTTCTTATTTTTATCCTAATTCAAGAGTTCCATTTTCACTCCTCCATATGTGCTTGTATTCTACTCACCCACCGCATATACGGGGAGGTAGGACACTGGTTACTCATGCCAACGCCTACTCCCCATATACTCCTCCTGCCTCTCTAATTCCCTCTGGTGACCAGTAAATTTTTTCAAAAGGTCCAAGATTTGTTTTCATTGTATTGTACCAGTTTGTTTGTTTTATGGTTATTTATATTCCAGAGATAAGTAAAATCATCCAAAACCTATCTTTCATTTTCTGAATTATTTCACTTAGCATTATCAATATAGTTTCTTAAATCTGTACTGAGACCTAAGGTAAGTTCCTAGTCAAAATATAAGGCCTAAATTTATCTCAATCCATGTACTGCTAAACATTCTACCCAACATTGGCATGGACATGTTTCTCTGCATTCCACATTTATTCCCATCAACCAAGAGTCACTGTTTAGTGTTACATGATCATATTTTAATTGAAAGAGTTCAAATCAAGTATAAATTGGTAAACCTTTGTAGAGAGAAATTTTGCAGTACTTACCAAACAAAAGTAAAATTCACTTGCCTAAATGTACAGAAATACTAGTATATACCTATAAATTATAGCACTGTTTATAATGCAAACATTGGCAACAACATAAATCCATCTTTATAGGGCTGCATAAAATATTTTATATACACATACAATGACTATATATACATATACAACCACTAAGAAAATGAAGTTAGCTCTAAACAGAGATAGTAAAGTTGTCTAAGACATATTTTCAAGGGGTAAAAAACAGGTCAATTTATATAAGCTTACTTACATAAACAGAAGATTAAATTGTTCATATGCTCATATGGACACGGAAATAAGAAAAAAATTGACATTTTATTTCATATACTAAATGTCTATGAGGCTTACAGTGTGCCAGACACTTTTTTACATTATTTATGAATATCACACACCCTGAGGTTGATAAAACTATTACTATTCCTGTTTCTGATAAGGAATAGGACCTTAGGAAACCCAAGTCACATACTGATAGCCCGTGAGGGTTGTAACTAAGAGTCTGATCCAGGTACTTGGGTCCAGCATCTCCTTAAGTATAATAGAACATTCCATCTTGTCAGCACTGCTTTGTTTTTTAGTAAGTACTACTTTAATTTTTTTAAAGCATGTATTGCTTTTATATTAAAATTTCAGCAATAACAGAAAAAGCAATCTGAACTCATTGGGGGGATATCGTTTGTTGTTACAAAGCATAAAAACATGTTGCTGCCTCAGGGATCAGGTTTTCAGGGCAGAATTTAGAAATGAGCAAGTTATTTGCCTTTTAAGTCCTAAAAAAGCAGAATGTATTTCAACTCATCCTGCTTACTGAAATCTAGCTCAAGAGCATGTGTTGGCTTTAGAGTCCTGCTTTTTAGAGATGCATCCATGAGGAGCCAGGAGGCAACCCTTATACAAGGCAGCTCTCCAGCAAGTCCTCCCTTCAACAAGAACAAGCAGACTGTGAGGAGAAGCATGAATTCATGTTGGCTGTGGATACCCAAAGGCCAAGCAGATCATAAGAATCCCATCATTTCTGCCCTTCTAAGATAGACCAAAAATTATTAGAATGACTCACAGGTTACCTCCTATTGGTCGTTTAGGCATTGACAAGCTTGGACACTGTTAATACTGTTTCTCTTAACTGACACCGCACATGGTCTCTTAGATGTACTGAGAGGTATCCAAGAGGTTAAAGAAAACAAATAATAAAATGTAATTAGCTGGAAAACAAAAACAAGTACAGGCATCAGCCTAGAGCCCTTCCTCCACAGATTTGATTAAAGAAGGAAATAGCCAAAGCCACATATACAGGACCAAACAAGAATACATGAATGAAACACCAAAGTAACCCTGGTTCTGGTGGGGAGAAGACAAAAACATCTGGGGACTTTGTCTACAAATAACAAGCAGCAGCCCATGGAAGCATACAGAAGAGGGGGTAGGTGTAGTATCACAAGGACAACAGGAGCCAGCAGCCATTCACAGCCAGGTAAGAGCCAAACTAGAAACTGGAAATCTAGCAGGCACCCTGAGAGCAGAATTATAAAGTCTGCCAAAATTCCTGTAGGAGCCTATCCTTTCCCCCAACCACATGGCAGAAGAAAGCAATGTCTCGATTTGGTCATTTTCTCAATCCTTTAGTTGTTAGCCTCCCAAAATCAAGAGACAGCTCCAACATCTATTGCAAATTGGCAATGTCCTTGGCTCCCTGGATTATGTTGCAATCTGCTTCTCACACCTCTTAGCCTTCTTGACAGAAGGAAAGGGAGAGACAGGTTTTCTGTTTCTCTGTGAGATGCCAACTTCTTTCCCCCTTTCATTTGTCTCTTCCTTCTTTCTTCTTCTATGACATTTCTTTGGCTGGCCAGAAAGTCACTTATAGTCCTCCTTATGGCATCTCTTGCCTCCACCCCCAACCCTGAACTTCCCCATGGTACATTTCCATAACAGAATCATTGCAATGGAATCGTTCTGATGTATGTATTCAGACACAAGCAGCAGTAGCTCCCAGGGCCAGTGGGCAATTCAACTGTATTGCAAAGAACAGGGCCCAGAACCTCAGAATATAAATATCATTCAAGATTCCTAGTTTTCACATGAGACTCTGTCATACTTTGGTTTCCACTGAAAGCAGAAACTGGTGTGAGGAGTTTACCCGGAAGGTAGTCCCTGGGTACAAGATTGGCAGGGGGGGAGGGAGGGAGAGAGAGAGAGAGAAAATTTTGAAAGTATATTATTGAACAAGATGAGCTCAGTTGTTAGGGTCCTGTAGCAAGTGTTCAGTTCCTTCCTGAATGAATAGCCTGAAGAGTAGGAGACTGAGACTGGATACACATATTTCTATCCCATCGTTATATATATTTTTTTTATTTATATCTTTTACATCGCTGAGTATTCCTGGTAAAATTCCCACCACCAGTTCACCTGTGAACCATCACCATAGTCCCTTGTGCTCTTCTTTTCCCTATTTTGATCCTTTTCCTCCCCACCCCTTGCAGAATATCTTATTTATGGTTGTCTGCTAGTTTTTATTATTGTTGTTATTTTTTTCCTGATCCCTTATTTGGTTCCCCTATATTCCTCCTATAAGTGAAACCATTCAGTATTTTTCTTTTTTCCTTCCAGTTTATTTCACTGAACGTGATTGCTTCAAGCTCCATCCATGTTGCTGCAATGACATACGTTTATCATTTTTGATTGCCAAATAGTATTTCGTTGTATATATAAACCACATCTTCTTGATCCAGTCATCTATTTTTGAGTATGTGGGTTGTTTCCATATCTCACCTATTGTGAATAGTGCTGCAATTAACATAGGGGTGCAGGTATCTTTTTGAATTAATGTTTTTGTGTTCTTTGGATAGATTCCTAGGAGTGGAATTGCTAGGTCATATGGTAGGTCCATTTTTAGTAGTTTGAGGAACCTCTACACAGCTTTCCATAGTGGATAGTGGATGGGCCAGATTGCATTCCTACCAGCAGTGTAAGAGAGTTTCTTTTTCACCACATCCTTGCCAACATTTGTTGTTGCTTGCTTTTTTAATGTGTGCCATTCTCACTGGTGTCAGGTGGTATCTTATTGTAGTTTTGATTTTCGTTTCCCTGCTAATAAGTGATGTTAAATACTTTTTCATATACCTATTGTCATATACATATATATTTCATATACCATTTTCATTTCCTCTTTGGAGAAGTGTCTTTTTAGCTCTTCTACCCATTTTTTTTTTTTTGGACTGGATTATTTACTTTGTTTTTGTAGAGTCATGTGAGTTCTTTGTCGATTTTTGTGGTCAGTCCATTATCAGTTGTATTGTGTACAAAAATTTTCTCCCAATCAATAGGATGCCTCTTTGTTTTGGTGTCTCTTTTGCTGTATAGGAGCTTTTTAGTTTGATGTAATCTGAGTTGTTTATCTTTTCCTTAATTTTCTTTGCTTTAGGGGATGTGTCCTTAAAGATGTTACTGAGATGCATGTCATGTGTTGCCTTGCCTATATTTTCTTCTATATATTTTATGGCTTCAGGTCTTACATTCAGGTCTTTTATCCATTTTGAATTGTTTTTTGTGCATAGTGTGAGGTAGTAGTAAACTTCATTCTTTTGAAAGTAGTAGTCCAGTTTTCCCAGCACCATTTATTGAACAAACTGTCCTGTTACATTGCATAATCTTTGCTCCTTTATCAAAGATTAGTTGTCCATAAGTGTGGGTTTTGGGGTTTTCTATTTGATTCCATTGGTCTGTGTCAATTGTTTCAGTACCATATTGTTCTAAGTATTATAACTTTGTAGTATAGTTTGAAATTAGGGTGTGTGATACCTCCATTCTCCTTCTTTTAGTCAGGAGAGCTTTGGCTATTCAAGGTTTTGTTTTTTGTTTTTTTTTTTTTTTTTGGTTCCATATGAATCCCATCCTATTTTAGAGGTTGTGCACAGGAATCTATGTGAATCTCCACTTCCCAGTTGTTCCTGGGCATAGATCAAGAGTGCTCCCATGACTGTAAAGAAGACCTTTAAGGCAGAAAGGTAAAAATATGAGCTTGGGGCATGATGTTATCAACAGAAGCAAAGTAAGAAAGAACTTGTAGAATGCACTCAGGATGCTACAGTGAAATTCAGGGTAAGTAAAGGAGATGGGACACAAAAATTCAACTAAGGTATGTTTTTAATTTCTCAAAGAAATATGTCTCATAGTAAATATATATATAAATTATAATAGAGAAGCATGTATATTAAAAAGCAATAATTTTATACTCACCCTTCCCCAAACCTAGGCACACTCCCCAGAGACAAACACTTGTGACCATTACTAGTTTCCTCATAGTTACATCTATTTCTTACTCTTCCTCAAAAGAAATAAATTATACAACCAATCATTATCTGTACACCAATGATTTCTCATGAAGCCTGGTTTTTCATCTCAGTCTATATCAAAGACTCACAGAAAAGAAAATGTGAGAGGGATTTGACCCAGAGTTTAGCTCTATGCATATAGGCATTTATACCTCATTAGGGTAAAAAACTTGGATTCATACCATTTTATTTCCAGGCCTAAGATGACTATAGAAAATAGAGATAGCTCTGCAGAGGCAAAATCCTAGGAAATAAATGGGAGTTACATATCTGAAAATTGATGCTATGTACAAGGCAAATTGCTCTGGGTAAGCACTGCTTCTGACAAGAATTGAATTTCTTAAAAAATGATGTCCAACACAGATATCTTGGAACATAGTGACTTTTCTGTGAGGACTCAGAATTTCTCTTTACCCAGGCAGAATATCTTTCATTGTGCAGTGGAGGTAACACGTCTAAGGCAGATACTCACCCCAGATTCATTGGGACAAACCCAACTGCAAGTAATCTATCCAAATGGTTCATTAGGGCCCTTGTGAGACCACATCTATGCTAGCAAAAGACATCTGTGATAAAGAGAAATGAACCCAATCTGGGAATAAAAACTAAGCCCAGAAGCTTTGTAGTTAACAGTCTTGACTCACATTTCAACATTGCTACACTTAGCACACACTTATCTGTATGATCCTGAGCAAGTTACTTAACTGCTCTGTGCCTTGGATTATTCATCAGTTAATGAGGGATGATATGAGCATTTACTTCAAAAGATCATTATAAGGATTAAATGAGATAATCCAATGCTTCTTGATTTATCTGGAGTGAAAGAATATATTTCTAAAACTTTCAATTTGGTGTGGACTGATACTCCTTAAAATAACAAAATATATATCCCTCCAGCAAGACCCCAGCAAGGAAGCCTCCAGCTGTAGTGCTGTTGGTGGAGCAGATGCCAGCCACCCCATCAGTGGCACAAGGCAGCTCACAGCCTCTCATAGCTGTGCCTTCATCTCAAAGGGCTGTACCCAAGCCCTGCAACAGTGAAGTGGACTCCAGCTGCCATGACCAGTGCAAATAGCTGGGACACCCAGCCCTAAAAGTCAGCAGCAGTGTCCTAATTGAGCAGTCCTAATCACAGGCACAAGGCCTGCCTTAGAGCCCCACCAGCAGAGCCCCAGCGGCAAGTATTGCAGCCACTACTACCAGCAGTCCTGCTTCTTCAGAGTACCTCCTAAAATCTAGCCAATTAGCTGCAAGTCATGCTTCTAGCAGCCACCACCCTTAGGACACCACAGGCGGCTACTTGTTCTACACACCACTACTGGACATGCAAGACACACCAGGCACATCATACAGCGATCTTAGGCATCCACAGTAAGACTGGATCTACCGCAACCCCCTCTGAGCACACCTCAGTCAAGTATTGAGGCTAAACCAGCGAAGTTCCACTATCTGGCAGGACTGAAGACCCAACACACCGGGCTGCCCTGACACAGCAGGCAGGTGAAGAGAGTCCACAAAGGGGACACAACTTCTACAAACCAGGCTGAATGGTGCTCCAGAAAAACACTCAATATCACCAGCACAAGATTAAACCCTCAGCGCTAAGAGAAATAGTACTATTGTCTAAAATACAGAGGTAAATGCAGAGAGCCAGGGAAAATGGCGAAAAAGGGGAACATGACCCAAATGAAAAATCAAAACAAAACTCTGGAAAAAGACCCTAGAGAAGGGGAGATAATCATACTGCCTGAGGAAGAATTCAAAAGAAATGATTACAAAGATGCTCATAGATCTCAGAAGAATGGAAGAGCTAGAAAAATGAAGAAGCCTTAGAACAAAAGTGAAAGAACTGAGGAATACAATAATAGGACAAAAAAAAAACCACAATAGAGGGGTCTAATAAGAGACTGGATAAAGCAGAAGAATAAGTGAGTTTGAAGACAAAGTAGAATTCACCCTGTCAGAGCAGCAAAATAAAAAGCAGATGTAAAATGAGACACCAAAAATAGTAAACATTGTGGGGTGAGAGGATGAAAATGCAGTTTTGGAAAGTGTTGGCTGGGAACTGAACATCTTACTTGTGACAAAAATTCAAATGACAAACACTTCAAAGCAACATTTTCAGATGAATATTCTGACCTATTTAAAGAAGTCTTTCTTAACAGAGGTGCTTGTAGGTCAACAAAAAAAAAAAACACTTAGGAATTTCATCAACAAAAAAAACTGAAAAGTCTATGAATAATATGACCAATATGAAGGATTTCTTTAAATTATAAGACATGACATAGCAAAATTCAGCTTCCTTTCTAAGAATTATTCCTCAAAAATCATTCCATGAGCCACAGACTTGGTTATGGTAAGTTCCCAGATAAGTTTTCAAATTACATAAGCAGGAAATTATCCACACAGTCACAGAATTCTTATTAGTATTTATCCACGAATTTATTAGTGCTGATCCTGCCATTACCACTTCTTTGGATTCTTCTTATGATCAAAACATTCTTTTTAAGAAGAACCTAAGTTGGCAATAATCAAAAGTATATGATGAGTGGAATTAACGTTAAAGTTGGGAATCTTCAGCTGGGAAAAGAAACTTGGAAGGACAAACAGTCCTTCCAGTATTTACAGATTCGAACATAATCAAAGAAAAGTAACTGGGACTAATGAAGAAAAGTAACAGTGAAGCATATTGAGTTACACACACACACACACACACAAACACAGGTGTTGTAAATATAGAAGTGTTAAAGAGTTTTTAACACAGAGCCACCTAATAATAAAATCAAGTATCTGAAGCTCTGTGAACTGTTTAGTAACAATGATAATGGGTGGATTAAAGCATGAATACAAAAGCAATACACCCAAAATTATCAAATTTGTTCCTTCATAATGCATTATGATATTGATCAATTCAGTGAACTAGTGCTAATAACAAAAAATAAACTGGTCTCACAAATACTTTAGATATATTCAATAAGCATATGGCTAATTTTGACTTCAGACATTATCTTATACACAAAAGCTCTTCACTTGTATTTAACTTGTATACAAACACCTTCATATAAAAGAAAATATTTTCATATAGTTATATAAATTTTATAACAGTTCTGGAATTAATTACTGTCCTTAGTACTATGGAGATTCTATATCACTTTGGAAGATGTAATTATTCTTCAGCTCAATCAAGTACCCTCAAAACCAAGCCAAACTAATAGGATACATTCTTGAGAATTCATCACATCCTGAAGTTTGCACTTGAAAGACCATTTGAGAAATTTAATGCATAATTCATACTCTTCAAATGTCTGTAAGTTTCTTCTGAAATTATGTCTTCATTTCCATAAAATAGCTGTGGAATTCCACAATGCCTGTGATTCTACTAAACTCAGGACAGGTCAGCAAGAGGAAATAAGCATAGTCTTCAATTACCATCTGTTTAAGTCACAAATGAGCCAGTCTGAATGTTTTCAGTAGTTTGAACAGAGAATTCAAACTGGTTAAAACATTGAACGAGATTTACTGGTTTGCATAATTTAAAATTCAAATGTAGCTCAGTTCCTAGGTATGATTTGTTAAGGACTCCAGCTTACTATCTCCTCTAGACTTTATCACTGTGAATTTCTTCAATGGCATTGCAATATGGCATAATGGTAAAAGCAAGTAAGGTCTCTATGTTCATATTAGATAGGGGGAAGGGTGAAAATAGGGTGGGAGAGATATTTCCTATGTTCTAGTAATTCCCAACAAATTTTCCAAGTATCATATTGATTAAGTATCAGACTGATTTCCAAGTATCATTTCTGAACTAATTCCTAGGACTAAGAGAATGTCATGCAGTGAATAGTTTAGAACTGAGTTACCTAAAGCAATAAATGGAAGTAAATAGAAGGCAGGGCAAGACCTAAATATGTAGCATTTGCCAGTTTCAATGGTGAAAATACTACCACCATAACCTGTAAGGTAAGTGAATAAGAAGTAAAAAACTATGAATAATGCCAGAGGTATTATCAAAGACAGAGAAGGAAGAAAAACACAAGTGAAGCATTGGAGTAAAATAATGTATTTTCCTGATTATACACTACTAAGTTAAAAGCACTTGATATAATGGTTCCATACATAAACACTAAAATAATAGATATCAAAATATTAACAGCTGTTAATTTTTGGTGCAGCAATTATGAGTAATTTTCCTTTTTGAAAACACACATATTTTCAAAATACTATTGTTCTCATAATTGGAAAAAATTCCATTTCCCTAATACCATTTGCCAAAACAAAACCAAAACACCAAGGTATTGATACGAAAATTCAGCACTACTAATGCAGAGTTCTCTATTTCATGACTTTCCTCTAATTCCAAGGAATAGAATAAAATTGTTTAGTAAATGACTGCATTCCCACATTATAAATTTGTTTCTTTGATAATAGTCACTTAAATATGTATCATTGACCCTCTATATACCATAATCATTTTTAATTGTTCATAAACAGTTTTGTTAATATTCATCTTTTAAATTCTAGAATTTTTAATTAGATAAAAATTATCAAATGAGTGTATGTTTTGTAAATTAATCATCTTACTCAACTATTTTTGCAGTGCTTACTTAGAGCTGCATGTCACAAAAGAATGGAAAAATGTAATCAAGTTGATGAACCAGCAAAACTATTAATAATGTGAAGAACTTAAATTATCAAAAACAAAGTGGTTTTCCTTGCCTTAAAAGTAATAATAACTGAGTGGCAGATGAAATTAAATAAAGGAGAAATTCACCTTTCTTCTTCTTTCTCTCATTCATAAACGTTTTTGTTAATTTCAAAGTTGAATATATGAAAAATTAATGAGACTTTTGCCTAGAGTGTAGCCCTCTAAGTCTATATCTGTTTAAATAGAATTTTACCAAACTAGTAAGTTTTCAGTGATTCTTGAGAAACAACAGTTTGCAAATCTAAAAACATAAATATATACACACACATACATATCTAAGAAACAAAAATTTGAATCTATATATTTTTTGAGTATTTTTTTCCAAATCAAAGTCTTCAGATGAAATATTTAACAAGTCTATTCAAGTGTATGCACTATTTCTGTACCTAGGATATTATTTTACCATGTCAAAAAAGCAGCAGTTATAGGACCACTACACTGACACTCATATGCCCCAGCACCTGTGTGAGGATTTGTAGTGGCACAACCTTTAGAAGGCTTGGGCCTCCCTGGTGGCGCAGTGGGTTGAGCAACACACTATGGGGCAAACCACAGCCACTGCGGCATGAGTTCGATCCCTGCCGCCGGCCAGGGAGGGGACCCACATGGCGCGACAGACCTCTCCTGCTGTGCCTGCTGCTCCCCTCAGCAGTGTACTTCCGTTGGTCTGCCTGTTCTGCTCCCTGCTCTCTATGGTGAATCCTCTCACCCCCCTACACATACTCTGGCCTGTACCCCAGTGCTTGCATGCATAAATAAATAAAATCTTTAAAAAAAAAAAAAAAAAGAGTAGAAGGCTTCCCTCCCAGATCTTCCATATTAGATTAGGATCTCCTTAAAGCAATGGATCTTCTTTGTATCACTAGCAACTTTGCATATTGATAGAAATAAATAGGTTTTCAGAAGATTTTTGTGGAATGAATCATTCAACAATTGAAAGTCAGTTTTATTCTGTATCTCAGGTTCACTAGTCCAGAAACAACTTTGGCCTTTTAATTTTAATTATTTGTTTTATTGAAGTAATGTTGGTTTTACATACCTGTATATTTTTAGAAGTATAGGCCCACACCACTTCATATTTATGGTGCCGCAGCAGACCTACTACCACAGTACATTAGGCCCCCTCTTCCCTTGGCTCCTCGCCCCTCATCTCCCCTTGCTGATAGCCTCAGTTCTGCACTGAAATTTCAAGGGTTTGTTTCAGTCTGTTCCCTTGTTTCTTTATAGCCAACAAATGAGTGAAATCATTTGGTGTTTTTCTTTCTCTTTGACTTATTTCACTTGACATAATTCCCTCCAGTTTTATTCATGTTTTCACAAATAGTAATGTTTTATCTTTTCTTCATAGCTGAGTGCTATTCCATTGTGTATATGGGCCAACTCTTTTTTTTAACTGAGATAATACTGGCTTAAAACAATGTGTTTCAAAAGGCATAGGATTATGCCTCCTCAGATGCATGTGACTACACCACACCTCATTCCAAAGGATTCTCTGTCCTCCACCATATAAATCGTGTCACTTTCCCCCATACTTTCCTCCAAGCCCTCCTCAATTCCACAGTAAGATTTCTAGGATCTATTATTAGCTTGGTTTTGTCTGACCCTTTGTTTTTTCTATATTCCACATATAAGTGACACCATCTGGTATTTGTGTTTCTTCTGACTTTATTTCATTTAGCATTATCCCCTCCAGTTCCATTCATGTTGTAACAGTTTTTTAATAAATTAGTATCCCATTGTGTGTGTGTGTGTGTGTGTATAAAAAACATTTTTCTAATCCACTCCTCTGTCCTTGGGCACCTAGGTTATTTCCATAACTTGACTATTGTAAATAAGACCCAAATGGACATAGGACTGAAAATCTCTTTTTAAATTCGTGTTTTTGCATTTTCCACCTAGGAGTGGAATTGTTGGATTATATGATAGTGCTGTTTTTAACACTTTGAGAAACCCATTTTCACAGGGATTAGACCAGTCTATATTCCCACCAACAATTTATTAGGTTTCATTTTTCTTTATGAGCTCATCAATCCTTTTTTTTTTTGGGGGGGGAGTTCTTTTTGATCATTCTCACAGGTGATACACATTGTAGTATTGACTTGCATTTCCCTGATAAGTAATTATGAGCATTTTTTCATGTGCCTGTTGCCCATATCTATGTCGTCTTTAAAGAAATACCTATTTAGTCTCATGTCCATTTTTGATTAGGTTGTTTAGTTGTTGAGTTGCATAGGTTCTTTGTCTGGATATGAGCACTTTGTCAGATGTATGATGTGCAAATATTTTCTCTCATTCAAATGGGTGTCTTTGTTTTACTGATAATTTCTTTAGCTATGCAAAAGCTTTGTACTCTGATGTAGTTTGAGTTGTTTCCTTTTGTTTTTCTTGCTAAACCACAAAGACTCACTGAAGTCACTATCATGGAGTGTTTTGCCTCTGTATTCCTCAGTGTATTTTGTTGCTTCAGGTCTTACACCCCAAGTCTTTAATTCCTATTCAGTTAATTTTAGTGTAATGTATGATATAGTAATTTAGCTACATTTTTCTTTTTTTGCACATGGCTGTCCAGCTGTCCCTACACAATTAGTTGAAGAGGCTTATTTGCTTCATTTTATCCACTTGGCTACTTTGTTGTAGATTAAATGTCCATAGATGTTTGAATTCATATCTTGGCTCACAATTCTATTCAACCTTATACCACATTTCTTAACACTCTCATCTATTTTGTAATTAAATTGTTTTCATAAATAGATATTTAAAATAGTACTACAATGAACAGAGGGATGCAAATATCACTTTGGTTTTTGTTGTTGTTGTTGCTTTTATTTAAGTATATTTGACATCATTTCTATTCCCCAGGGAGTTCCCACCACCATTCCACCTGTGCACCATCACCTCAGTCTCTTGTGCTCTTTCTGCCCTCATCCCATTCTTTAGCCTCCCTTCCTTTCCCCCCCACCCCCTCACTCGTGGTCCCTTTGGTTTATCTTTGACCTTTTGGTCTTCTTGAGTTTTTGGGGGGTTTTTTTCCTTTGCTTTCTTTTGGTTGTAATTGCCCTTTTCCATGAGCTCATTCTAAGAATTATACTCAGTGAAACAAGTCAGAAGGTAAAAGAAAAATATCGGATGGTTTCATTACTAGGAGGAATGTGAAATAGCAACAGCTACAACAACAGTAAATATCAGTGTTTTGGCATTCTTCAGGAAGATATTTAAGAGAGGGGTTGCTAGATCACATAGTAAATCACTTTTTAATATTTTAAGGAGGCTCTAAAATATTTTCGATGGAGTTTGAACCAGTTTTTATTACCACCAACAGTGTGCAAGTGTGCCTTTTTCTCCACACCTTTTCCAGCATTTGTTTCTGGTCTTTTTTCATATGGGCCATCTCTATTAGTTTAATAATCTGTTGTGTCTCTATTGTATCTTCTTGGTTTCTTTGTCATACACTAACTGTTCAAGCAAGTGTGAGTTTATTTCTGGGCTTTAAATTCTATTACACTGGTCTCTCCATTTTATTCTAATACCATACTACTCAGATTGGTTTAACTTATAGTATAGTCTGAAGTCTAGGAATGTGATACCATCACTTCTTTATTGTGAAGATTGCATTTGCTATTTGGGGTCATTTGTGGTTCCATGTGCATCAGTACCCACTGGTATTCCTGCATTCCATTACATCTTAACAGTCAATGGTACCACCATCTATCTAATTCTGGGGTTACTTCCTCCATGGAACAATGTTATTTAATAACAATGTTATTAAACTAACATGTCTATTGATATTCTTCTTCCATGATATCTACCTACATGTTTTTAAGATTCCCCATGATATCTTCTACAGCTTTTCAAATTCCTTTTCTTGCTGGCTTTTTTTTAAGTAACAAATCCTAGTTACTTATATATCACAGCTATAGTTGTTACTACAATTTTCCTAGTTTTATAGCTATTAAAGTCAAAATTAGTTGCAACTACTTTCATAGCACACCATCCTAAGATTTCCTCTCACTGGGTTTGGATTCCAGAAGAAATTCAGGGTAGATTAAGGGGTCATTTAACTCACCGGCTCTGAGGTTTATGAGCACTCGACCAAACTGCTGAGGAAAGGTATGGATGACCCTTCCTATAAATATACAAAATACTTAAAGGAATCTACTTCCCTGTATGTAGTAGCAGAGTAAAAATTATTATGTATCTACAAATAAAAACAACAATCAATGGAACAACTGGCCATAAATTTAGGACTCTGGGGACTTAACTCAGGGACTCGTTGTGTTCTATGTTTAAACCTACACAGTTGTACAATAGCAGTTTTCTTCATAAACAGCTCTTCATTGACTCTCTGGGTAATATGCTATGAGATTAAATTCATGGCTCTTGGAAACTTCATAAAAATAATGAGTGGCAACAAAAGTGTTTTTTTTTTTTATAAGAGCTATGGTTGTAAGTATGATAAATGTATCCAAAGTAGCTTCCATACCTGGCATTTTAAGTAAAATATAGTCAATGAACTGAAATGGTAATAGCCTGTCAAGATTTTTGAAATAAATGGAGTCTGCTAGATAAATTATTTTGTATGGACATTACTTCAGACGCTTCTCCCGCACATATTGTTTTTGAATGTGTAATATAAGATTCAACATAGTTAACTTTAATAGGATCTGATATATTATTTTTTTGTGTGTTTCTTAATGTTTAATATGTTTGAGAGCTTCCTAGGCTACTTTTTAAATATACCCATCTTTGTACCTATCCCTAGAAATTTTTAGTAAACAGATCAAGGGAAGAACTAGAAGTGTGTATTTTCAATAGGAATCCTCCCCCTACCTGATTCTGATATAGGTAGTGAACAAAGCACTGTTTTAAAATAGCCACTGTGGGTGTATATGATTTCACCCCAACTGTGAAAACTCAGTGAATCCAACTGCTGACAAGGAATATAATGGGGAACTTGGTAGTTTGTAAGCTTTGGGTATCAGACACCTCTTCAAACAAAACCCTTGAGATCTCCTCAGGACTTTCTCGTCACCGGTAGGTGCCCTGTCTTCAGGGATTCTGGTTAACTCATTGGGATTATAATCCATTAGGACTTCGTCTTATACCTGCTTCTCAACCCCTGTCCCAGGGTTTCACTGATACAGAGGCATGAAGCATCGCAGGACCCACTATTACCCACACACATAACCAATAAGCACTGGGGAAGTTAATGTGCCATGAAGCAAAACTTTGATTCGAGCAAATAAATATGGCAGGTAATTGCAATGCCACAATTATGAATCCATGAATATCTCTGACATGACACACTCCTTTGAATATTACTGAGACCTCTGAATTTTGGACAGGATATCTCCAAGAATGACCAACAAAAAAGATATTAAGAAGCCACCTTCACATATGCCAGCATGTATCCTTGATCTGGTGTATACCCTTTGCATTGCTTGTTAGTAAAAGAACCTTAACCAAGCCTAATCTAAATTGTCATTTTCTCACCAAGCCCCAAATATGGACTGACCAAGTTTTATAATCTAGCATGATTTAAGTGGATCATAGGAAATTCAATCAGATTTTTAAAATAAACCTATTTAACAAGAATGTGATTTGGGTGAGAGAGTCAGAACCTCCCTCCAAACAAGTTTAGTTCCATTTCTCAGCTGTATACTTTTTATGACCATTACTAGGACTAGGACATCACCTCTACCACATGTTATTAACTAGAAACGGACAAGTACAGTTTACATTCATATTTACATGGGAGAAAAATAGACTCAACCTTTTAAATGGAAGAATAGCAAAGAATCTGCATACATATAGAAAACTACCACCTGGGTTCCCTAGAAAGGCTCACTAGCATATTCATATACCAGACCCCTAATTAAACTGCTACTTTTTGCAGATAGAATTGTGACCATCACTTCTTACTACAAAGCTATACATGTAAACTCCCCCTAAATATTTGCTAAATAAACTCTTAAAAAGGGGCACTATCTTCATGGTCCCTTGAACTCAATCACTAAAAACAAGTATTTACTTACATTAAAGATCTCAATTAGAACATGGTATCAGAGGCAGTTCCTTGTTTCACTCTGCAGAGAATCATCTAGATCATCAGTGGAGTACTGCACCAAGCAAGAGAGTCCTACAGCTTGGAGCAAAACTAGAATACCTCTTTGACTTCAGAGACTAGGAAACTGTGGCAGAGGGACACAGAGGAGATTCATGCTTCACTGATCAAGAGGCGGCTGGAAATAGATGCTTGGAGGCTGTGGTTGGGGGCAAGTAGCTGCCATATAAAATGTGGTGGCAGCACTGGGAGGAGAGAGCCAAGTATCGTACAGAGTTGCTGGAGAGTTCCCACTGGCCTAGGTCACAAGAACAGAGAACTTGGATACATTATTCCACACCTTCCCCTCAGGACTGGTACCAACCTCTGAGGCTCACTGAGAATGTGCAGAAACAGGACAATCTTGGGTCTGCAATCCCAGAGGTGGCATGTGATTGGCAGTGCCACAAACATGGGCCTACTCCCTCCAGATCACTCACACCTGGTAACTTGACCCCTCCCCACCCCCTAAGCCCTTCCACACTCCCTGACTCAGCAGTTCCAAGATCAGTCTCTGACTGACTTACTGAACCAAAGGCCAAACATCCAAAATAACATTAAAACCACAGCACCACCTGCTGGAAAGGTAGAAGCAGTTCACATCTCTAAGATCAGAAATAATAAAACACGCAGACGAAAAACACAACACAAGGCATCTTGAGACTTAAAGGGAATATAACACCAAGGAGAGTAAAACTCTTCCAAATCCAACCACAGAAATAAGGAATACTTTATATTTCTGTAATCAAGAAAATATTTAGATGTAAGACCTGTAACTATAAAATACATGGACAAAACACTCTATGGCTTGGCTTCATTCATGTCTTTGTGGATTAGTCTCCAAGAGCAAGATAAATGAAAGAGAATATAAACAAATGGCTCTGTATCAAAATAAAAACCTATTCAAAGTAAAAGAAACTATCACTAAATCTAATGGACACCCTACTGAGTAGACGAAAATATTTGCACACCATACATCTGATAAAGGACTGATATCTAAGACCTACAAAAATTTATATAATCCAATAAAAATTGAACCTACAAAAGACCTACAAAAATTTATATAATCCAATAAAAATTGAACAAAAAGGACATAGATGGCCAACAGGCACATGAAAAAATACTCAACATCACTTAATATAAGGGAAATGCAAATCAAAACTATAATGGGATACTACCTCACACCTGTGAGGATAGCCCTTTTCAAAAAAAACAAGGAAACTCCTATAAGACAACTTTTCAATTGAGACTATAATATGAGTAAATACATGAGGTGAGAACTGCATTGTCTCAGCAATTGAATTGGGCAGCTATTTATAGTCTACATTAAAGAAAGCATCAGTATAAGAAAACAAATATGTATGCCTTAAATCTATAGTATCTGAGGTCAAAAAAAATTGAAAAAAGATTCTCCTTACCCTTCCAAAGGAAGATATTCACATTCCTAACTACACTTTTTTTTTTACAAAAGAAACTTCTGCCAAAATGCTTCCATTCATTCCTTTCCCAGAATCAACTTTAAAAAGTCACTATGTTCTCTAAGAGAAAAGAACCTGAAGCATAATTTATCCAATTTTCAGTATCTAGTTATATCCAATGTTCAAACTGACTTTCAAGTAATAGCCTTTTATTATATATGGCAATGATTCAAGAATATAAATTCAGTGTCTTTGAAGAGACTTTTATTTTATTCTTCTTACCATAAACCCATCCTTTTCTTACTTAAGAAACATGTCAGTTTAATTACAGAGTAAGTGACTGTGACAAGTCAAGTTTTGCCTATTTTTGTAAACTGAAACCTCTTAGGACACAAATTACCAGTGTGTCCCACATGTGTTGTGCTAACAATAGACTTGGCCTAGCAGTCAGGAGCAACATCGTTGAGACATAAATATAGAGCAAAGATGTTAGTGGTTACTAAGAAACAAAGCAAGTTGCATCTGGTCATTTTTTCTTACAGTTCCCACTACTGTGATAATTACTAGATATTAAGTTATTCCTCTTATTAACATTTAAAATGGGTAGATGACATATTACTGAATTAATTTACCCGACTATAGGATGCATCATTATATAAGATGCCAAAAGTTTGCTCTAATGGCAACTGGGTAACCCTGGCTCTTTTGAGCCACACCATATATACTAGCCATTACAGCACTCGTAACCAGCGGCTGAGATTAGAGATAGAATTCTAAGGAATAGACGATAGAGCAAATGTGGAACAGAGTTGGTATAAGATGAATCACTGGCCTAATAGCAAATTTGCAAGAATGGGTTAGGCCGGGCCCCTTGAATTGACATGTTGGAAGGAAAGGACAGTGGATCAGGGAACACATCTGTGAGGCCAGATACATTTGCTCCGCTATCATTCTAGTGTGACTAGACTTCATTTTAGTTCAAGCCTCTCCAACTTGGAAGAGCTGTATTCTATGTCAGGGCATCAGAGAACACCCATTTTTATGTTTCTAAGCTGTCACATATGCTTCATCTCTCTGCCATTGTAAAGTTTTCTATCTAGGGCCATTCAAAATTGCTGTCCCAGAGGTCTTTGAGAATAAGAAAAATAACCATCAGTCAAAGCGAAATAGACCTGACAAGATGAATTTGTAGATCCCTCCAGGTTGCTTCTTTCCAATAGACTTCAAATGGAATTATTCCCCCAAACTATTATATCGGCTTTGCAATCTGAAAGGCTTCTCAACTGCAATAAAGCAGCAGTGTCAAATTCCCCCAGTGAAATGTGAAGTCACCAAAGGTCATCAGAGAAAAGGAAAGTCCAGAGAATTAGAACTAGCAGTCTCCAAGATTAAGCCATGAGTATCCTGAAGTGTTCTTAAGTCAGTGTGAGATTGTGTGGGGGATTCATATGTGCCTTGACCATTATCCTTGTGCTGGGACCATTGTTGGGTCTGGAGAAGATGAAGGTGAAATTCACATATGAACTTCAGGATAAAAAATAGAGACTTTAGAACACAGTAGGTTACTTGGCATAACACTGAGCAAATTTTAGAGGTGCAAGAAGGGAAGAACAAATACTGCTGAAAGGTCAGTGGACTTCATGGAGGAGGTGACCACTCAACTAGGTCTTAACGGAGAAAAAGAAAAATTCAAAAAGGGGAGAAATGCCCATCCATGGAGGAGAGCTGGAATGTGAAAGGTCTATGACAGCAAAGGTTCTCTTACAAAAAAATTTGCCTATATATTCTCTAAAAGAAATAAACCTGAAGCATAATTTATCCAGTTTTCTATTTCTAGTTATATCTAATATAGAGGGATGGGAGGTGGGACCAAACGGGATGAGCTGTCTTCCTGAACGTGAACTGATTTAAAATAAAAACAAACTTCAAGGCTTTCAAACGTTAAACATTTCAGGAGCACAGCAAAGAGATAGAAGACACAGTCTCTCTTTTCCCTTAGCACCTCCGTTCAGTATTATCAGGGTAATTTGCTTTTCAACTCACTAAAATTAGTATTTACACTTTTGTAAGTGAAAGGCTAATATTTTGTTTTTGTAATTGTAAGATGTGAATAATTGTAAGGTACAGATAATTGTGTTAATTTGGAATCTTAAAATAAATATGATTAATAATTAACATTGGTAATATTGCTTCACAAACACCATTTCTGAGAGCGTGTTCCATGCTGTGTCAGGTCTCACAGGAGTCTATCACCTTGGCAACTTCGGGAAAATGTGAGTAATAGAAGCAGACAGCCATCATCTCATCCCTTCCAAACTTCTCCAATACCAGGCAGGGAAAGGATCCATAGGCCTCAATTCTGATGAAGACTCTGAGGGGCCTACAAATAAAATTCTCAAAAAACACAACATCCCTGTCTTAGTGCATAAGACTCTCCTCTTTGCTGTCATAATTTGGTAGTATGAGTAAAAAAATATGCATCTTCACGTAAAAACTGAATCCAAAAAATGCCGTTTTGTCCTTAAAGCCTCATCTATCATGAAAACCAAATTTAACATAGATCCTACCTTGTACCCTGAACCAGATGTGAAAATGTATATTGTAGATAGAGAGACAAATGGAAAAATCAAAGTATACATTAGCCCTGTCTTGATATTAAATTTCCTGGGTTTGATAACTGCATTGTGGTTATGGAAGAGAATGCCCTTATTCTTAGCAAATAAATGCAGGTGTATTGAGAAGTAGCAGGATTTCTGCAGCTTATTTGCAAATGGATCAAAAAAAGTGGTATTTAAATTAAAAAACTAACAGGAAACAAACATATAATCAAAAGTTATCAATTGGTAAATGAAGGTAAAAGATTTAACTGTTTTCTTGAACTGTAGTTACAATGTTTTTGCCAGTGTGGTTCAGATATGGAAGCATATAGCATGAGAAAAAAGTTCCATGTGCCCCCCCCCAAAAAAAAAGGAGGGGCCTGGAAAAGACAGAGGGGGAAGTGAGACAGCATGAGGGCTGGTGTAGAGGGCTTCATGTAGAGGACATCTAAGGTCGCCATGAGGGCAGGTGAGATAGCAGTACCCTGAGTGGCACAAGGTACTTCCTATTAAGCCATGAGAAGACCTCTGGAGCAGGTAGGGGAAGGTGGGTTCAGTCTGGGTAGGTAGTATGAGAATGTGATGTGCAGAGATCAGAAATAAGGCTAGAAAGGGAAGTCAGGGTCAGATGAGGATTTGCCTTTCATGACAAGAAAAGAAGTTTGAATTTTATGCTAGACAACAGAGTTAATAATTTCGAGAAAGTGATTCTTCTTTTCTGAGACTAGAAAATATGTATCCTCTGTAGAATTTTACTTGACACATAATTGACATTCAATACATGGTAGTTTTATGATGTTTGTAAAAATAAACATTTATAACATAATTTTACTCAAACTCAAATCTCAGAGATATATATTGTTGAAACATGAAATCAATTTTGAAGGAGAAATTTATTGGGCGACTTCCATGTACCAAATGTCTTACATCTTCTCTTATTTGACTTTCCTACATTTAATAATTAGAGCAAAAAGCTTAGGTAAATACCAAAAATTATAGCCAATGGGTGAGTCATTGCTCTTGGTTTTCAAGAAACAAATTGTCATATTTAACTCAAGCAGAAGATGGGAAGTAAATTAATAATTTAAGGGAAAGTTTGGAAAGTCAAGAACCAAAGCAGTGACTGTTCAGATGAATTCGCCTCAGCTTTTAATCTTTTGGTTGATCTCCCCATTCTTGGTTAGAGGAAAACAGGGAGCCCCAATTGTTATTTTCTTCATACTGCATCCATGGGGCATTAAAAATAGAATGTTTTTAAGAGACTGTGATGGCCAAGGAACTGAATATCTCCAATTTCCTGCTACAAATATATCTGGTAGTCCCAGCGAATGCCCCTGGACCTATCACTGCCTCCTCTGAGACCACGTCAGGCAGCTTCTCCCAGCTGACACAGCAAAGGTAGCAAGTGGGTTCCAATCAGGACTCATGCCAATGAGGTCTCTAGTGTGACTTGGAGAGTCTCCATAAATCTGGCTGCTTCTTTCAACATGACTGTTACAGGTTTCCCATACAACGCTTCCCTCACCCTTCCTATCAGTGTGTGACAAGTACATGATCTAAAGGTCTCTCTACCCACCAATCCCTGCTCCTCTCCCAGTAAAACTCTGCATGTCTAATTCTGTCCTGGCATCTTCTTGTCAACAGATCAGAACTAATGCAAATGTAAAACCAAGAGCTAAACTCTAATCTATGTGACCATAAATCTATGTTCTTTCACTATTCTCACAGGAGCAGTTGTAGACAAAAAAGGGGTTACCCTAATAATTACATTTAACGAAGCCCCACTCTACCTTAGATGGAAAAACAGTGATGGACTTACCCATAACAATTTAAAAGGTAGATCTTATATCCATTTTTTAAGGAGATTACTTTTCATATTTTTAGATTTCTGAAATTATTTGACTTTTAAGGGGTTGTTTTAAAGTACTGAACTCTGCAGATGTGTTTGCAGCATACAGTGACTCACTTCTACCCTTCTGGCTGCCTGCCCAGTGGCAACTCTGCCCTTGCACTTGATAACTGCAAGAGGAAAACAAAGTCCTGATCTCTCCCCAAATTCTCCAAAACTAGAAGCTTTTGCAATATGAAGTTCCATTGAGGACAGAGAAAATGGCACTGTCAGCCCTAATGCAACTGTCAAGATCGAAGGAAAAAATATTTTTCTGATAAAGAAAACCAACATATTGGTGCGGCAACACTTCACACAGGCCTCAGAGAACTAAGAGTTAGGAGGCTGCAAAGACATCGGCCAGAAAAACCCACAACCATGTCACTTAGCTTAGTGTGTGAGGATGGGAAAAAGATCTTTTACTGGGCAACTGTGACCTACAGTAAAGTCAGATATTTTACTTTGTCAGTCCTTTTCATAACACTAAACCAATAAATGGTATTTTTACAAAAGCTGGGGTTGAATTTGAGGAAAACTGAAGATATTCATAATAGAACAAAGTAAGAATCTAGAGGTCTTAGGAGAAAACTGACTAATGTCAAGAACCTATCCATTTATTTAGCAAATCTTTGAGTTCTTCTTAAGTATATGACCATATAAAGACGCCTTTCTTCAAAGAATTTTAAATTCAAATAAGGAAGTGTTGAATGGTAAATGGAACTAACATACTGAATATATGTGCTGGTCAAGGTATATAAATAGGAAAATTTTAATAGCAGAAATGGGAAGAGAGTCTCCTGTCCTGAGACACTGACAGTCAAGTCAAAAGTTCATCAACAGTACTGAGCACAGTTTAGAAATGCAAGATCACCACCCTTAGATCTCCTGGATACTCAAGTGTGGGGAGTGGGGAGGGTGGAGGAGAGCAGGGGAGACAGAAATCTGTTTTTGAGAACTGGGTGATTTTGTTACAGGTCAAAGTTCGAAAACCACTGATATGTGAGAGTCCTCTGAGGGCACAGAAGATGCCTCAGGTCTCAATTATACCTTGGGATAATTGAGGTAAGAGGGGGAAGAGACCTTGAAGCAGGCCACAGTCAGAAGGTGCACATCCTATTACATCCTCCCCTCTGTGTTCCCCTGGATCTTCAAGACTTCATTTTGATGATGGAGTGGATTACTGCTTTTCGGTGTTAAGAGTGGATCTGAGACACTTTAATTATGGTTTTATCCAGTAGATAACTGTCTGGTCTTGTACACTGACACTTGAGCCAATTTAATCTCTCAGGTGAAACAGTTCAAGCAGTACTTAGAGTGTTAACAAGGTGACATTACTAATTTCTAACCCCAAGAAGCTTCTTTAAGGCTACTGCTACCTTGGTTACCTTACAAACTGTTCAGTATCTCTCACTATCCCCAGTACAAATTGGAAGTGAGTTTTAAAAGAAAAACATCCCGAAGTACAAAAATAAAGAACATGAATTTTAAACTACCATCCCAAGGAGAATTCCACATTCAATGAGTTATTTAAGACTTGGAGAGCAGCTTGTTCCACAGTTGCAGCTGCAATTTAATAGCCAATTACAGCACCCACACTATATGGGAATTTCTAGCAGTTTTGCAAATAGTTCTAAGGCTCATCAACCTGCTTCCCCAAATGCTTCTCTATTTTCCCAGCAAATGTGCATTTCATCTGCCAATATCCTACCTCCTACACATCCATCTTTCTCTGTAGCACTCCTCGAGGTCCCAAGTTTAGTGAGAACAAGTTAACGTTAAAACTATGCCTATGAAAGGAACAGTTTTTTCCATCCCAAGCCTCCCTGTGAAATCTAACATAGACCTCCTGCTCCACACAAAGCTCACTTTTCTGCTCCTTTATTTACTCAAAAACACTGTAAGCACCTCCTGTTGGAAGAGGCCACTCAACCTGGAACCTGAGTATCTTTTATGTTCTTACCAACTGTGCCAGACTGCAAGTCTCCTCCATCTTCTGACACTGACAATTAAGGTTTGGCCAAGTGTCACTGTAGTGAAAGTGCTTGTTCCCTCTGGGAGGGTGTAGTGGCAGAAGGGCACTGGAGCAGGATCTCTTGGATTCAGGAAGATGGGTAGAGGAGGAGTTCTGGAGTCCTTAGTGGCCTTTTCAGGCATTTATTGATCTTTCTGCATCATTTGTAATGAGGTGACCAGGTACACAGCAGGCAGGCCTCTGAGCCCCCCGGCGAATCTTCATTCTCTGGGTTCTCTGGGCTCTGCTTCTCTGCTGCTTCTACCACTATTCTACCACTATTGCTGCTACTACTTATTCTACTGCTGCTGCTGCTGTTGCTCCCACCACTCCTGCTGCTTACTCTGGCGTCCCTGTGACACCACCCTTCTATGGCCAGTCTCTGCCCAGGTGTGTCCACCTTCGCATGCTCACACCCTACTCCAGGTGCTGCCATCAGGTATGTATGTGTGCAGGACCTCAGGGGTCTATCATTAACACTGGCAGGACTGCAGAAAAACTTGATAATTTCCATTTACCCTACAGAGGGTAAGTATTAGCTTCTTCCTTGTTGCAGTATTTGCTGCTTTCTCAAAATGTACTGGGCCTTTGGCCCTGGTTCATGAGCTGCAATATCCATTGTGTGTAGCATCCATCAGACACATTAGGTCCCATAAGGGACCCTGAGTCAAGGAACTGCCCCCACCTTACTAATAATGCTCCTGCTGCTTGATCTGCTCTAAGCAGTCTTGTCATATTGCCTACTTTTGGCACCTAAATAGAAGTAGGCTTGCTTCTTGCCATCCTCTCTGAGATTGGGTCATTTGACAAGTACTCTGCGCCAGGACCTGTGATGGTCACTGCTGCCCAACATCCCAGCATAAGAAAACCACAAGCCCTGGGTCCCATCAGGGATGTGTGGATGGACTTAAACTGATGAACACGCTCTCTGAATCTTTAAGCAAGACCTTCTGAAAACTGAAGCCCACAGGAAAGAGTAAATGCAAGGGGCTTCATTCTCATGGGGGACACAGACATGATCTGCCCAGGTCCTCCTTCCTGCTGAGGGAAGTGCAGTCAGCACAGAGAATCCAGTTGTTTGTCCTTTCAGGACATACCTCAGCCCCAGAGCCTCCTCTCCTGAGGCCACACTTTCCTCTGGCTAGCCCACATCTGGTAATTGAGCTAGACAGCAACACAAAGGCCACGCTGTTGAGGGCAGCTATGATGGGAAGCACTCAATCCACAGCTCCCTCAGAAGTTGACTGAGACTTTGTTGAGTCCTAATATCCAGCATGACTTCACCCTTCCCCACAATTTTACTCATCCTGCTTTTATCCACAAATGTCAATTCCTAATAAAGAATTATAGCACAAACTCCACAGCAGCATTTGCTTCCAAAGAAACTAACCTATGACAGTTGGTCCCAGAAGTGGGCCAATGAAACAGAAGACAAGATGGGGTTTTAGAGCTATATCATGCACACCTGTTAGACAGTGACACCCAGTTACTATTGGTATATACATGTGACCTAGTACAAAGGGAGGGTTCAATTGTTAAAAGTTTTACCAGTAGTGAGCCAGGATTGTACACAGGAAAAAGAAACAGCATTATCAAAGATGTCTGAAGCATGTTGAATATATATATATAAACTAGTGGCCAAAAGGATAGCAGAACTGAATGGCTATTAATGCCTTTGGTGCTCTGCAGAAAGATAAACAGTTAAAAGCCAGGGTCTCCTTGGCACATACAGAACAACTCATCATCTATAACACAAGGGCAGAGGAAACCAGCAAACAACCCCAGGACTTAACAATGTGAGTGCTGAGCTCATAGAATTATGGCAGGTCTGTTATGTAAGATCAGCCCTAGATAGAAAAACCTAGGAACCTGAACATAGGATGGGGCATCTGCATAGCAGTCTCACTCCTGAGACTCCTCTGAACTTTCTGAGAATATATACTTGGCTTTCTTCTCTCTATTAAGAGTCCTCCCTATCCACCGCTGCTGGAGGGTTTTAGCTCTCATGCCTAAGGAGTGCGTGTGTCTGATAAAGGTCTCTACCTTGCTGGTCTTCTCTTCCTCATCTGCCTCAATCATCATAACATCATCAATGTTTAGGGTTAATGTAATGTTTGGTAAGATGCCCAGATCTCTTTGGATTTTAATAGAAAAGAAGAAAGCATATATCCCAGATTGGAAGAATGGATGTAAACTTTTTCTGACCATTTTTTTTTGATCATATGAAAAAAGAACATACTTGGCAATTCATTGGCTATGTAATCCAATGCAAAGTTCATACACTTTTTAAGTATAGGGCCAGAAAGTAAATATTTTAGGCTTTGTGGGTCACATTCTTGGTCTCAGCAGACAGTCTAGCAGAACCCAAGTTAAATTTCTGTTCATTCTTTGCCTGGGTTCAATTCCCTAAGCAGCATCTTCTTTTACAGGTTTTTTAATTTATGGTCCCATCTCAAAGATTCAAGCAAAGTTAGTTTTGGCAAATTCCTTATGTTCTTGACCCTTCTAAGGTAAAAATTGTCTCAAAATTAAAACCCTCTGTGCTTCACATGCTTTCAGCTATTGTTAATGGTACAGGAAAAGCAAAAGGAGTCTTTGCTGATGGTGTGGTGGGCATTTGGGACAGACATTGTTCAGATTGATGTTTTCCACACCTGTCTCAGTGAAAGGCCCCTTGCTGTAATGCAGGGTTTTAGATTTGTCGGTAAGCCCCTGTTTTTGCTGTCTTCCTGAGTTTTCACAATACAAATTAGACCAGAACTGTCTAAGGTGATCGATCTGGGTTTAACTAGACAGAATTTAATATAGGTAAACACATAATCAAATTAAGCTCTGGTTATAAAACTATCATTTGTTAATCATTAATTTTGTACAATCAGTTCTCATTACTTGAGGGTTCCAGATTTGTTAATTTGTCAACTTGTTAAACTTTATTGTAACCTCAAAAATCAATACTCATTGTGCATTCAGGGCCATTAGTGAACATGTGCAAAGTGGGTGAAGAATTTGAAGAATTTGAGTCACTCAATATACCTGGTAACTGCTGAGGTCTCAAACTGAAATACGTTTTTTTGTGGCCTATAAAATATCACTTTTTTGAATTGTTGTGCCTTTTGTTTTTGGTGATTTACTGTATAAAATGGTTCCTGAACATAGTGTTAAAGTCCTAGTTACTGTTCCTAAGAGCAAGATACTGATGAATCTTGCAGAGAAAATATCTTAAAGCTTTGTTTAGGCATGAGTTAGTGTCACTGGCCATGAGTTCAGTGTTAATGAATCAATAATACACACTTAAAAAGATATCTTTAAACAAACACCATGCCTAGAATTCCTTATTTATCTTCCATTTCTTTTTTCACTAATGTCATGGTTTTTTTTAATTGATCACAACTATAATTTTTTTACTCTTAATTTTGCCATTTCTGTCATCTCTAAGTCCATTTCTATTGATGGATTTTTCTTCTGGTTTGTATTGCATTTTCCTGTTTCTTAGTGTATTTAGTAGTTTTTATTGGCTCATCAACAGTCTGCCTTTTATATTTGTTAAGTTTGTCTTTTGTTCTCTTCCTTTAGAGAGGATTAGTCTTTGTTCTAGCAGTCAGTTAGTGAGTATATTTTCACCTTTGTGAGACTTTTTTAAACTTTCTCACAGCCAATGTAAGAGTCCTTACCCTACAGATGGTTTACTACACTATTAATGCATGGCCTTCTGGAATTTCAACTGAATGGCCCTAGTGATTACCAAGTCAGGCATCTCCATTTAGCATCACAACTCAAATGCCTACCAGTCCTATATGAGGTCTGGATATTGTTTACCTAACAGCTACCTGGTCACTCTGCCCTCCTTCACTGAATTGCACCCTATACCTGCATATCTTAGTATTCAGCAAAAACACAAGGGGATCCCATGAAAACTTTTGCATTCATTTTTATGCATAGTGCCCCAAGCATCTGTCTCAGTCCCTGTTATCTCTGATTACTAACTCTTGAACTCAGTAAAACCAACATTGCCTGCTTAGGATCAAGGCACAGCCACTCAGCATCATAATATGGAAAGTGCCCCCAAGCAAAGAACTGGAATGATTATAGGGCTTATCTACTTCCCTTCTCCAACAATCACAGTCCTATGTCATCTAATGTATGGAAACAGGTACTTCCAGTTTTCTATTCTCTAGTTTTCTAATTTGGGAGGGTATGTTAAATCCAATTTATATGACTTCATTATGATCAGAAGAGTAAGTCTATGAATACATTTTGAAAGGTTATAGCCTACATAAATGAATCTGAAATTTTACCATTCTTTTGTTATACATACTTCAACCAGCATTTACTGGGCTCCAATTATATATAACACTATAATGTACCATGAAGGACACACAGTTTAATAATAGTAGAACCTTCCCAAAATGAGATCTAATCTCCTATGGGTTGTTACACTGCAGTGATTGTACAAAACATGTTAAGGATTGTAATTGAAAAGATAAAGCAGTACAGAAAAGGAAGGTAATATTTACAGCATTAGAGATGGCTCCGAGGGGAAGACAGCATTTGTACTGATCCTGCAAAATGACTAGAATTTCAATAAGAGGACAGATCAACAGGAAGTACATTAGAGTCAGTGTTTGCTGAACATGTCTTGATTGACGATGTAGCTAGGAATTGGACAGAAGAGGGAAATAAGTTGTAAAGTAAATCTAGATAAGAAAATTAATGGTAAGCTTTTAAAAACTTCTATGACATTCCAAAGAAACTGAACATGACTGGTGATAGTATTTGTTCAGATTATCAATGTGGGGATGATATACAAAGCCTTGCAGTTAAAAAAAAAAAAGACTCAGATTTTTTTTATATTAAACTCCCAAAATGTGATATTATCCACTCTGCCATAAAAGCTTACTCTTTTAACAGGCTCAGTTATCCAATTGCTGCCTAGTTTACTCTCCATTCATGCCCTTAATTGCCTTTAATCTATTAACTCTGTTTTCTTTCATTAACTCAGCATTCACATCAATTTACAAGAAAAGAAACCTCCCAACTTGATTCAGTTCCTATGGCAGTCATTTCATGGGGTTCATTCAATTCGGTGTCATTCTTAGACTACACTAATTCCACTAGTGTCACTTTTAATTGCCCAATTCATAAATAATATTTCTTGCTTGAAGTCACATGAAAAAGAATTATTCAGAAGATTATTGAAAAAGTACTTTCAAGCAAAACAACCACAGATAGTCATTTTTTAACCAGTGATCTCCACAAACACAACCATTAAAAAAGCAAAGGAGGAAAGTGATATTGGCAAATCCTCTAATTTGGTGCACAGTGATGAACACTGAAGAGATCAAGTAATTCTTACAACTTGAATTGTGTTACCTTTGATCAAAAATTTTGCAATTGCTTCTTCTCATCTCAAAGCAGAGAATGAAGTTATGACTAGTATAACAAAATAGCACCACCAAAAGAGTCTACTGAAACCATGATCTCCAAGCACTACTCAAGCAGCCATGCTATCTGAAATGATAAAATCTAAGCTTGAATATTAGTGATTAAGTTTTAAGCTTGTAAAAGTTGGTGAAAATAAACCAAAAATTTTGAAACCTTTCTTAAGTTATCCATGAATAATCTTTAGTGACTTCAGCCCTTCAATTGTGTTAAACTTTTGTAAATACTCCATGTTTATATGTTTTAAGTAGCATTGCATTGTGACATTATAAGAGTCAAGTGTACATCATTAAAAACCAACATATGTATATGTTTACTACTAAAAGCACAATTATTTCCTTTACCATATAATTGACTCCTCCTATCCAATTTATTATAGTGTGGGGTTGTTTTGTGTTATTTTAAATTCACCAAGTAATATGCAAGGAATGATAACTGAAGAAAACCCAAACTACTTATACCCATTATCACTCTGGGTTTCTCAAAACCCTGTTTACGTGAGATAGAAGACACTACACATATGACCACTTTCCTCTAGAGAAACCAAAGAAAGGCAGTATCTATTCATTCAGTAACCTGACTCCAGAACTCAGAAAACCAGATGTTCCCACATGAAACCTCAGTCTTTTTTTTTATTCCTTGAAGATGATATATTTATCTACATTGATAACACAAAACATTACTAGAACACAGCAAAGATTTCTGAAAGGTTATAGATCCAAGATGTCTTAAGAACAACCAGTGGTGTCCCTTCACCCTTTCAAATGTTATCTTCACAAAATAACTTTCAATAGAGAAAAAAACCAACAATATTATGGATTTATTATCTATGTCAGAGAAAAATTAGATTGTGTAAAAGGCTTGAGTAAATGGAAATGAACACTAGATTTATAATGGGATATCTTAACTTATAAAGATATTTTTTCTATTACAACTTGTACAATTCCAATAAAAAATCTAGGTGAAAGTTTTGAGTAGCAGTGAGCATTGTAAACTCCTATAAAATTTTCACAATTAACAAGGTCAGATTTGAAAGAGAGTAGCTAGGCATGACACATACTATCCCAGGTATGAAGACATAAGTAATTCATAATCATAAAAACAGAGGAGTGCCAACGGTCAAAAAATACATCAGTGAAACCTCAATCTTAAAGGAGTGACTCAAAGATTCAGACAGATGGGTGACAAGCACATGAAAAAATGTCCATCATTTATCATCATGGAAATGAATACCAAAAGCCTAATAAGACATCACCTCAAACCAGTGAGAATGGCCCATAGCCAGAAACAAGTTCTGTTGATGGTACAGAGAAAAAGGAACCTTCATACACTATTGGTGAGAATATAGACTGGTCCAGCAGGAAAGCAGTTTGGAAAATTTCCAAAAGACTTAGAAATATATCTGCCATATAACCTAGCAATTCCTAGATTTCTACCCAAATAATATAAAACCACTAAATTACTCCTATGTTTATAGCAGCACTATTTACAATAGCCAAGATATGGAAACAATGTAAATGCCAAAAAAAGATGAGTGAATCAAGATGTTGAATATATACACAATAAAATACTCAGCAATCAAAAAAAGATAAAGTCATGCCATATGCGGCAATATGGATGAAACTGGAAGGGGATACTTTAAGTAAGTTAAAAGGAAAAAGATAATAGATAATAGATGTGAGATATAGAAAAACTAACAAAGGGTCAGACAAAGGCAAATTTTAAGTGAACCCCTGAAAACTGACCATAGATCTTTGGCTTTCAGAGAGGACTGAAAACAAAGGGATAGGGGGAAGTACAGAATGGACTCTAGTGAAGGATTGTGGATGGGAGTGCTACAGTAACTACACCTGAGGAGAGAAATCCAACATTATCAAAATACTTGCAAGAAAGTAAAATAATGGTACTTCAATTAAAAATTGGGGGCTTACAATTTTGGGACACAGATATAGAAGTCCACTGGGAATAGGTTACAAAAATTGTCTACTAGTATTTCCATTGGTCAAAAATTCCAATGGTTCTCACCCAGGGAACACAGCCCTTCACAGATAAACCACCAAGAACAAAGAGGTTGGCAACCAGGAAGAGATAACTAGGGAAAGTTCTTTCCCTCCCAAAATCAGCATTGCTTAAATGGACATTCAGGCATTAATTATTTCAAAAATATAAGTAAAAACTTAGTACAGGGGCCTCCCTGGTGGTACAAGGGATTAAGCTCTACACTATGAAGCATCCCGTAGCCACTACAGCACGAGTTCAGTACCTGGCCAGGGAGGGGACACACGTGGTGCAGGAGACCTCTCCTGCCTTGCCCACTGCTCCCCTCAGCAGTGTATTTTGAATGTCTGCCTGTTCTGTTCCTCACTGTCTTTGGTGCATCCTCTCACCTCCCACACCTCTGACCTGTACCCCAGTTCTTGTATGTATAAATAAATAAATCTTTAAAAAAAAAAAAACTTAGTATACCTTTAAAAACGAACTCTGAACACAAAAAAAGTTAAAAATAAATTTGGTAGTTTTTCATAATGCAGCAGTTTGATGTGGTAAATCTAAATTTCAAAAGTTCAACATTATGCCATTAATTATATTCAGCTTCAAGTTAAATGATTAATTGTACTAAGTTTTTTAATAATTTCATACTCGGCAACAGTGAATTACACAAAAGACCCATTGGTCTACTAGGGCATATTCTACCCGTTCAAGCATAAAAAACAAAACAAACGAAAACAAAAGCCATAGGCTGGTGCTTCCCCCACTGCATTTGGCCCTCTGAGCCAGGATAAAACTTCAGGCCCAATGTACATACATTATTGAAAGTCTTCAGTTTTGAGCTTCATAATTCTATATCTCTAGAAAGGTATTGGTTCAGAAATACAGAATAGTTCCATTAAAGTCTCATTCAGTTATGATTTTGTTTTGCTAAAGCTACAGATTGTCAAAGCAAAACTATCTCAGATTTCTTTTTCACTGTCAAATTGATTCTAATACTCATTTTATTTCCCCCTTTCATATGTCACATTTCTATCAAATTATGAAAACAAAAGTGTTGGCATAATTCTCAATTTATGCAAAAATCAAAAAACTGTTTTACATTATTAACTGTCAACTACAGTAGTAATTTTCTTTAAAAACACTTTTGGGAAAATGGTAAAGGAAGAAAGGAGAGAGAGTGAATTTCCAATTAAATTCTACAGTCAAGATTTGTAATAAAATTACTAACATTTTAAAGAAAATAACATCTAAACCATAAAAAAACAAAGATGTACATTATGCTTTATAAAATTCGACTCATCTAAGTAAATATGAGTCACATAGTCAAAGTTCCTCAGAAAATCATGAATCCCCAGGAAAGGCACCGACAATGTGAAATGGGCAAGAGCAAAAGAGAGAGACAGACAGATTGATTTTGTACCCAAGATGCCAAATCAGAGTCAGAAATTTCATCTTCAGGCTCATAACTTTAATGTAGGCTCATAACTTTGCCCTAGATAAGAAGATGCTTATTCTTCATGAAAGAGAAAAGTATAATCTTCAAAACTAATATCCAATCACTGTCTCCCCTTCCCTACTTTCACCTGAAGCCTCTATCTCAGCAGTACCAACCCCAAAAGCTGACACACATAATAAATATTCTCCCAAAATAGCTCACCTCTTGCCAATCATAAGTGCTTTCTTAGAAATATTGCCAATATTTATTTTATTGATATCCAGTTGCTCTCTCAATTTCTACTCAGCTGACATCATGATTTTCTGCCAATCATTAAAAGTCATTGACAAAAATACTGAGACAAAATTTGAATGTTCAGAACCTTTTTTAGGGAATTCCTGTAATACAATTGGGAACTGTGAATTTGCAATTACAGGCAAACAGAACTTCCAACATTACCTGCTTCCAAAATGGATAGGAAGGAACAAAGAAAGGAAGAAGAAGAAGGGAGATGGAGAGAGGAGGAGAGAGGAGGGGAGCAGAGGGAGGGGAAGAAAGGTGAAGGGAGGGAAGAGGAGGCAGGAGGGAAAAAGAGGTCAACATCAAAACCAAGTCATTTTTAATGTGTAACTGCTGCCTTAATTCAAAATAGATATGTTATAAAGATAAGGTGCAGTGGTCTATTCCTATCACCACTAACAAGAAAGAAAAACTTCCCATTAAGCCAGAAAAATCTGTGTTCATAGCAGCATTATTCATAATAGCCAATAAATGTCACTAGAGAGATGACAGGATTAAACAATTGTGGTATATATATATATTGAATGGAATACTAATTAGCTACTTTAAAAGATGAAATTGTGTCTTTTGAGATAATACTGATAGACCTCAAGGTGATTGTGCTAAGTGAAATAAGTCAGGAGATGAAATACTATACAGTTTTTCTTATCTATGGAATATAAATAACCAAAGACAAACTGGCAAAAAACAACAAAAATAACTCCTAGATTACATGAAAACTACGGTGGTTGTCAGCTAGGTGTAGGGGAAGAGACAGGGTATAAGGGGATAGCGTATGGGCACAGGAGCTTTTGTGAAAGTCAAGTGAAGTGTCTGTACCTGTTGAGGTGTGAAGTTGTACTCCCAAACTTATATATACTTGTACACAAATGGAAAATCACTAAAACTTGATGGAAAATTATAAAATAAAATATTGATATGAGAAGGAAAAAAAATTCCTTTACATGTAAACATGTAAATTAAACCAGCAGTTTAAATGTCCTATCTTGTGTGTTATATATACACAATGGAATACTATTCAGCAATCAAAAAAGACAAACTAATGCCATTCACAGAAACATGGATGGAGCTTGAAGGGATTATGCTCAGTGAATAAGTTAGAAGGAAAAAGAAAAATACCAGATAGTCTCACTTACAGGAGGAATAATAACATCATCAACAACAAAACAAAAATAAACAGACAACTATAATCAGACAAATTCTGCAGGGAAAAGGGCAGGATTGGGATCAAGGCAAGGACCAGACGAGCACAAGGGACTATGGTGATGATGCACAGGTGAATTGGTGGTGGCAATTCTATGGAGACACACAAATAGGACTGTCTTCACATTTAAAGTCCACTATAAACCTCAAAATAGCAACTGGCCAAAACTTATCTTAAATGCTTAGGGGGCCCTGAAAGATATGACCAGCTACCTTGCAGTCCGACCTGTAACAAGATCCCCTCAAGTCCCACACTTCCCTTCTCCATCCCCCAGTTCATAACGTGGAGAAAAAATCTAATTGAAAAAAAAAAGTCTAATTTTCTATAGCAATAATGTCTTGACTACAGAAACTTTAAAACAAAGATCAAGAAGATGTTCAGGGGCCTCCCTAGTGACGCAGTAGTTAAGCAATGCACTAGGGAGCAAACTGCAGCCACTGCAGCATGAGTTCGATCCCTGTTGCTGGTCAGGGGGGAACCCACATGGTGTATCAGACCTCTCCTGCCTCGCTTGCTGCTCCCCTCAGCAATGTATTTTAGTATGTCTACCTGTTCTGCTCCCCACTCTTGTCTCTGGTGAATCCTCTCACCATTCACACCTCTGGCCTATACCCCAGTTCTTGTATGCATAAATAAATAAATCTTTAAAAAAAAAAGATGTTCATATCACAAGGATGATTGATGATCTCATAACCAATGATGGCAAGAGATGATCTGTAGGGGATTGGAGGGGCCCCAAGTCTCTTAAACAGCTTACTGTTGGGTCCACCATTAGAAAGTCCTCAGAAGTCACTAACTATAGAGCGGAGACAACAAGTTCTACAAGCAAAAGAAAGTGTCCATCTTCTTCAGTGACACTGAGTCAGCCAACAAGGCACACCAGCAAGCTCAGGGAATTACACCAAGGATGGGGATTGGGGCTTGTTCTTGTTTGTTTGTAGGTTGGTTGAGGCTTGGGGCCAATATTTTTATTTGAATTTTGGATTTTACTCTTTGTTCCATGAAGTGAGCCAGTTCCTGAGTATCTTTCTTATTGCCTTGCATATTTTGACTGGGTCTCAAGGTGTTTTCCCCGGGGGATGTTTCAGGGAGAAGCCCAAAATAGTTAAATTGGATCTAGTCCTCCTGATTAGTAAGTAACAGAGATAGACTAGTTTAAGCTTGCTTTTTATTTTTGCTCTCTTGAATTTGAAAGACGTATACTGCTGGAAATTAATGCAGATAAGATTATATTTAAGTGAATAGCACTTGGAACAGCCCACAAAAAACTCTTCTATTTATGTCATAAAACAAGAAAGGTATTGGGTGTTTGTAATGAATGTTCAGCTGATCAATGTCCCTTCCCCATGGGAGTTAGTGGGTAAAGGAGACAGGATAAACTTCAGTCCTCCCCCACCCCTTCCCAGTACACACACACATATCTCCAAGAGGAGCTGATATGAGACAAAGGTGAACAAAATACTGATCTCTTCAAATGTATAGTCTGCTGACTATTAAAAGATACTCTTGGGGCCTCCCTGGTGGTGCAGTGGGTTAAGCAACGCATTAAGTAAAGTGAAGTAAACCATAGCCACTGCATAAGTTCGATCCCTGCCTCCGGCCAGGGAGGGGACCCACATGGTGCAGCAGACCTCTCCTGCTACTCCCACTGATCCTCTCAGCAGTGTGTTTCCATTGATCTGCCTGTTCTGCTCCCCACTCTGTCTCTGGTGAATCCTCTCACTGCCCCTGTATCTCTGGTCTGCACCCCAGTTCTTGTATGCATAAATAAATCTTTAAAAAGACAAAAGCAGTCATTTAAAAAAGATACTCTGATAATACAACTAGAAATGACATTAGAATACCCATTTCAAAGGCCTTGTTTTTATAGATAAGAAAATTATAACCTCCCCAAAATAGTTACAAGTGCTGCGACTCCATACCAACTGCTCTAAAGGAAGCACTCATTTCCTCCTTGCCACAACTCCATGTAGAAGACAATGTAGTCAGGCCCATTTTCAGAAAGGTTCAACCATTAGGTTGTCAATAAATAACTGATGAATGAATGAATTTTAATGCATTTACACTCTTGTCATGTTGTAGTTATGTGCATATTCCAGGAGCTTTCTTGAAGATCATCATTTCTCCATTGAGCCTGGTCTTCTTCTAAAAATCCCTGTCTTTGTGAACAGCCCACCATGCACAAGCTAGAAAGCTAGGAGTTTTCTTAACACCTCCCTTTCTGACACCACCTCAAAAGTCCTTCAAGTCTTCAAGGTTTAATCTCCTAAGATTCTCCTGAATCCATTCATAGCTCTCACACCCACCCATCATCTCTCAGCTGATTTCCATAGTCCAGTCTGCATTCAATATGCTTTCCTCACTATAGCAAGAAAGACCTTTAAAAAAGACAGTGGCAATTGCACTCCTAGGAATATAACCAAAAGGCACAAAAACACTGATGCAAAAGAATACCTGCACCCCTACGTTTATAGCAGCACTATTTACAATAGGTAAGACCTGGAAACAACCTAAATGCCCAAAAACAGATGACTGGATCAGGAAGATGTGGTACATATACATGATGGAATACTATTCAACAATCAGAAAGATAAACTAGACTCATTCATAGGAACATGGATGGAGCTGGAAGGGATTATGCTCAGCAAAGTAAGTCAGAAGGCAAAAGAAAAATACCGGATGCTTTCCCCTCTAGGAGGAATATAAGAGAACCAAATAAGGATCAAGGAAAAGAATAATAACAATAATAAAAATAAAAACACAACAAAAACAAAAAAACAAAGACAAATTGGGGATTCTTGGTGGGGAGAGGGGAGGGAGAAGGTTGAAGGCAGATAAGAGCACAAGGGACTGAGGTGATGGTGCACTGGTGAAATGGTGATGGGGAATACATGGGGATTACAATTGACACCAAATATATATAAAGAAAAAAAGATCAGGAACAAGAAAAAAAATAAAAAGACAAAGTATTTCATTCTCTTCTTCCTTTTCCTTTCCTTCTCTTTGCCGAAGAGTTCCAGTCGAAAGCCTCCAGATGGGACAAAGCAAGTCAGGAATCTCAACTTGAAATATAAGAAGTTGCCTGAAAGGAGATCATCAGGATGCAACACACACTAACATAGGACCCAAAGCAGCTCCACTTGTCACTAACCCGTTAGGACTGGAGTTTAAATATCAAGAAATCCCACTGTAATGGAACCTGCTGACAAGGTTCTACTGTGAGAGATCGTAGAACCCAGAGACAAAGTAGAACCTCTCTAGACATCGGTTTCCTCTCCCTCTTGATCTGATGTTATGCACAGCACCCAGCTTGTTTTTTACTTCTTTATCACCCTACTGAGCTCATACAGACAGTTCTGCCATCACTTTATTTTATCAGAAAATTGACAAAGTCCAAGTTAGGCTGCAACAACTGTCCTGCCTGGCCCCAAGCATAGATATTGGATTCCTAAGTCACATTTACAGTCCATAGTTTTGATTCTCAAAATCTTAGTCTTAAGTGAGAGCTAATAAGTGGGGTGATAATGTACTCTCTTTTATATTTTCAATATGAAGGCATTATCTGGAGAGGTGTACAGGAAACTGATGAGAATGGTTGCCTCAAGGAGTGGAGTAACTAGGGTAGAGATCAGGAATGTGTGGCAAACTGTCAGTAAGCATTTGCACTGGAAGTAACAAACACAGCTCTGATTTAACTATCAAAGGAGTTTCTAAAGTTTGCAGATATTGGATGGCTTAGTACCACCCTTATCATTTTTATGGGACTGTAAAACCTTATGGGAGATGCAAGAATCCCTCAATACAATATGGGGGCTCAGAATCTAAGTAGCCAAGAAGAATTACAACTCAGCAACTACACTTATAAGTTTATATGCAAAAGAAATGAAAGAACTCAAACATTTGTACCAATGTTCATTGCAACATTATTCACAGTAGTCAAAAGGAGAAGCCAACCCAAGCATCCATGGAAGAAGACTAGATAAAAATGTCGTATACACATAAAATATCATATACCCTTACAAAGAAGTAAACTTCTCATACATGCTAGAACATGGATGAACTTTGAAGACATGCTAAATGAAACAGGCCAGTCAAAAAAGAATACATACTGTATGCTTCCACTTTAGAAGCAGTCAAATTCATAAAGACATAAAGTAGAATAGTAGTTACCAAGAGGTGGGGTGGGGAGGGCAGTGGGAGAAAAGTTATTCTTTAATGGGTGCGGAGTTTTTGCTGGGTTGATAAAAAGTAATGGATATGAACAGTAGTGACAACCACACAACCTTGAGGACATTCTTAATGCCATCGATTTGCACACTAATGCACAGTCAAAATGATATTATGTATTCTTCAGCACAATAATAAAAAAATTATAAACAATCAGACATTGGTTTTCATTGTATGAACTTCTGTATATTTATATCATTGGCATATGTTACCTACTTAAAGCATATTTTTTAAATCAAGAAACTTTATACATTTGCAGGATGTGTTTTCAACTATGTAGAAGAGGCCCTCCTGTATCTTAGAAACAGATTATTGAGAAAACCTACATCCATGTGCAAACATAACCATTAGTGTAAATAAATTCATGCACTACTATCTTCTTCTCCAGGAGCAAAGTACAAACTTTCTTCCTTCCCTCCCTCTACTCATAATCCAACCCAGCTTCCTGTCACACATGTCAAGAATTTCATAATTCTAGCAATATCTCATCCAAATAATTTCTTGGCATGAGATTTATCACTTCCCCAAATTGTAATGCAAATTTTATTTTTAATGTCTAGTATATTAGAGAATGTAAGCATTAATCACAGGACTATCAAAAAGGATTTTCAGTTCTTAAGAAAAAAATTTTCGGTCTATTTTATTTCCTAAACTAAAGGACATTGAAGGGCGTGGAAGCTGTAACTAGCTGGAGAGTACAGGTGACCACAATGAAGTCCACTAGCAGTAAGATGAACCACAAAGAAATCAGCTCCTATTTTTGGCTGACACTTTGCACTGTGGTATCACAGCATTCATTAGAAATATTAGAAATACACAAGTGGAGTAACTTCTCAATAAACCTTTAAGACAAAATTTGCATGTGCCCAGCACTGCATCAAAGTCTTTATTCTACTGAATCTAAGACGTCACAGAGAAAATGAAACATTTCCACTTTTGCAATGTACCACTTTGAACTCCTTAAGAATAGGGAGTATGTTTTAGGCATTTTCCTGTGCCTGACACATAGTAGGTACTTAAAAGATGTTTGAAGTGATGAATGAAGAAATGAAGTTTATCTGGAGCACTGGCCTCTTAAGTCTGCAGTGGCCTCCCCTTCAATACTCAAGTGACAACAGCTGACCATCAGCTCAAGCCACGCCTCTGATGGAGCTGAGCAGCGAGCATGAGCATTTACTGAATGCCTACTCTGCTCCCAACACTTAACTGTGAGGGTGCAAGGGAAAAGGCAGAGCTGTTCCTTTGCTGAGAGTCTAGTAAGGGAGACCAGCATGTCAGCCTACATTACAAAGCAGGAAGAGAAGGGCTATCAACAAGGTGAGCAGAGGAAGCATCAGATGCAGCACCAAGGAACATTCTGATATTACAAGCATGGACAGCCAGTCTGTGGCAGAGAGTGGAAAAAAGCATGAGCAGAGATGATCAGGAAAGGTCTGTAAGTAGGTCTGGGGGACATCACAGGAAAGGGGAGCAGGGCAGGAAAGGCCAGGAGGAAGAGCTGGAGAAAGAAAACAATTGTCAGGGTGAGAGATATACAACTAAAGATGTTAGGGGGGAAGGATGTCCTGAACTCCACAAATAGGTTTTATGGACTCCACCCCCACTCCAGACCAAAGATATCCATGACACCAAGAACTAGAAATCCCATAACGTCCTTGTCACTGAAGGAAGGATTGCTGGGACCTGAGGATAGAGTTAAGCAATCACGTTTGGTATAAAACCAGATATGTGGGCCTTGGGGGGTCTCTCGATTACAGCTCAGCGTAACTGGTAGCATGCATTCACGAATTCACCTCTTTCTCTTTCTCCCTGAATTATTCATTTCTTCATTTCCTCTTCTGTTGTAAGTAAACCCTTTATTAAACTTTTGTGTGTGCCTGCAGTTGAGTCTTATTATACATGCCCTTTAAGCTCACGGGTGAGGACACACAGTCAAGCAACCCATTTATATCAGGGTTGCCCAGTAACAAAGTCAAATCTTACTTACCTTCTGGCTTTTTCCGCGGGAGAACTCTGAAAGGACGGTGGCTGGCTGCTTGTGAAGGCAGTGAACACTAGCAGTAACTGGCGGCCGTGTAACTTCGGCCTGGACTGGAGACAAAGACTGGAGACAAAGACTTGAGACTCTGTGGTTTTTAAGCTCCAGAGACACCCTTGTGTCCATGCTTGGGCTTCTAAGTTTTCAATTCTCACTGTCCGAGACTATGCCCATTCCCTATAATAAAGTACAGTGATCCCCTGTGTGCGGGAAGGAGGGCACAGGCCAGTTTCTCTATGATTAGGACAGACGGGTAAAGAAGGAGTCCTGGAGCCCTCGATGGCCTTTTGTGGCGCAGCGGGAGGCTGAAGAGGGGTGGGAGCAGGAGGCTGGCAGGCCTCCTAGCCCCAGGCAAATCCTCACTCTTTCTGGGCACTCTGGTCTTCAATGTGGCATCCACGGCTTCTTTCACTGCCACTCACTCTGTTACTGCTGCTGGCATCTCCGTGAGCCGCCCTTATATGCCCCGTGTCTCAGCCCAGGTGCGCCCACCTACGCATGCTCACACCCTACTCAAGGTGCCTGCATCAGGCATGCGCACAGGGCTGCAGGTGTCTGTCATTGACACTAATGGCAGGAGGGCAGAAAAACCTGATAACTTTCATTTACCCTACACCCTGCTTTTTGCAAGTTCACATTAGGCCACCTGGCTTTTACGGAAGGCGTACATTTGTACCTGGTTTTGCCCATGGAAAGAAATTCCAGAAGTTTCGTTTCTATGACACAGCCAGAAGTAAGGGGCACTCTGCATGATGGTGGCGGCCCAGGGCCCGCCTACCCCCAGAGCTACTTGCCACAGGTGCTGCCAGTGCATTCCTGCCGCCACTGTTTATAAGTGTGAAGTTAACTTTGATGTGAAAGTATAACTTAGTATGAGAGGTTATTTTGGGGGTCTGGAAACACAAAAAATTTTTTCCATATAAATTAATGGTCAGTGATTTTTCACTTATGCTTAGAAAAGTTCATTCAGCTTAGAAAAATTTTCATAGGGTTGCTCTAATTTCAGATGGTGGGGGAATATAGATATATATATAGATAGATATATAGGTTGGGTGGGAATATTGTCTAATTTATAAATTAAATGTTATCGCAGATATGAATGTATATAGAGGGTTTGTTACTGTAGCGGCAGGATGGAGGTGGCACAGGAGGCAGGGTTCGGGATGGTTCTGGGCAGACGGGTCAAGGAAAGGGAGTCTTGGAGCCCTCGGTGGCTTTTCATGCTTTATTTAGTAGAGGTGGCCAGGTACATGGCAGGCATGGGTGCTGGGGGGCTGGGAGGCTGGCAGGCCCTCCCAGCCCCTGGCGCATCTCACCCTCTCAGCTGCTTCTTCTCTCTCTCTGCTGCTGGCTGCTGCTGCTCGTCAGTACTGTCGGTGGGTCGGTCCTCGCAGTTCTGTCTGTTGGTCCTCACAGTTCTGGCGTCCTCATGACACCACCCATTTATGCCTGTGTCCCAATTCAGGTGCGCCCACTTGCGCGTGCCCACCCTGGAATGCTCGCAGCACCTCAGGTGTCCATCATCAGTGGTGGGAGGGTGGAAATACCTGGTCAACCTTTACCCTACAGTTACTATCTGCAATTTCAGGCATTCACTAGGTGTCTTAGAATATATCCCCCACAGATACACAGGGACTTCTCTACCAATGTTTCCTTTTCCTCTCCTTAAATTCAGGTCCCTTATCTGAAAAGTGGATGGGAAGACTAAGTGCCTAAAGTCCATTCCAATCCTAATAATCCCTGACTCCTTGATCAAGGACACATTCCAGGTATAAAAATATACAGTGTTCCCAGCTGAGCCGTGCCCCACCCCCCAAATTCATATGTAGAAACCCTAGTATTGAGTACCTCAGAAGGTCACTGTCTTTGGGGATAAAACTTTTAAAGAGATGATTAAGGTTAGTGAGTCATTTGGTTGGGTCCTAATTTAGTCTGAGGGTGTCCTTATAGGAAGAGGAAACTTGAACACATGGAAAAAAGGCTGCATGAGAAACAGAGAGAAGGAAGTCCCTAGACAACAAAGAGAGAGGCTTTGGGGAAAACCAAACCTGAAAACACCTTGTAGGGTAAATGGTTTTTCTGCCCTCCCGCCATTAGCATCAGTGACAGACAGCTGTGGTTCTGTGCGCATGCCTGATGGCGGCACCTGAAGTAGGTTGTGGGCACATGTAGGTGGGCACATCTGGGCTGAGGCACTGGGCATATAAGAGTGGCATCACGGGAACGCCAATAACAGTAGTAGAGGCAGCAGTAGCAGAGAAGCAGAGGCATGAGAGAATGCTGGAGAGCGCAGCGAGAGAGAAGATTCGCTGTGGGCTAGGAGACCTAGCCATGTATCTGGTTGCCTCACTGTTAGTTGTGCAGAAAGATCAATAAAAACTTGAAAAAGCCAGCAAGGGTTTTTCCTCCTTTACCCATCTGCCCAGAATCATAGAGAACCTGCCTATGCCATCCTGGCACTACACACCTTGATCATGGACCTCCAGCCTGCTGAACTGTGAGAAAATTAACTTCTGTTGTTTAAATAACCCAGTTTGTGATGTTTTGACAGGACAACTCCAGCAAATTAATTCATTTGATAACAGGCCAAATGTTTAAAGCTTAAATTGCCCAGGAAGAGGATTTCCTCAACCAAAACAGCCTTGGGTTCTTTTGACATTCAGCCAGTTCACCTTGGGCTCTGTGCCATGATTAATAAGATGTAATTCAATATAACAAACGCTGACTGAATTCCAGTCACCGTGACAGCATTGGCAGTACACATCTAATTCTCTAAGGTCATAGGGATTGACAGAGGAGGGAGAAAGGACAGATCAATCAAAAATTAACACTAGTCAAAAACAATTTCCCCTCCATCATATGTGACCTGAGACTCAAAATAAATGATGGCTTCTCCTCAGTCAGGACTGACCCAGTCTGTACTGTAAAGGCTAACAAGCCAAATAAGTATAAGAAGGAAGAAAAACCCAGGAACCCACAAACTTGAAATAGCAAGCCCTGTAAAGGAGAAGCTAGGACTCCTCCCTGTGAGGGAATCCCCCATCTCAAAGAGATAACAATTCAAGAAGGGAAAAGACCTATGAAAACCTCCCAGCAATTCTCATCAGAGTAACTTCCTTCTGTAAGACAGAAATTTCTGTTTTAGTGGAAAACAGGTTAGAAGATATTTAGGTCATCATCTTAAGTGTGCCCAGGAAAGTGTGGAAGAGAGTGAAGTCACACACTGAAACTCTTTCTCTGGATAAATATGTGATGTCCTCATGATGAAATGGGGACAAATAGTCCTGGAAAATAGCAATAAGGAAAGATCTGGAATTTGCTTTTAGTTTTATAATTAAATATCCTGTCGGAAGTGAAAGTTTTTAAAAGCCATTCTATTATAACAAATCCTTAAGCCATCAACAAAATTAAGGTTAAAACACAGAGGTTAATTGTAGGGTAAATAAATGGAAGTTATCAGGTTTTTTCCACCCTCCCGCCAATAGCATTAGCGATAGACACCTGCAGTCCTGCCCGCATGCCTAACGGCGGGCACTTAAGGTAGGGTGTGGACACAACAAGTGGGCGCACCTGGGCTGAGACACTGGGCATATAGGGTGGCATCATGGAGACACCATGAGCAGAAGCACAAAGGCAGCAGTAGAGAGTCTAGAGGGAGTGAAGATTTACTGGGGGTAAGACCTGCCAGCTCCTGGCCCCCAGCCTCCCTGCCTGGCCATGTACCTGGTCGCCTCTGATGCAGAAAGATCAATAAAAGCCTAAAAAAGCCACTGAGAGCTCCAAGACTCCTTCTTTACCCATCTGCAGAAATCATAGAGAACCTGCCCTGTGCACTCCTGCCTCTACATTAACTGTTCTAATTGAACATCTTAAAAGTCAAAGCCCCACACTTCTCACTGAAATGCTTCCAGCACACCTATTGGGAACCTAAGCTCCATCAGGATCTTAGGAAGGCGACCTCTCCTTGGGAAAGCCCAGAGTCTTGCTATACAAGTCGCAAAGATCTGGTCCTAGCAGGAGAGCATTGCATAAAGATCATTTTTTGTAAATGTTCCTTTTGAAATCCTATTTATTTATATCTTTCCCCAGCAGAGAGACAGCTGCTTCTCCTTCCAGGGTCCTCTCTCTTCTCTCAAGAAAAGCTGGCACTCACTTCCAGAAAATGGTCCTGAACTCCCCAGAATCTACCCTTGCCCCACAGCCCAAGTCAGATCTTAGGCCAAATCCTCAGAGTACTCACCAACCTCAACTGCAACTGCCAACTATCCCAACCACCTTCAACCTGTAGCTCAGTGCCAGAGGCTTCATATGCTTACAGCTGGTCTTAGCAGCATGTAGGATCAGGATGCTCTGTGGTCAATTCTCTTAAAGAATGAGAAACTAGATCTGGTATTTATGTAAATATGAAGCTGGTGTTTGGACCAGAAAGAAAGTCAATTGTTTAGGGAACATATACAAAAACCATGTATTGAAGGAAAAACACTGGACTAGGAAACTCTGCCTCCTTTGTTTTGTGACCTTTGCTGTGTGATCATGGATAGGTCACCTAACTTGTCCAACCTATCATTTTTTATTGCCACTGAAAGAAACAAGTATCAGCTCAATCTCCAAGGTGTTTTCCAGATATTAAAGCATTATGATTTGTCTTTCTTCACTCATTCTGGTTAACATTCTTCTAAAATGATCTTTAGCCCCATCTATCAACATAAGATCATAGCTATCAACATTATTGTTTTTATTATGGATTAAAAATACTTTATGAATATATAATGGGTATTTTTTGGCTTCCCTTCCTGTATTGAAAGAGTATCCCATCTTAAGAGCTTAGGAGGTGGGTGAACTGTCTTCCCCCAAGAACCATGGAATGTGACCTTATTTGGAAATAGGATTGCTGCAGATGTAATTACATAAGATGTCGTCATTGTGGAATAGATCAGGCCTGTATGGGTTAGAAACACATACACAGGGAGGATGCCATCTGTGATTGACAGGATGCACCACAGGGTAAGGAACTCCCACTGTGAGGAGCCTGGAACATCCTCCCCTAGCACCTCCAGAGGGGACATGACCCAACAATACCTTGATCTCAAATTTCTTGCATTTAGAACGAGACAGTATATTGCTATTGTTCAAGTTACCCAATTTTGGCACCTGTTATGGCAACCTTACAAATTAACACAAATGGTAAAACTTACTTCTCACTCAAAAGCCAAGAACACAGCTCCCAGCCTTCCCAGCTTTGCCTGGGACTAGAAGAGGACATGTGACCTGGATTCTGCTGATGAGATGTACCCACACAGCTAGCAATGCAGACTATCCAGACCCAGTGCAACAACATGCAGGGGCAGCTCCAAGAGGCACTTAAAATGGAAGCTGCAGGTTCCAGCTGAAGTCTCAGTGCCAGCAAGGATGTCTGGGCCTGAAAGCCAGGGCAGCAGTGCTCACTGGAAGTCAGGGCTTCCAGAAGGTTGCCTGGATGTGGTTAGGGAAGTTTCCAGGTGAAGTGGCCCACAGTGGGTGGCTCCAGTGGCAGCAGCAAAGTAGCACAGTTCACTGGCCAGTATTCTGGACAATGTGACACTGATAGAAGCTGAGTTTTCAATGACAACAATGACATAAGCTTCAAACAGAAGTTTCTCCTAGGTTCTCTTCAGATTTATGATGCAAACACATCACTTTTCCTTTGGGAGATATACTATTCCACTTGGAAGTCAAGGTCGGTGTCACATACGTGGATTCCTACTGTGAGAGACTTGAGGATATCCTCCTTCTTCACTTGCAGGAATTCAAGGGCTTCAAGGCATTGTGAAAATTTTACTGTGAGTTACAACAGGAATGCAGAACAGACCTATGGTTCCCTCTTGGGAGGGTGGAGAGACCAGATTGGGTTTCTGTTGCTTGAGTTCCTGATACATGATATGTTTCAGTGTTAAATAACCCTGAACCGACATAGTAGCATACTATCTTTATAACTAATTCAAAATGTTTACATTCTGTGAATATGAAAATAATAGCTATTGTCATTTAGTGAACAGGACCATGCACCCTAGTCAAGCTCTTTACTTCTTATCTCAATACAACAGCTCCCTGAAGTGAACCATCTTGACTTTCACAGATGCAACAACCTGTGTTTGGAGATTTGCCCAAGGTATGGACCTAACAGATGACAAACACAGGATTTGAACCCAGACATCTTGACTATATGTGAAAGAAACTCCCTGGACCAATGCTGAAAATAATTTTTTATTAATACTAAGAAGAAAAAAATTGAAATGTTTGGATTTAGAACTAGTTATGAAACAATATGTTAAATTTGCCTTGATGTCCATTTGTCTGGAAAAAGTTATGTGCCTCTTTTACTGAAGAAAAAGGAATGAACTAGGAGCCTCTGCCTCTCTGATAATGGCCCAAAGGAAATTGATGTAAATAGCTGAGTAATTTAAGGCAAAAATTATTCAGACAACAGCAAAGAAAGGGTCTTAATTTATCTGAGAAGTTGTGTTGTGTCAGCTTAATTTATAAAACCAAATTCATTTTTAAAAGTGTTAGCCATTACAAATTTGTAAAAACTGTAAAGTTTTTGTTTGTTAAATGAAAATAGTCAGAAAAATAAGCATGTACAGTGAAAGAGCTAAAATATCTTGTTGAAAAAAGAAATTTTGATAACTGTGAAATCTAAAGTTTCAGAACAAATGTCTATTCTTAAGTTTATCAGATTTCACTATCAGAATTAAAGTGCCATTTTTTTTAAAAATCTCAAGAAGCCAAAAGAATAAGCAGTAGTAACAAGTGCTCTGTTGGTGCTTCCAACGTAAGGGATCAGGCAGGTCACCTGAGTCCTGCCTTCAGTGGGAATCCTCTCTTGAAGACTTAATATGAAAACTAGAAACTTCCCAGAATCATGCAAATCCTCCTGATTCACTACCTCCCAAACTGAGCTTGAAGTGATCGGAGCTCTTTCCTGTCTTGGGTAGGATACATCGCATCTCTGCACTTTATCTTTTTTCACAAAGGATGAGAAGGCCCCAGTCTTTGCTGACCACATCCTTGACTCTCTGAGGGCTATCAGTAGACTCTCTGAGAGTGGCAATTTCTTCTGAATCCCTGAAAATTCCTACAGGCCTTCCAACTAAGCCACCAGTTAGCTCCTAATTATTTCCCTCTACTTTCTCCCCAACCTCTGAGATGGGAAGTTATCATGGGGAAGCTGAGGATTCTGAGACTCATTGAGACAAGGACTTTGAGTTCAAGTGTACATGAGGATCAGAGAAACAGTTTGAATCTATTAAAGCCAAACATATTCTTACCCCATATGAGGTACTAGAAAATATATATTGGTCTCTGCCCCCTGTTCCAGGCATGAACTCCTGAAATACTTAGAAATTCCTAAGTGATAAGAGCACTAGATTTTGTTCTGTAAGAGCTAGTCACCAAAAAGACGATGCCATGATTAGAAGCTTGAAGTTTTCAAACCTCCCCCTTATCCCCATCCTGCAGAGAGAGGAAAGGGACTGGAAATGGAATTAATAATTGATGATGCCTATGTAAGGAACCTCCATATTCCAACACTGATACTTGCAATATGCCTGGTATCTGAAATGTGTGTGTTAGGGTAGGGTGGCAGTCTTGTGGGCTGAGTCCTTAACCTTTGAGATCTAATGCCATCTCCAGGAAGATAGTATCAGAATTGAGTTAAATTGTAGGACACCCAGCTGCTGTTGCAGAGAATTGCTTGGTGTGAGGAAAATCCTCCACACATTTGGTGATCAGAAGGGAAATGTGCTGTGTGAGTAGGAAAGAAACTCACAGGAAAGAAACACACAGTAGGGAAGTACTGGTTTTTCCCACATAAAGAAAGGAAGAAAAAAAACCACATTTTTTTTCTCTTTATACTTTATGACCCGGCAATTCTACTGTAAAATCTATACCCATGAAAACTGTGTGAATATATCTCCTCCAAAGGACATGTGCTTACACAGGCAAAAACTGACATAATCCAAACATGTATCAACAGTACAATGGATAAATTATGGCATAGTCATATATTATTACACAGCAAAAAAATTAATAAACTATTTTTATATTCAACAATGTGGACTGAGTAACACTGAATGAGAAGAGGCTGGACACCTAAGTGTATACTGTGTGATTCCATTTATATGAAGCTTAAAAACAGGAAGCACAGCTCTATAGTGAAAGAAGTCACTACAGGGGTCACCTTCGTTAAAAAGAGAGACACAGTAGGCCCAAAATGAAGTCATTTGTACTAAGCCCATGTCACCAAACCAAGAGTTAATACCTAATTTAATTGCATTTCCTCCCTTCCCAGCAATGTAATCTTAATCAGTCCTGGTCAACAATAGCAGGTAATCTGCCAGGTAGACCTCTCTTCCCCCAAAGGAGGATGGCCTTGCCTATGGCAATCTTCTTTTGCTAAACCACCACTTTCTCCAAGCATCTTTCTTACTACAATAACCTTCCATTTCGTACAATTACTTGGAGGTTGTTCGACTAACTAGATAGGATGCTGCCCATGCATGGTTGGTCAAATAATATCTATTAGATCTTCAAATTTACATGGATGAATTTTGCTTTCTAACATCTCTGGGAGAGGGTGGGTATTGACAGAAGGGGGGTATGGGAAACCTCTGAAATGATATAAACATCCAAGATATTTGTCCTAATAATAATATACAAGGTGAAAATTCAATTGGTTTGTGTATTTCTGCATACATGTGACATTATTTTAAAAAATTAAGTTATAGGCATTGGAGATTCAGGACTCAGTCTTGAAACTGTGAGGAGGGAGATTTCAGGTGGCAAGTCAGCAATCTCAGGCCTCAACAGTAAGATAGCTCAGGATTCAGAGGCTATAACCCAAAGATCTGCAGAGGAATAATGATGAGCACAGCCATCTGTTAACTACTTTTTAGGTGCCAGGTTCTAGACAAAGCATTTTACAAACATGGACCTCGTTTAGTGCATAGAGCTGCCATATAAAGTAGGTACTGTTATTACCCACTTAACAGAATAGTTGCTCAAGATCACACTGCAGTGAGTAACCACAGAAGGATGCTAAAATATATGTGTCTAGGGAGGAACAGAATGGAATCAAGAAGGGAAAAAATAAATTTTCCAGGTTCCTCTGTTCTGGACCTTTATAATTTCTTGGTAAAAGATTAATCAAAACTTCCAAAACAGAAATTGCTTCCTTCCCTAGGCATCCAAATAATCAACACAGTAAAATGAGGAATGCTTTAAGGGTACAACTTGAATGAAATGCCCCTGACCAAGAATGTGGCAAGAGGTCAGGATCATGTAGAAACATTGGCAATCCCTCCTATGAAGCAGATAACAGCAAACTTTGTCCTTAGAATATTTGGGTTAGTTGAATGACGAGTAGAAATATGAACATTTATCAAAGATAAGCTATAAATAAGCAAGTTCTAAAGAAATCAAAAATCTTATCAAACTATGGGAGGGAGGAAGATTCTTGTCATGGAAGATAAATGGGAAGTTCCTTTAGTCTTTTCATAGAGCAAAATGAATTTCTTATTCTAGGAAATCCTGTATTATCTCAAACATACTTCTTTGTAGGCCTGATTTAACACCTTGAATGAGTATCAACTGTAATTTTCAGAAAACAAAGGCAACAGATATTGAACTTTGAATACAGCATGTCAGGGTGTTGAGAAGGTAAGTTGTTAAGAGAAAAGGCCACTCTGTGAGTTTATCAGTTTGACATGTCATAGCTTACAATTCCTAGTAGACTCAACACCCGACTTCTTGCTCACATCAGAATCTGATAACTTCCATTCTCCAAGGCTGAATAAAGGCCAGGGGAACTGCTCCATCTAAAGTATTTGCTGCAAATTAGAGCATGTGTACCTGCAATATTGGTTTAGAGAAGCATCTTGTCGATAAAGATTTATAAACAATCCACATACCAGTAACATTTTATGTTGAATGAAATCATTCCTTAGATAAAAGAGAATTTGCAGCCTAACATTTTAGCTCACAATTCTATGACATGAAAGGACTCAAGATTTCTTTAAATCAAACCATTTTAAATGGAAAAAGCAGGGATTTCCTCTTTAGTATCATGAAAAACAGTGTGCTCACATGAGATTCATAGGAACCCACCCAGCACAGCCAATATCTCACTTAATATTTTCAGATTCTTAACTTATGGTCTTTGCCATTGTTTGTCTTACTTCTATTTCTACCCATTCTTAATTATTATGCTTATGAAGGAAATTGTATAAGCCTGCTTTTCACAGTGAAGTACTCTGTCCAAGAAATGACACTGCTCATCACCCCTGCCCGACCTTTTCTATATCCAGCTAAACATTTGCCATACTCCCAATAAGACATTTCTTTCAAGCTCCTGAACATCTTGAACACTTTCCTTTAGTTTGTTACTGTCTCTCTTCAATGATATGGAGCAACAAAATAGCTGTGGGCTGTGGCCTGTGACTTTCAAAGTGGTATAAGTTTTCTTTAGAAACCATGTCACACTGCTGGCTACTGCTTTGAAAACATTGAAAATGAACTGCTTTCTCTGAGATGTGATATTTCACTTGCAATATTACAAAGTATTCCCATTTTTCTCTAAAGCTACACTCATTGAAGCAGTTCAATTATAGGCCAGCAATGACCTTAAGCTAAATCGATGGTAAAGGAGTTGATTACTGATGCTGGTCAGGAAATGGTTCTTTTGTTGGCTAGCAGAAAGGTCACTAGAGTGCTTTTATAGAAGTAAACTAAAGAAAATGTCTTTTGAATTGGCCATTTTCTTTGAGATAGAGGGAGAATAAGAAATGATGTAGACAGCAATTTCCCACACAGGAGAGAAAATAATGAGCCGTGAAAAAAGGTAAAGTCACATAAAATTACATTTGTGTGTTAATTAGGTGACACCACACCAAAGACTGTAGAAAATGAAAGGGAAGGAAAAGCAACGTACCACTTTTAATGCTATTCCTCTGATTTGCAGGGGAGGGACAGCCCAATCTCCTAGAAGATGTGCTTCAAGGAAAGATGCAGTCAGAGTGCCTGGTTTTATAATCAACCTTTGGATAAAAAAGATTTATGACAGAAACATTCTTGGGACTAGTCACCAACTTTTTAAAAAATTCAAAACATGTTCATTCCTTTTAGTTATTTTTAAATATATCTCAGCTACAGCTACCTATTGGTGAAACTAGAGGTTGAAGGACAAAAGCTACTCTTCCATTAAAGATAACAGACAGAACATCAAGTATAACACATGAAAATTATCATGATTGTTGCTGCCCAGCCATTAGATAGTATATATTTTCCAATGATGTTATGGACTGAAAATTTTTGTCTTCTAAAAATTCATATATTGAAATCCTAGTCCCCAACAAGATGGTACTTTGAGTTGAGACATTTGAGGGATGATTAAGCCACGAGTATGGAGCCCTCATGAATTAGTCCTTATAAACAAGAGCCCAGACAATGGTCACTCCACCATGTAAGGACTCAGAAAGACCAAGAACTCTGAAGAACTGCCAGCATCTCAATCCCAGCTTCCAGGGCTATAAAGTGTTATAGCAGCCCAAACTAAAACAAATGATAACTTTGTGTACTATGGAAATGTTCCAGAAGAGAACCATAAGGTATGTGTTGTCACCACACCCACACCCCTCAGAAAATAAGTTTCTAATATCATGAAAGTAACTCTGGTCAGAGTACATGTGAGTTTCTTTCAGTCCTTTGTAATTTCCTTAATTTCTCTGGGTAAATACATTTGTTCCCGTTCCGTAATTTCACAAAACCACTTTTTAGCATTCTTGAAAATATCTGAAATTTAAGAACAATTACACCTAAGTGATTTCAAGAAATATAACTACAGAGCGCAGTTTGACATGGATATTAAGTATGTAGTTTATGCTCCAGATCCACTTAGAATTCTGGACCCACCTGTCAGTCATCATATTCATTCTCTCATCATTTTCCTGCCCAGATATCATTCTATCACTTTCCACTAACCCTCAACAACCTTCACTATCCTCTGAGACTAATCTTCTGACTGTATGTATGTAGCATAGCCTATTGTAGGAAATTTTCTGTTCTTTTGTGGACCTACAGTGTTAAATAAGGATATTCCTATTTTTTTCTGAAGCTCTGGAGTTCAACCTCAACTACACCTTACAATTTCTTGGAATTATGTTGTTTTTTAATGCAAATGCCAAGGCCTCAATCTCAGAGTATTGAGGGTCCTAATATCAGTAATTCTTAAAAAATTTAAGGTGATTCTAATGTATAGTAAAGGTTAGAAATTATCCTTCTAATGCTCCAGGACTAATTAACAGTAAGTCCCAGAATACCCTCAGGAATAAGTAGGATTAAGAATCATGTCTGGGGCCTCCCTGGTGGCGCAGTAGGTTAGGCAACGCACTATGAAGCAAACCGCAGCCACTGCAGCACGAGTTCCATCCCTGCTGCCGGCCAGGGAGGGGACCCACATGGCACGGCAGACCTCTCCTGCTGTGCCCGCTGCTCCCCTCAGCAGTGTACTTCCGTTGATCTGCCTGTTCTGCTCCCGGCTCTCTGTGGTGAATCCTCTCACCCCTGCCCCACACCTCTGGCCTGTACCCCAGTGCTTGTATGCATAAATAAATAAATCTTTTTAAAAAAAAAAAGAATTACATGTCTGATAAGGGAATACTAAAATGCACAGAAAAAACAAACACAAAAATGGGTAAGAAAACACCAGCAAGAAAAAGTTCTAATTACCTAGTCAAATATTAAAATATGCTATAAAGTTTCTATACTAAAAATGGTGACATATGAATAGACAAATCAATCAACTGCAAAATATAAAGAAAGACCCAACTACATATTAAAATCAAGCATATGATAAAGGTAACATCTCAGATCATTAGAGCAAAGATGTCACAATTCATGGTGCTGGAACAATTAGTTATCAAACTGGAAAAAAAAGTCCATTTCTTATGCCAAAGAAAAAAAATAAACTTCAAATGCATCATAGATCTAAATGTAAAATATAAACTACATGAGTATATAAGGAAACATAAGTAAAATCCTCTTTAACTTTGGAGCAGAAAATATTTTTCAGGCCTCCCTGGCGTCCTAGGAGTTAAGTTTCAGCACTCTCACTGCTACAGGCTGAGTTTGATCCCACAGCAGGGAACTAACCCACATACAGTACAGAGCTCTCCTCTCATGCCCACTGCTCCCCTTGGCAGTGTATTCAGTCAGTCCACCTGGTCTGCTCCCCATTCTGTCTCTGGTGAATCCTCTCACACCCCACACCTCTGACTCACACCCCAGTTCTATGCAAAAAGAAAAAAGGAAGAAAGAAAAAAACTTTTCTAATTATGACTCAAAATTCAGAGATAATAAATGGGCAGATGATAATTTTAGTATGTAATGAAAAAAATTAAAGCTCTTGCATAGTTGAAAATACCATAAGTAAAGTCAAAAGACAAACTTAGAATATTTTCAACATATATCATAAAGGGCTAATACCCTCAATCTATTTTTTAAAGACTTTTAAAAATTAGCAAAATTATAAAATGGGCATAAGACATGAACAGATAATTCACAAAAAAAAAGGTATAAAAGGGATTTCCAAATGAAAAGATGTTGAACTTTCCTCATAAGTAATAATTAAAACTTTAATGAAATCACACTTATCACCTATCATATTGACAAAGAAAAAAAAAAGTTGCATGAATTGGAAAGTTATACTCTGTTGGCAAGACTGTGAGGGAAAGACTCAAGTCCCATACATGGTAATGCAAACTGGTGTGGTCCCTGTGGAGGGGGATTTGGCAATATCTAAAATATTACATGAGTGAACTTGAAACAATAATCAAAGCCCTTCCCAAAAATAAAAGTCCAGGTCAAGATGGCTTTACAAATGAATTCTACAAAACATTCAGAACTGAGTTAGTACCTATCCTACATAGACTGTTTCAAAAAATTGAAAAAGAAGGAGTTCTACCAAACACATTTTATGAAACCAACAACACACCAAAACCAAACAAGGACAACACAGAAAAAGAAAACTACAGACCAATCTCTCTAATGAACACCAACGCAAAAATCCTCAACAAAATCTTAGCCAACAGAATCCAACAATGCATCAACAAGATAATCCACCATGACCAAGTAGGATTTATCCCAGGAACACAAGGATGGTTCAATATTCGAAAGTCAATAAATGTAATCCACCACATCAACAAAAAGAAGAAAAAAAAACCCAAATGATTATATAAATAGGTGCTGAGAAAGCTTTTGACAAAGTTCAGCATCCATTTATGATGAAGGCCCTTGGAATTCTCGGGATACAAGGACCATATCTTAACATAATAAAGGCTATATATGACAAGCCCATAGCCAATATCATTCTCAATGGCAAAAGCCAAAAGCCTTTCCCCTAACATCTGGAACAAGACAAGGATGCCCTCTTTCACCACTGCTCTTCAATATAACACTGGAAGTCCTAGCCAGAGGAATAAGACAAGAAAAAGATATACAAGGTATCCAAATAGGGAAAGAAAAAGTAAAATTATCACTGTTTGCAGATGATATGATAATATACATAGAGAACCCCAAAAGCTCTACAGAAAATCTAATCAAGCTAATTGGCCAGTTTAGCA
>JAGFMF010011380.1:11637402-11701661 GCA_019455555.1 Galemys pyrenaicus | reverse complement strand
CGAAGCAAGTCAGAAGGCAAAAGAAAAATACCAGATGGTTCCTCCCTTAGGAGGAACATAAGGGAACCAAATAAGGATCAAGGAAAGGAATAAGACCAACAATAATAATAATAATAACAACAACAACAAGAAAGAAACAAAAACCAAAAATGAAAAGACAAGGACAAACTGGGAACACTTGGTGGGGAGGGAAGAGGGGAAGGGTGGAGGTCAGACGGGAGCACGGGGGACTGAGGTGATGGTGCACTGGTGTTATGGTGATGGGGAATACATGGGAATTACAATTGATGTCAAATATATGTAAATTTTAAAAAATGAAAAAAAAATTTTTAAAATGGACAAAAAAATAAAATATTACATGTACATTTACTCTACACCCCAGTAAATTCACTTGTGGAAATTTATCCTAAAGATACACATTCAATAACACCAAAATAATTGTGCATGAGATCATGCATTTTAGCATTACTTGAAACTGCAAAATATTGGAAACTTTCTACATGTTTCTACAAGCTTTCTACTTACAAACTAAAGGAACTGGATGCATAAACACATGAGAGGCCCATCAGCTGTAAAGGGTGAGGAAGATTCCTATGAACTGATACAGTGATTTCCAGGAGGTATTGTTTGGTCTTTAAAAAAGCATATATAGTACGCTGTGAAAACATTTAAAACTTAATGCATATATTGATTTATGTTTTTTAAAAAGCAGAAATAAGTCATTAAAAAATGAAATTGATTACATACAAGTGGTTAAGGACTGGAGGAAGGGAGAGTGCTTCAAGTTTTGCTTTTTGTATTGTTTTGATTTTTGAAACATAATCTGTCTAAATCGTTAAGTTAAATAAATAAAAATAGGAAGGAAAATCTAAAATTAAAAGCAGACTGAACCTTCTTGGATGTCTCACCAGATCAAACAAAAGAGTAAATATGTTGATCTTGTTGAAATACAGGATTCTTGTTGTGTGAGGAGTGACATACAAATACTGATTCAGATTTGCAAAAGTATTTCATCTGTGAGAAGCTCAACAATTCCTTTCTGTGGTTAACTTGAAGTTGTAATTTCTTGGACTACTTGCACTTTTCACTGGTCCCTTTACACATGTGTCAACATTAGACCAAGAAAACATGAAGTGCTTTGTAAGTAAAGGGGGAAGCCCAGGTGCAAGCAGACCTGAGGTCCCACAAGTGGCTAAAAATAAATGTAAACTAACTTTTACAGGTGTACAGTAGAAGGACTGTCCTTTCAATCACCCTGGCAGTCAATGTTGTTAATAAAGATCCTTTGAAGCTTGGGTCTTACAGGCTGCCAGGAAACTCAGAAATCAACAGAGGGAGTTACCTTCATCTTTCATGTAGGTGCTGCATCTTCCCTGTCTCAATAACAATTTTCGGTCCACAGCCAGCCAATTAATTGTGCACCTGTGCCTGCCCAGATGCTGCGTGCCTCACCTCTCTACAGGTGCACCAGGAAAGTCCCCAACACAATCTGTCCATTCTCGATAGCCTCCCACTAGGCCAAGATCTGGTTATACAAACCTTACCCAGGCTCCCCAGAGTGGTGAAGCACTGCCTCCTCTTTCCATGTCATCCCTTCTCCCTCTGAACACACCCTTAATATGGAAGCTACATTAGAGTAAAAGTAGCAATCCTCCCACCTTCCCCTTTTATTTTATTAAGAGATCTTAATCTTGTTTATATCCCCAGTTCCTACACGAATCTAGCACTTAACAAATCTTTGTTTAACTGAACTGCTGGTCTTTTGCACCAAAGTTCTTTTGAGGAAAGAATAAACAAACCTGAACTATAAAATTCAATTAATAGTAGACAGTGGCTCTCTCAGGAAAGGAACAGTTCTTGCAAATGCCCTTGTTTTAGGGATCAGATAGAAAATAAGGGACATTTCACTGATAATGAATTAGCAGGTTTGACTTGTGGAAAATAAATATCTGGAGCTCTCTTTCAGGGTTACTGAGATTTCTAAATAAGAAAAAGCAGCTAATTTAAGGAACTTGACTATAGTATGGTCTTCAAGTTTTAAGCAAAAATCATATTCTTAAGCTATTTACTACCTAGGTTTGTGTTCTTTGCTAATTAAACATACAGTAGCAGTGAACTACTTTAGTTATTACTTAGAAGAGTTTTCTTACTCTAACAAATTGAGGTGAGATGTTCATTTAATTTTGCCACCTCTCAGAAGTTCACGTCTCATTATTTCTCACGAGGTCTGGTGTTCTTCCCACTCCTATACAGCATGAACAGCGTTTTTGGAATGTGATTATAAAAGCATCATCCCATTATATCCCATTATATATTTGTTATTTCTGTCCTTAATACTCCAACTTTGCTGTAAAGTACCAAGGAGCATATTTTCCTTTGCATGAATTTTTCTCATCACCTCTAACTTGGGACATAAATCTGCTGGAGCAATTTCCTACAAATACATTTTAATTTTACTGTTTTAGGGGCAAGATTATCACTGCACCTCCTCTACAGATTCAGAGGTTCCCAAGAGTCTTCCCCCTACTCCAGCCAAAAACAAATGAGAGCTCTGAAGCCATCAATCTCTCCAGTCTGGGAAATTAAAGCCTGTGTATCAGCAGGAGAGAAGAGCAAAAACACAACTAAGGAATGACAAAAAAGATGGACAACCAGAGAAGTGGGGAATAGAAGGAACGACACGGAGTACGAGTGGAATAGCAGAATGCTACCAGGGATGGCCCCAGCTCGAGTTCTCCTAATTGTCAGAAGTGGAACCTTTCTGAACTGACTTCAGGATTCTTCTAGCAACTGCTATCGAATGAGTATTCTAAAGCCTAACGTTGCTTTCACTTTAAAACAAGCTAGTTATCAAGGAGGTATATAGTAAGTATAGCATGAAAAACAGGGAGGTCATGTCACACTATGACACCTTGATTAAGTCACTTAATCTTTGCATTTCAGTGTCCTCATCTGCTAAGTGAGGATAACACCTGCCAACATACCTGTTTATCACTATATACTTGTTACCTTGGTACACCTGTGGGGCACATAAGAGGTGGTCAATTAGTATTTGTTAAATGACCTGAATAATGTAAATAAATCCCTAAAATAATTATATAGAAAAAGAATTATTGAATCTTTCCAGTAGAAGAGTACTTGACTATCTTTAAGGTTCTAAGTCTGCCTATTTGAGCTGAACAATTTAAGAATTGATGTAATTTAATCAACATTAAATAGTAGATGCAATCACAGTATCAAGGATATTTCTTCTAAATTAATGTTCAAAAATCCCAACAAAAACTCAGCTTCAAGTTCTTTTGAAGGAAACACTTTACGAGTCTACACTTTTATCTTCAAACATGTCACAAAACAGAGTAGGCAGGAAAAAAAAGTCAAATTGTGAGTATGAACTTTAGCAGCTTTTCACAAGCTAGACCTGGCAAATAGAGTTGGCTCCAATGTTGTCTCTCTAGACCTCTTCCACCAGGGTCTTCTCCATCCCTCCACTAAAAGCTGCCCTACTTTTAGACTCTGATTTTGCTGATTGCAAATCAGTTAAAAAAAAAAAATAGCTTCAGAGACAGGAACTTTGATTAGCATTGTACTAAGGCATAAAAAATGGTATTACCTATTGTGTATCTAAAGGACATTAAAGTGCTTCAATCCAAAAGGAGCCAGGTATGAATTCTCACACAATATTTCTAGAACACCTAGGTGGACACAGTATTTGTGGTATAGGAGGGAACCATTACAATGAGGTATCCTGGCATGACTAAGTCTGATACATAGCAATGCCATTTTTCCTTGCCCCTTTCCAAGTCCAGTGTTTTTCAAAGGTCTACTGGCAGTAGGACCACTTAAGGAATTTATTAATAAACAGACCAACTGAATTAGAATTCATGAGTAGAAAATAGAAGAAACTTAACAAGCACTTGATTTTTTTTTTAAAGTACATGGATAACTGGGCAAGTCAGCCACTGGACCAGGTCAGCAGACTACAAAAAAATATCCTAACGCTCACATGGTTTTATAACTGCAAAGACAACAAAAACAAAGCCAGTGGGTAAGTATGAACATTTTGTTGCAGTAACACCTTTCAGGAAGTATGAAAGTACAATGTGGCCAATCAACTGATACAAACAGCACTTATACTATAAATCAGCTTTGTCCTATATTCACTACACCATTTACTGTTTAAACAATATTGTAAAAAAAAAAAAAAAAGCATTCATTTCCCCACCAGTGTTTAACTGTATTAACCTCATACGATTCTTGATATTGGACAGGAACGAAATAAGGTAACCCTTCTAGTCTTTTCGTTCCAGGATAGCTGCTACTGTAGGCAGCATGAATGACAGAACTCCGTCCTAACTAAACATCAGAGATGTAATACATAGGATAACAAAAAACATACACATAAGATAGAAAGAAAAGAAAAACAGGAAAGCTGATTACTTATGAAGAAAAAAGTCCCGGTCTTAGATCCTTGTGAGGCAAAATCATGAATAACAAAGGACTTTATATTTCTTCAGAATGGAAAAATGCTTGACAGTGCTAGCTTTCTGAAAAGAACAAAACTCCATAGCTTCAATTCTGAAAACATTCAGACAGTAGGTCAAATTGTGGTGCTCAAGGACACTGGTCTCTTACCTCAAGCCTCTTTTTTATTGTGTTTAATACTGGTTCAAACACCCTTTCATTTCCATTTTCTCTTCTTTTAAAGTTGTTGCTTTGGCCATCAACTTTTAAATCATTATTATAGCCCTTCATTTTCATCTCATTTTAAATCAAACTTTAAACAAAAATGATTTAACAACCTTTCACCTTTCCTCATTTTATATTGCAAACCCCTACATCTTATTTTAGTTCTTAATACCACACATTAAATTACATAAATCTGAAAACTGATTTCACCACAGGACTTCCTCACCCTTTTACATTTCAAAAGGACAAAAGAGCAAGATTCTAATTATAGCCCCGCACACCTGACCCCATCTGCTAACATTTACATTCATGATTTTAAAATTTCTTTAAATAGACTCCTTTGCCAGACAAAAACAACTCACCAAAATATTAGGTTTCAACGTGCAGTCAGTTTTGTTAGTTTCTTCTTTTTGGGTTTTGCTTGTTTTCTTCCTTAATAGGTGTGAACTTTTAATATGCCCTCTGGCACACATATAAATAGCAAAATTGAAGTTAAATATCTGTAAGTAGCATTAAAATATGCAATGACATGCCAGGTACATGATCTACAAGTCAGTTTCCTGGAGGTATTTAATGCAATGTTGAACATACCAACCTCTACTGTTTACTTAATGAAGAAAATGTATAATTCAGGTCACAATAGATTTTTATTAACTTAAAATGACATTGTTAATTTTGTCTTCCAATCTCTTGCAGATATACCTTTAGTTCCTCCCAAATTTTTATTGTTGTTATACTGACGTAATATTGATTACATCACAGTATGTCTGCACCTCCACAACTGTAGGTCATTTTACCACACCCACCACCAAAGCCCCAGCAATTGTCCCTTTGGCCCCACGTACTATATCCCCTTCTGGTAGCCTTAGTCACATCCAGTGTGCCCTTCTCCCTCCAGTTTTCACTCCTCTACCTTTCCTTCCCTCTCCCCTCCTGGATGCCTCAGATCTATGATTAACTTTCAAGGTTTGTCTTTCTATGACTTTTTGTTTGGTTTCTCTATATTTCACATATAGGTGAAAACATCCATAAATATACCTTTATTTGATACAAACCTACAGGTTTTTCTTAATAGCATAAGATCACAAAGACAGTTATCAGCTTTCTGTAATGATTAAAACAACATTCAAATAATTAACAAGTCACTTCACTAAAATACTTAAAATATTATTCTGGGAGTGCTTGAAAACTCTGTTCATAAATAGTAATTGATAAATTTAATTAGGTATTTGGTGTTGAAGATAAACACTTTTTATACAAAACATTGTTTTAATACATTATTCTACTAATCAGGCTAGTTATTAGACATTAACATATTTCTTAACACTTAAGAATAAAGCTTTATCTTCACATTTATTTTATTCATAGGACTCTTTATCAATGAGGACTATTGCAGCCAACCATAGTAAACTGGCATATTGCAAGTGACATTCTGGAGAAGTGAAAAAGAAGGTTGTAACAAAAGAAACTAAATACATTACATATTCTTTATACAAACAGCTCATGCTGAATAGTGGAATTAAGTGCAGACCAAATGCTTTGAAAAGTTTTTGTGTCTAGATGGCAATTACAATCTCCTCATTACTAAAGAAAAAGGGAACAATAATAATACAGAACACAGTATTTTAGTGATTATAGCACATTTAACACCTTCAGCCATCCAATGGGTGCTCTGATCAGATTGGCAACTGAAATTTCACATCCACATGGGCTTGCTTGGCTAAGGTCACTATTTCGGAGAGCTTTACAACCTGAAAGGACAAAACAGAGCTTTTTTTGTCTTTTCTTTTTTTTTTTTTTTGACAGAAACATAAAGTCAAAACTCCTGGTAAATGGAAATTAATGCATGTTCAATTTCTTTTCATTTAGGATATCTGGGCTGACACTATTAGAAAAATCATTTCATACTCATAAGTATTTGCCACTCAAAAGATACTCAAATATGACATTTTTGATAGCCCACACTTCAATACTTTCTGATTATTTATATATATTCACTTATAAGTAATATACATTTACATAAATTAACTTTATAAGCAACCAGAATGCATTGATTCAGATTATACATAATATCTAACACCTTAATTATTAATATATATAAATATACATATATAAATTTTAATATTTTTTATAACTTTAACTCACATTTGAGAAAATACTGACTATATCCATCTGAAATATGTACATACCTTGTTTTTACTGTCTAAACTATGTCCTACAGACAAAAAAATTGGTATTTTTAGTTTGATACCCCACAATGTAAAACATATCTAAATACAAATTTGTTTATAAAAACTGTATACAATTAACTTACTTAACTTACAGCACTGGGATGGGAACATGTCAACATGTTAGTATTTTACTTTCTATCAGTTAGTTAACAATTGTTAGCCCCAATCCTAAGGCCCTTTCAATTATAACCTTTCAGAAAATACCCAGCTGGTTCCTATCCAGCTTCTCTTCTACCCAGGAGAGCAATTAAGAGAAGGTTAAAGTTAATGTACCTTGGGTTCAAATCCCTACTCTATTTATGACATGTGATCATGAATAAATTCAGTTATCGTGTCTCTTTTTCCTCATCTATAGGATGTTATAGCATCAAAGTCATATTAAATGACCTAATACTTGGGAGAGAAAAAGCTAAGTATTATATGCACAATAAAGAAAATAAATGGCAGCAGTTGTTAACACCATCATCATATGATTATTAAAACTGTCATGACTTCCATAATCCTCTAGTCAGTAGAAAACTACAGTCACAATTAAATCAACTGTTCGCTGTTATCTTTCATTACCTATCTAATCAAGATTCTGATTCTTCTTTCTTTGCTTGTCCATTAGCTTTTTGTAATTCAGGCAACCAAGCATATTTTCAGAGACAAATTATAACCTATCCATTACCTCCACCTCACAATTACTACACTAGCAGAATCTCTACAAACCCTACTATCACTCTCTTCCATTCTTTAATTTATCCCACACCTCAAAGTGAAACAGATCTTCTTTAACACTTTCTCCCTACAGTTTCCTTGCTCAAAAATCTTAAACTCAGGAGGGGGAGGAGGAAAAGAGATAAGGACTGGTGGTTGAAAAAAAATAAAAATTTTATTTATAAAATTTACAAAAAAAGAAAATTTCTATTATGGTTTTTAAAAGAAAGATCTCCCTCTTTCCTATTCACAGCCAGGCTTCCCACTTCTATTCTACTTTCTAAATGCCTACCAGAAGGCTAGGACTCATCTAGTTCTGAGACTGTTAAGTTTCATGATTATTTCTGTGTCCAGAAACTAAGGATATGAGATCCTGTATACCTTAAAAAGTAAAATAAAAAATAAATTCAGGATTATTATAAATTCCTCTAAACTGCAGCTGAATTTTATTTGCTAATAAATACATTCCCAAAGTACATCTGAAAGGAGGGCAATAAGAAATTTATTATTCCTATGAAATGACATCCCATAGGACATCAGGATACCCCAAAAGCCTATTATTATTAATTAAATCATATTGTTAATTAAACCACAGAGCCACAAAAAAGACTCCATTAAATGTCTTTAAATATAGGTGGGAAAGATTCTCAAGTTCTCATTTGGAAATTTTTTTCTACCTACTAAGGCATGTGCATAAGATATATTTGTTAATTAGAAGAAACAAGGTAAAATGAGTATTACGATCATGAGCATGAGAAAGCACAGTGAGATATGTATATATACCCACACCCACACAAATACACACATACATGTAAATGTGTGCATATATATATATTATTTCCTAATGCTTTAAATAGTAAAAGGATGAACCAAAAACTTCATTAAAAAAAATCTTATCACCTATGGGGAAAAAAAAATAGGAACTGGTATTAAAAAAGGGAGAACCTTAGATTCCCTTGTTTTGTCATTTTAACTTTGGAGTCACATAAATATTTATGTAATATAAAAAAAAATTGAAGCCATTCCTTAAAAAATAATAAACCAAATTGCATATCAAATAGTTAACTATTTCACATGAAATTTAAAATCCAGTAAGTCTGTGAAGTACTCCAAAAAAAAGATAGAATTACACACAACAATCTTAAACTGCTTTCAGTAATCACATTCTTGGTATTGTTTCTGTAAAAATGTCATGTCTGTACTGAGGGACAAAGCAAATGAATATTTATATTAGTATGGCATGGGAAAAAAGAGAAATAGATCTCAAATCAGACAAAACCTGTACTCCAGGATCTGCACTGAAAATACTTATCTGAATATATTTGCATTAAAAATATTTGTACTGATATATTTATCACATAGAAAATACACATTTTCTTAGATGTGTCATTCAAAAAGATATATAAACAATGACTATTCCAGTAGGTATGAGTACCCTTAAATCCCAAAGTGTGGCAGCTTAGAACCTAAATACCATTTGGCAGATTCCAGGTCTAGAGCAGAAAACTAAAGATGAACTGGAAACATATCAGAAAACATTATCAGAGAGCATGGATAGGACTTATGAGTGAATTTGAGGAGGTACCCACTGATCAAAGATGGTTTATTGGAGTATAAATAAGAATAACTTAAATGGGGCCTCCCTGGTGGCTATCCACAGCAACTGTAGCATGAGCTCAATCCCCAAACAAGGAGCTAACCCACATGGCTCAGCAGACCTCTCCTGTCTCACCTGCTGCTCTCCTCGGCAGTATATTTCAGTAGATGTATCTGCCTGTTCTGCTCCTCACTCTGTCTCTGGTGAATTCTCTCAACCCCTGCACCTATGGCCTATACCCCAGCTTTTATATGCATGAATAAATAAATATTCAAAAAAATAACATATGGATTAAAACATGTCAAGTATGTCTAACCATGAGTTTAAGATACTGTGTGCATATGCACATATACATCCAAAAACAAAAACTTAGAAACAAACAGAGCTTGGGTCACCTTTGTAGGACATAAGGAAATAACCTCATTATTTCAAAAACTAGTCAATAAAAATTAAAAATCCGGTAATTATTCCATTTTTCTATGCAAAATAGTAACAAACAGTATATACACAGAAATGTTATTTTTATGAGTATTTCAATATAATAATGGAAAATGCAGACCCTGTGGAATCATATATCAACTATAAAATATTCCTGCTCGTTCCTCAAAATCATATGTGAATATAATCAAGCTCATAAACTGAACTACCATTTTACAGGAAAATACAGGGGCAGAATAACATTTTAAATGAAACCCCATTAATTAAAATCCATTCTATGGGGAAAATTACAAGACCACCATTCTAGTTTAATCAGTAAAAAACTTCAGAAAAGAAAAAAAGGGAGAACCTATAGATAAAAAGAAACTTAGTTACATTAGACAGTTAAAATAAGAAGACCTATTTTGATCCTAATTCTAACAAAACAGCTTAAACAAAAAGGATTTCAAGAATCAAAGATGTCAACATTCATTCATTATTTTTTTATAAAATATAAACATAATACCATCATCTCATCTGAAACAAATAATTTCATTGTATCATCAAACTTTTATGAATACATGATAATCTATTACATTGAAATAATGTTTGAAATTTGCTTCAAAATAATCATAACCTTGAGGAAAAAGTAGGTAAGAACACAGATAAGACAAGATTGAACAGATGATAAATGTTTAAAATGGGTAACAGTTATAAGGAGTTAAATACTGCCATTTAGCTGAAGCACTATTAACAGTATTAGCTGGTTCATTTTAGAATCTTAGTGTTTATAAATCTTTTATACATGCAAATTTTTCCTTAGAATAACATAGACCATTTACCATTTTAGCAGCTTCATCCAAGTCATCACAAGCAAGAATCTTAAGTCCACTGTCTGCTATCAACACCTTAGCGTCATCAACTCGTGTACCTAAAAATGATTTATGCAAATATAATGATTTAAATATCAACACAAACCATTTAAAACATTTGCCAGAATATGCTACAAGTATGAAATTTCAACATAGGAATACTTCCATAATTTAGTATAAATGCTTCTAAACCACAGAAAATACTATAAAAGCCTGAAATTAGCTTGTAAAATATTTTTGCCTTACTATATCCATGGTAATTTAGTTAAGTTAAATTCAAAACAAACTATAACAATAAGAAGTCTTTTTCAAATTATACTAATGTTAGAAATTTTGTTCCAATGTTAGAAAACTTATAAAAACCCATGTTTTTAAATCTCCTATTAGTAATATACTTTCACTTAAAAGGCAAAGTTATTTGACAACTGTATTCTAAATGAAACGTCACTGGAATTATAAACTTTAAACAATTAGTTCATGGAAAAACTGCATGCTATCATTTACACTCACCTTGTAACCGTACCACAATAGGTATTTTAATTTCCAAATCCTTTACTGCCATGACAATACCCTGTGCAATAATATCACACCGCATAATTCCTCCAAATATGTTGACCAAAATAGCCAGTACCTATGAATAAAATTATTTGGGTAGATTAAAATTTTGAAAGAAGAAATATTTGTCCTTCCTTCTCAAGAAAAGACTCGCACATGTGCCTTACACTAAAAATAACTTTATGGAAATAGTTTCACCCAAACCACCACCATCAGGAGCCACTCTGGTGGCACAGGAGTTAAAGTTTCAGCATTGTCAAGCTATCACCAGCCACTCTGGTTTGAATTCAATCCCCAGCTAGGGAGCCAATCCACACGGTGCAGCAGAACTCTCCTGTCTCTCCTGCTGCTCCCTCAACAGTATATTTCAGTAGTTTGCCTATTCCGCTCCCCACTCTATCTCTGGTGAATTTTCAACCCCCATACCTCTGGTCTAACCCCAGTTCTTATATGCATAAATAAAATCTTAAAAAAAACAACCCACCACCATTTGAAATCTAATACCCAACAGAACTAATTTTCCCCTTCTTAAGTATTTTCAACACCAGGCTCATATTTTCTTCTCTCATTTCATAGGAACTAGACCTCTTGATCCATCTGTTTCCTATAAAACATCATTGCTCACTACCATGACTACCCTATCATGTTATAAGACAATATGCTGATGCAAGATCTCCAATTCAGAGTCCATTAATTATCATCTCTTCATTTATCCCCATAAATTCAACTAACTTTTCATGTAAACCAATATTTCCACTCCTGGCTACACATTCAAGCCTCAAGGTCTATTTGGATTAGCCTTCTTTCATCACCACACTAATAATCTGAATCACTATTCTTCTAGCCTTTCCCCCCCAAAAATTTTATTTTTAGGAAAGAGGCTTAGTTCATTCAGCTACACCAGACCTACTCAACAACTAAGAAGCAAATGAGTTATAGATACCCTTCCTCAAGCCTAACGCAACATGGATGATTCTGGCATAACTAGAACTTCAGGGGCCCAGAGGACTCTGACTATAAGCAACCTTCTCCATCTCCTATAAGCGTTGAAATGGCTTTTCCAAGAATGTCAACACATGAAAAAGGTGAACACACATTGAGCTATACTATGCATTCCTTATATTTACTGCCATTGTGACTGGATCTTCAAGAAATGAAGATCTAGGATTTTTAATGGACTAGAACTCATTGAGGTCTTTCTTGAGCACCTGTATTATCTCCCTCCTTCTACCTCATTCTGGAGAGTTACAATACCCACCTCAGGGCATCATGTAATACTTCAGCCCCAAAGTTAATAACTCCTTACCATGCCACTTGTACCTCCAGTTCAACTAATCACTACCAAGGACAAATCCTTGACCTCTCCAGAACATTAGATGTGTGAATCCCATTCTCAATCTCCTCTCCTTTCATCTTTAATATCTTTCATCTTTAAGTTCATCAAACATAATCTTCCCCTCGTTGAAAGTCTACAGTCCCACAACCCTTTTCTAATATCCCACTCTATCACCCAATTTGTTTTTCTTTACTCTAGAGCCTGGACCCTATGGTTGAGTAATTCAATGACACTATCATGTGTACACTTAATTCTCTCATACTCAGTGTTCCTCTGCCATCTTGGTTCAAATAAAGCATTCTCTAAAGATTCAAGTGTATACAGTTTATTGACTCAAACTTCAAAGAAAAGCAAAAAGTAAAGCAAACAAAATCCCTGAAATACTAACATAATCTAGAAGAGTAACCTTAAGAGCACTGCAATGTGCGTCATCAGCAATTCTTTTGTAGATTGCCTCAAGCTCTTCATTCACTTCTAAGCCTGCTATCCTACTCTAAGCTCTCTAACTTTTTTTTAATGATTCTCAGTAATGTCTCTAAACTAGGTTTCTTTGAGCAATCAAAAATGAAAAACTAGACGCATAGGAACATGGATGGAACTGGAAGGGATTATGCTCAGCGAAGTAAGTCAGAAGGCAAAAGAAAAATAGCAGATGGTTCCTCCCCTAGGAGGAATATAAGGGAACCAAATAAGGATCAAGGAAAGGAATAAGGACAATAATAATAATAATAACAACAACAAGAAAGAAACAAAAACCAAAAATGAAATGACAAGGACAAACTGGGAACACTTGGTGGGGAGGGAAGAGGGAACGGGTGGAGGGCAGATGGGAGCACGGGGGACTGAGGTGATGGTGCACTGGTGTTATGGTAATGGGGAATATATGGGGATTACAATTGATGTCAAATATATGTAAGTTAAAAAAATTTTTATATTGAAAAAAAACTAGGTTCCTTTGCTTTATTCCTACTGATACTACCTCCATGTTTTTGAACGAACAGGTATAATAATCAAATTGCTCTCTAGTGCTTCTTTTCCCTCCAGTTCACCTCTGTAAGAGTTACCATCTTAAAAAACATTTTTTTTTTAAATAAACACAAAGGTAGGGGGTTATATGTTTCTATAAGTGCTCAGTGAAGCAGAAGGCTTAAGACCCAAATTTCTTGGATATAAGGCTCTTTACAATGTCGTCTCAACTTGCTAATATTATCTCTAATTACTCATCCCAGTAATGTTATATTTTTATATATAGGCATCTTCTCATTACATGAATAGAGTGGCCTTCTCTGGATTCCAGGGTTTTGCTTATTTTCTTCCCCTTGCCTAACTCATTCAATTCTCCAAACAGCTCAAAGTATCACCCATTCAATAAAGGCCACTCCAATTCTTCCAGTCATCAGTTTTAATCTATTCTTCCACAGCACTACATGCAGTTTATCACCTCAGTATAACTATACATAAATGTCATGAGGGAAAGGACCACATATTCTCAAACCCAAGCACATTGCCCAATACAAAGAGAAATAATAAGCATACAGCTACTTCAACGCTATTGACATTGTCACCGCAGGCTCATGTTCTATTTCCAACTCCAATGCAATTCTTGTCAGTCCCCAATACTCTTCATATGCTTTTCTCTATTCTTATACCTAGGCCATAAAAGCCAGGCTTAAAAATAGCTAAAATTCTAGTTTATCTTAGCAAGTACTCAAAAAGTAGCTACTAGATAATACAATAATTTGCTTTTATGACAAAAAAGCAATAGAAATATGCTTTCAATAAAATGTTTACTTTTTATGAATAATTATTAAACAAAAGAAAGCATATTTTATCTCTCAGTTTAGTTTATCTCAGTTTATTTATCTCTTTGTGAAACTGAATAAGACAAGTAAGTTTACAGGTACAAATTACAGGCCTCTGCAGTCAATTAACATCTCCAGAATTTTTTCCATAGTAATGGTACCCCTTCTACATCACTACCATATATAGTACTATCAAATACTAGTATTCACCTTGTTCTCTAAATCTCGAAGGGGAACTTCATTCTTTTTTTCTACTTACCTTTTACTGGATTGAATTCAGTAACTTTACCAAATTATTGAGGTCTTTTGAATTTTAATAAGCAACTAGTATAATCACCACATCATTGATTAATCAAATTACTTCTCAACATTCAAATTCTAAAACATAGGCCCTATCCATACCTTTTTATCTGAAGTGATAAGCTTAAATGCTTCTGTTACTTGATGGACTGTGGCACCACCACCAACATCAAGAAAGTTGGCTGGAGTTCCTCCGTGAAGTTTTATTATATCCATTGTGGCCATAGCCAAACCAGCACCATTTACTATCAAGAGAGGAAAATAGGGTATAAGTAACACAAAGTCACTTAAGCTTAGTCAATCCAAATCTAATGTGTGGTACCTAGACAGCCTATATTTCCATCTAGGCCAATGTAGTTGAGATCTGCCTTAGCTGCAGCTTTGTCCCTTTCATCTTCCTGAGTCCAGTCCTGTAGATCAAAGATTTTCTTCTGGCGGTAAGATGAATTAGAATCAAAATTGATCTTTGCATCCATACACAGCACTTTGAATTAAAACAAAAAAGGAAAATGATCTTAATCTCAAGAAATACAATAAACTATCTTTAATCAAAAATTCTTTAGGAAAAAAACATTTTGTTACCTATCAAAAGTATTTCAATTTATTTTCACAATGAATTAAAACTGTTTCCTGCAAAATAATCCATTTTGATTGTAACTCTGACAGGAAAAAAGAGCCAGTCATCTCAGAAACCCAATGACAGTATGGTATAAGCTATTTAAGTGATTCCATTCAAATGCATTGCTTTCATAGTATCCTGTTTCCAGTACATTATTGGAAAAACATTCTTCCTTGCAATTATTCAAACAATTAACCAGTACAATTAAAATAACTATTTCATTCTATGTAATAAGATACATTCCTTATTTAAAAAAAAGTGCACAAAGGAAATAATTCTATATTTAACTGTCCTTAAACTGTTTTAAAGAACACTGTGGAAATTTTCCCAAATTAATTTCTATCTTGTCAGATAGCAGCTTAGTACCAAAAGAGATACTCTTTTAAAAATATATTTTTGAAACTTAATATGTACCTTATAAGTATAACCTATATGTTTATAGATATAAAGTCTACATTTGCTAAAGCCTCCATTCAAAATATATAAAGAAGGTACTGTGACATATAGATTTATTTGACCAGCCTGAGTTTGGACTCATTTGTAAAATAAAAACCTCTCATTAGTTCTCACAACCTTTGTTACCTTCTGCATGGACTATTGTTAGAGCTTACTAAAAGATAACCCTCTTCTCATCACTTCCTACTCCAATACCTCCAAAAATATTCCTGTCACACAACTGTGGCATACCTAAGAGCACAAGTTCTATCGCTGATTGCTGAGGTTCATGGCTTATCTCCACGATTAGCCATGTATCCCCGGTCAAGACACCTAACTTCTTTGTAAACCCAGTATCCTAACCTATAAGGTTAGTAGTAGGACCTACTATATACATAGATACAATATGTATATTTTAATTCTATATAAAAATATATTTATTGCATATAAAATGTATATTAATATAGTTATGCTTATATATTTATATAAGATATATAAAATATATATATTATACATTAAAATATATTTTTATAAATAAATCTAAGAAGATATATAAGACCTACATAAAGTAAGTAAATCATACTTAAAAAGATACAAATCAAGACTTACATATGCGAAAAGACAATGTATTACTAGCTGGTAAAAACAACTAGGAAGATGTTAACATTTTCCTACTCATGATAAATGAAATTCCAATAAAATTTCAGTATTTATTTGTCCAGAAATCTGACAAAAAGGATTTAACCCCTTGCGCCACCAGGAAGGCCCATAAAAATATTTTTAAAGTTTAAAGCTTTTAAAATTCCTTAAAAAACATTTAACATGAAAGTAGTTTTAAAGGGAAATATATAAACTAAATGGAAAACTTCCCAATTACAGAAAACTTTAAGATTAACTGCATAAAATATTAAAAGGGTATTGTGTAATGAGGTTATAACTTTTCTCCTACCTATTTCCTAACACCTTGCAAATTTTCTAATTATACACAAAATCCTTAATCAAAAAATAGCTATTTTAAACCATATATAAATGCACACAAAGTAATACTGAAAATTTATTAAATTAAGAAATTCCTTTAGTGAAATAATATGGCTACAGAATTCACAAGTGAAAAGAATTCAAGGAGTATTTCTTTCCATGTTACTAAGTTACATAATTAAAAAATATCTGTCTTATAAAGATAACCCTCCTTCACGAGACATTTGTTTTAAAATCTATATAAGCCCACACTCCTTAAAAAATATAAATACAGGGCCTCCCTGGTGGCACAGTGGGTTAAGCAATGCACTATAAAGCAAACCTCAGCCACTACAGCACGAGTTCGATCCCTGCTGCCGGCCAGGGAGGGGACCCACATGGTGCAACAGACCTCTCCTGCTGTGCCCGCTGCTCCCCTCAGCAGTATACTTCCGTTGATCTGCCTGTTCTGCTCCCCTCTCTGTCTGTGGTGAATCCTCTCACCACCCCCCTCCAGCTCTGGCCTGTACCCCAGTGCTTGTATGCATAAATAAATAAATCTTAAAAAATATATATATAAATACTTTTAGTTTTATAAAGCACCTCTATTATCACAAAAGATTTTCTCTATGCACTTATATAAATGACTAACTAAAAACTGATTTTATAATAAAAAATACAAATAAATTACAGCACTAGAAGCAGTTAATAAAAAATATCAAGAGAAATTAGGTTATAATAAAGCAACCTATATTTTAAAGAAACAATTCTTGGAAGACATGATCAGAATCTGATTTACTTTTAAAACATGCAAAACAAGAGCTGTCATAGTGACAAGTTAATCCTATTTCTCTAATGACTAAAAGTACTCTCTATACAAGCAAAAGAGACAATAACCAAGATGAAGAGACACCCCACAGATTCAGAGAAATATTTGCACTCCACAAAATTGATAAATAAGGGACTGATATAAAAGACCTACAATGAGCTTGCACAACTCCAACTCAACAAAAACAAAATAAAGAATCCAGTCAAAAAGTGGGCAGAAGAGCTGAAAAGACACTTCTCCACACAGGAGATGCAGATGGCCAACAGCACATGAAAAAAATGCTTACTATCACTTATAATTAGGGAAATGCAAATCAAAACCACAATGATATATCACCTCACACCAGTAAGAATGGCCCATATTAAAAAAACTAACAGCAACAAATGCTGGCAAGGATGTGGAGAAAAAGGAAACCTCTGATATTGCTAGTCAGAATGCAAACTAGTCCAACCACTATGGAAAGCCATGTTGAGGACCCTCAAATTATTAAAAATGGATCTACCATATGACCTAGCAATTCCACAACTAGGAATCTACCCAAAGGATACAAAAATATTAACACACACACAAAAAAAACCTTGCGCTCCTATGTGTATCACAACACTTTTTACAATAGCTAAAATATGGAAACAACTTAAATGCCCAAAACAGAGGACTGGATCAAGAAGATGCAGTATATATACACAATGGAATACTATTCAGCAACCAAAAAAGATAAGCTATGCCATTTGCAGCAACATGGAGTGACAAAGGATTATGCTCATGAAATAATTTAGAAGGAAAAAGGAAAATATCAGATAGTTTCACTTACAGGAGGAAAACAGGGAAACCATATAAAGGATCACGGGGGAAAAAAGACAAAATTAGCAATCAAACTATAAATTGGAGACATTCATTTGGGGAGAGGGAGAGAAAGGGTTCAAAATGGGAAGGAAGAGCAAAGAATCTATGGTGATGGTTCCCAGGTATCTGTTAATTTTATGGGATCAACACCTGAGAGGAGAAATCAAACATTGTACAAAAATGAACAATGATGTACAAATAAATATATAAACTTTTCAAAAGAAAGGAAAAATAAAGTAAATCAAGTAGATTTTAGAGAAAATTGGGTACTGAATCACATTGTATTAAGTGTCATATTTTCATCATAATGAAAATGTTTCAGGAAAATCTCTCCTACAATTTCTTCTTTAGATCCATAAACATACTTGTCATAAGTCGATACTCTGCTCTGTAGAAAATCCAAATAATGTTTGGAATGGTACTAACAAGTCAAGAGAACAAAAGTGAAAAGAAGTCTTTTTTAAATTAAACTTACTATCTTCCTTCGTCCTCTTAAAAAAAAAATAATAATGTTCCAATCAATTGCTCTTTTGTACAATAAAGATTCTTGATGTTTCTATGATATAAACACTTCTAGAGGTTGATATTCCTCAAAATTACAGCCATATACCCACTACCATATCAGATACTCAGATCCAGCAATGGTCAACAAAACTTTCTGTAGTGATAAAAATGTTCCATATGTGTTCCAAATGTTCCATATGTTCCATATGTTCCAATGTGTTGTTCCATACAGTAACAACAGGTGGCTTCTACCAAGTATTTGAAACACAACCTAAGAATGGAACTTTTTAATCATATTATTTTAATTACCACATGTGGCCAGTAGCTACCAGTTTAGATTTTAACATTTCCATGTGATAAATAGATATAGATATGACATATATAGATATATTAAAGTTTCTGTTTTAATAGGTCTTTTTAGTATTTGTTTATAGTCATTCCACTCATAAAATAAGCTTTTACATACCAATTAGTTCACTTCCTTATGAGTTCAACTTCTTTATGAAGTACACAATAAGTGGGCAAATATCTGATACACAAATACATAATCAGTGTTTGATAAAGAAAGATACTTTACCAGCTCCATCTGAATCCTCTACCATTGGATTTATTTCTACCATGGTTGCATCATATTTCAGAAAAAGGTTGTATAGCTTGACCATGTTTTCTGCTGCAGAATCCACAAGATTAGGTGGAAATCCCATCTTCTGTGCAAGCTGAAAGCAATTTGTCTCTTTATTATAGGTATGCTGCAGATGCCCAATTAATAGTAAATCATTGAAATAACAAACCGTGTAGTTTATCATTTAAATAAGCATGAATCAGGGCCTCCCTGTGGCGCAAGGGATTGAGCATCACACTGTGGGGCTTCTACAGTAACTGCAGCATTAGTTGGATTCCCAACCAGGGCAAGAACCCACATGGCGCAGCAGACCTCTCCTGCCTTGCCCGCTGCTCTCCTTAGCAGTGTATTTCATCAGTCTACATGTCCTGCTCCCCACGCTATCTTTGGGGAATCTTCTCTTCTCTAGCACCTCTGGTGTATACCTTGAACAGATTTTTTTTTTAAAGATTTATTTATGCATACAAGAACTGGGGTACAGGCCAGAGGTATAGGGGGTGAGAAGATTCAACAGAGACAGAGTGGGGAACAAACAGGTAGAGAGACTGAAGTACACTGCTGAGGGGAGCAGTGGGCGAGACAGAGAGGTCTGCTATGCCACGTGGGTACCCTCCCTGGCCTTGGGTCGAATCATGCTGCAGTAGCTGTGGATGCTTCATAGATGTGGATGTGGTACTTAACCCCTTATCCCACCAGAGAGGCCCAGAACAGACTCTTAAACAAATAGACTTATAAGAGCTTTTTTAAAAATACATATACCAAGGTCCTAACACAGAAGTTTTATTTCACCATGAATCCATAAGTTTTAAAGGTCCATAAGCAATTGTAAACCACTTATACAAAAACTACATACCTGAATATTTATTCTAACTGCTTCCAATGTTCAAAACACTATGATGTTTTCTCCTCTTTTCCAGCTGCTATCTAAGGTTAAAATACCTTTGATTTTCAATAACAGAAAATCTCTAATTGGATGAATATATTTGCAGAAAGGCAAATTCCAATAAAGTAGATGATCAAGCCAAGAAATGTGATTTTTGATAAGATACTTCAAACTAAGAACAGTATGAAATAAAATAATATTTCATTAAGAAAGATTTTTCTGGGTTAAAATTCACTATTTTAAATTTAAACATTTAAGAAATGTAACATAATTCTGATCAACCCACTATGACATTAACTTGCCAAGCACTATGGTAGATATTATTTCTGTTCATCACTCAAAAATCTTAGTAGATGATTACCTCTAGTTTCCTTGAAAATTAATTATTTTCTTTTTCATCTAACTGTTTTACTGTACCTCAATACCATAACCTTATTTTGACATACTTTCCCATTAACAGTTATTAATTTCATTCACGTTTCATATTCAAACTTTTCTTTTAAAATATACCACTTGTTTTGATATATCCAAACTAAACAATTAAATCCAATAGTAGTATTACAAACATTACTAAGCAACTCACACACTATACAATTTGGCTCCATACTTGGGTTTGGGTTTGGTTTGGTTTGGTTTTTCGTTTGGGGAAACAGGGGGAAGCAGAGAGGATAAAATACACAAGAAAGACAGTAGAGAAAACTAATGTATTGTGTATGAGCATGCACAGAACGTCTACAGCTTTTTTTAGATAATTAAAAACATCCATAAGCTATTATACCCAAAATAAAAATCACTAATCTAACAGGAATATATGACAGTAACCCATAATTCCTTTAAAGAAAATAAAGAGACACAGACATGCTAAATGCTATCATGGGGATGTAAAATCTTTATTATGAGGGAAAAGGATAACCACACTAGTTTCTTTAACAAAAGAAAAGGGATGGAGAGAATGAAAGTACATTATAAATTAGAAAAATACATTAACATATAAATTAGAAATGAGACATATAATGACAATGAAAGATCTTACCTGAACCCTAACTCAAAATGTAAAAGAACACAAAAAAACCTGAACTAACTAAGGAATCTGAATGACTAAGGGAGTAATAAGAAGAAAGTATTGTTAGCTGTACTTGGAATGGCAATGGTATAGTGGTTATTTTATAAAGAGCCTTATCTTTTAAATATATATATTGATAAATTTATGGAGGACATGAATGAAAATATTGTAGATACCTCTAAAAGTTTTTATTTCTAGCAAGATATTAATATACATTAACACTCAAAAACATTTAAGATTTTGTCAATCACCTTGCCAATAAAAGTTAATTCTCTTCCTTTAAGTATTACAATTATCCAATCAAAAGATACAAATATTTTTTAATAAACTTACCCTGACAGCTTGTTCCTTTTTAATGCCTTCTACAATATCTATAGGTTCTTTAACGATGGCCTCAGGTGTCTCAGCAGCAACATCTTCAATGTTGACTCCACCCTGAGAACTTCCTATTAAGACAGGACCCTAGCAAGAGAGGAACAGCCAAAACATCTGGGTTTTATCTTGAACCCGTCAATATAAAAATTTTTAAACTATATGTGCACACTATCAGACATATGCAGCTGTCACCCCACTTCTGTTTTTAAATTTCCTTAAGAATTTATCCTTATGTCTCCTGCACTGTGCCTCCTTTCCAGTGTTAAACTGTAATAATAGAAAAAAGGTGAAAAGGAAGATGATAATTGCTCATTTACAAGAGAAAGACTAAAAATATACACAAAACTTACACCAAAAAAGTTAATATAAACATATATGAATTATAGTCTATGTATTTCTCATAAAACCTGAGGGACATTAAAGTATCATTTAAAAAAAAAATATGTTCTTATACAAGGACTATGGTGATGGTGCATGGTGAAATGGTGATGGGAATTTTGTGTAGACTACACCTAAAGGGAGAAAGCATGCACTGTACAAAAAGGAAAAATAATGTAAATAATAAAAAAAATTAGAAAATCATAAAAGCAGATTACTGATATTTAAAAGGAAAAGTATAATGAATAAAAAGTTCTAGTCCTAATGTAAAGAAAAAATAAAGCTACCTTGCCTTGAATAAATAGTTCTGATTTTTAACATGAACTATATAAGATAAAGTATAAATAATAAAGTTAGTAACTTTTAAGTCCTCCAAAATCATCAAGAAAAAAAACCTTAAAACAAATTAACAGATTTGCTAATTTATGGGCAGAACTGGACATAATTTAAGCATGTAAAAACAACGAAATGGTAAACCCATATTACTAAAGATTATTTAATGGCAGAGGAAATTACCTCAGTAGTGTTATATAAGAAAAATGATGCAAAACATTAAATTCTATTCTCAATTGTGTTTTTTTAAACTAACTGTGCTTAAATGTATGACCACCCGCGAGTCACAAAAACAAAAAAGTGATGTGGGAAATTAAACAATAAATGGCAAGACTTTGTATTTTATGTATCACTATTTTCCAAAATTTTTTTACAATGATATATTATTCTTAATTCAGAAAAAAAAAAGGGCTTTGACTCATATGGAAACAAAAAAACCTAAAGACTAATTTCATTTCTCTATTCCAGCACTAGTGTTTTGATTAACAAACTCATTTGAAGGTATAATGCAAAGGAAGAAGTATTCATTACTGTTTCGAGAATGAAATAGTCCTCCAAATGCTCAAAATAAGGCAATAACTAAAAGAAAAATAATCTGTTACTCTTAAGAGAGCTAAATGCTCTTTAGGTGAAAAAATGATTAAAAAAAAAAACAAAACTGACCTTCAAGGAGTAAAATATGGTAGCTTGTGACAGGGCAACTTTAATATAAAATGGGTTTGCTTGACTCGGTTTTTACCTGCATGTTTAAAAGGCACTTATAATGTTTTAACTGCAGGCACATACAACAAAGGTTAATAAAGGGTTTTATTTACCAAAGAAGAAGAAATAAAGCAGTAAATAACACTAAGAGAAGAGAGAGATACAAATTTGTAAATATTTTACCAGATCTTCAGAACTGGAACCCAATGGCACGCTGACAGTTGGCTTTGAATGAAGAGAACCCCCCAAGGCTTACATGTTTGGTTTTATACCTAGCTTGGCTGCTTAACTCTACCCTCAGTTTCCAGTGACCTGCTCTTCGATAAAGACCTTACAGGATTTGTGGCTTTGGAATATTGTTGGTCTGGAGTGGGGGCTGGAGTTTATAAACTTATTTATGTAATTTTTTTAGGATTACTTTTCCCCCTAACAGCTAAGGAACAGAGATAAGTGGGAAATTTATGTTTCCCTGTATATATTGTAGTTTAAAATTTTGCACCATGTGATTGAATTCCAGTATACAGATGTAGTAAATAATAATACATGTGTAGGAAATAAATAATTTGACTGGCCTTTGTTCCCAGTGTCTAGGAGGCAACCATAAAATCCTCTACTACATTTCAGAGTTAATGATACCAAAGTGACTCACAAGGGCCTCTCTATATAGCTAATATAAGAGATGACTCAAGTAGACAAGTCAGCCAGAGATACCAACAATATGATTAGGCAACTGGAGCTTTTACCTTCTTTTATCTGAATTATTTCAACTTTTGAAAATGAAATAAACCAATTTTTCCTTAACAAGACTCAAATAGTTCTCTGAAAATAAATTTCTTAAAATGAACTTAAATTTAATCCTTCTCCCTAATGCCTTAATGTATCTTTAAAAATATATATATTTAGTTATATGCATATCCTTAATAAACACACTTGCTTTGCCATATTAGCTCTAATCAAAATGAGTTCTTCTGAATGTATATTATAGAACTCATATCTCAATTTTTTGTTCAGACATAATATACTTATTTCTGGCTACAGCAAAAAGTATAAACATAACTAACAAAATGACAGATTTAATATATAACAATAAGAAAAAGAAAGAATAGTGAAAATAGCATAATTTTTACAAATGTATGTAATATAATGGTTATTGGTCATGGAACTTCTAAAGTAACTTAAAAACTATCACAGAGAACCCTACAGAGGAAAAGCCATCACTTATGAATAAGATGTTTTTATCTTATATTCTGAGTGGATTTTGACTACCATCTAGTGTTACACATTAAGAAATACTTTCTTTTAAAAATTAAAAGTTGATATCATACAAACATTACTAGAAGATTTCATTCACCATAAGAAAAAAAATTCCAATACAGAAAATATTCATTAGCCTATATTATTTAAGAAAACTATTTTCATGATCCTTAAAATTTTTGTTACATTACTAATTGGGTAATTAGTAATATTCTACACCAAATGCTTATCAGGTCTTGAAAGTATGTACACAGATTGCTTCAAAAAACAAGCTAGTTACCACACAGATTCAGCTTATAAAACTTAATGTATTCAAAAAGCCAAAGAATTACAGTATAAAGTAATCATCGATGCTCTCTCCAAGCACCTGGTCTATGAAAGGATTTCTCTTTACCTAATATCTTTAAGTTCACAGCTAATCTAGCAAAGGTCATATCACTTAAGAGTCAGTGTTCGCCTTTAAAACCAATCCTTGAAAACTGACCATAGATCTAAGGCATCCAAGAGAGAGTGGAGGAGGAAAGGAAATGGGAGTAGGGTCAGAAGGGGAGGGAGAGAGCACAATAGACTATGGGGAAGACCACACCTAAAGGGAGAAATCCTATGTTGTCAAAATATTAACAAAAATACAAAACAATAGTACTTCATTACCATTGTTTATTTAAAAAATTAATTAAAACAGAATTAAACTGTTTATTATTGAATAGTACCCTTCAACTTACCAAATCATCTACTGAAACAAACCCCAATCTATAAAGATAACAAGAGGTTGAAAAAGAAAAATGATGAAGCCAGGATACACACTGTCTCAGCGTTTTCACTTTCTCTTTGATTAGAATATTTTACTGCACAAACAATTATTCTTTCAGTCTACAGACTTTAGAGAGGAATCAGAGATGATTTTAGTTGCTTTTACCAAATTAAAAATTTGGAACTCCTATGGGATTTATTTTAGCAGGGTTCTGCTAATCACTTTTTTCTGCCACAATGTAGTACATCATATCTTATGGCATTAACCGTGTTACTTTAAAAGACACAAAAATAAACATTGTATTCACAACCTAAATAAACAGATTATACACTGTATCTTTTTTTATCTTTCCCATACAAATACAAATAATAACCAACTCATGAAATTAAATGCAATAAATTCATCCTAAATATAAAATGTCTAAAACTGCTCACCTGAAATGACCTTTCCATTGTAATTGCAAAGTAGTATTCTCTTCTGGGATATCTTCGCTCACAAACCAATACCTTATTGCATATTCTGCCCTTTTCTCCAGTTTGCTTGGTAAATAACTTTTTCCCAATCATTTGTGAGGAAACAGCTTTTGCCTCTTCTGGACTGCAATGAGAAAAAAAAATCTCAAATTCTTTTCACCTCCAACTGAGAAAAACACAAGACAGCCATGCTCTTATCTCACCTAATATTTAAATCTCAGTATTTATATCAATTCAACAATATGGGGCATCTTTTACAAATTGTTTTCTTTTTTCTTTAATGACAATTTTTCTTTAAAAAACATGACTTACGAGAAAACAATCTTCACACCCCCTTTGAGGCCACTTTCAAATGTTCCTTTTCCTCTGCCACCAGCTAAGACCTGTGCCTTAATGACACAATCTTTTGAACCTAAAAGAATGATATTTCTGTTAGATAAGACACAGCATGTTATTATTAAGTATACATATTAAGTGGTGTTATTAAAGGTAACGAAGTCATATTTATGCACATGTTAAAAAGTGAAGCACTCCAGGACCTCCCTGGTGGCACAAGGAGTTAAGCACCCCTCTATGAAGCATCTGCAGCCACTGCAGCATGAGTTTGATCCCAGGCCATGAAGGTGACCCACATGGCACAAAAGACCTCTCCTGTCTTGCCCGCTGCTCTCCTCAACAGTGTATTTCAGCAGATCTGCCTGTTCTGTTCCCCCACTCTGTCTCTGGTGGAACCTCTTGCCTCTGACATCTCTCTGTCCTGTATCCCAGTTCTTGTATGCATAAATAAATCCTTTTAAAAAAAAATGAGGCATTCCATGTAGATTCCAGATTTAGACTACTAAAACATTCACCATCCACAACTTTAAAATGTTATCCAATCATAATAAACCATTTTACTGTTCCTTCACATTTTAAATGACTATATATCAGACTTAACATGTTTGTTAATGACTAAAGCTAGAAGTGGTGGTGAATATTTTTAAAGACTGTTTTGGTATCCATAAAATATCTTTCTGACTAGAGCAAAGGACCATATCCATTAAGATTGTAAGCAGTAATAGACTTCTTTTGCTCATTATTGTTTTCAACAGCTCTCCAGCACAATATCTGGTAGATGTATTGTTGAATGAACTAATGGAAATGAATAAACTTGTTTCAGTCAGTTGTCGATCCTCAGACTTCTAATTCCTCCCTCTATTGATAGAGCCTGAATGTGGATATTTTTTTCCAATGACTTTTCTTTTGTTGTCAAGGACTTTTTTTGAAGGAACCTCTGAAAAATAATTTCTGGTCTTAAGGAATATAAATTCCTAGAGAAAAGAAGTTGATATTTTGCAGAAGAACCTTTTGTCTTGTAAAAGTGTTTTTGAAAAGTTAGAGCCTTATTACTGTTACTTAATATAAAATATTACGTTTTCATCTGAGAATCTGAATTTAGCCCAGAAAAGCACCAGTTTTATATACTGACTACTTTTATATTACATTTAAACTACTGGATTGTAGTCATTCTCTTTGGACATAAAGAAGTTATTTCTAAATTATGAGAAAACTGAGGCTTCCCTGGTGGCACAGGGGGTTAAGCACTACACTATGAAACATCCACAGCCACTATAGCATGAGTTTGATCTCCCGCCAGAGAGGTGACCCACATGGCACAGCAGACCTCTCCTGTCTCACCTGCTGCTCCCCTCAGCAGTGTATTTCAGTCATTCTGCTTGTTCTGTTCCCCACTGTCTCTGGTGAATCCTCTCACCACCACCCCCGTACTTCTGGCCTGTACCCCAGTTCTTATATGCATAAATAAATAAATCTTAAAAAAATTTACAAGCAGGGCCTCCCTGGTGATGCAAGGGGTTGAGCACCACACTGTGGAGCTTCTGCAGACACTGCAGTCAGAGTTCCATCCCCCGCCAGGGAGGTGACCCACATGGTGCCACAGACCTCTTCTGCCTCAACTGCTACTCCCCTAAGCAATGTATCTCAGTAGATCTGCCTGTTCTGCTTCCCTTTCTGTCTCTGGTGAATCCTCTCACCCCCTGCCTCTGGCTTATACCCCAGCTCTTGTATGCATAAATAAATAAAATCTTTAAAAATAATAATAAAAAAATAAATTACAAGAAAACCATAATTTAGTAGGTAATCAGAGACAGATAAAATGATGAGTAACTCTAATTTGCCATGGTCCCTAAGCTTGTCTGTTGTCTTCTCAATAAGAAACTTACTATTAATTTTAAGGGCATTTCTTAATTTCTTCATCTTCATCTAATATTAATTTCTACTCCTGATTTAAAGGTCCTCATTAGACATTAATCCCAACCCATACTGTAATGAAAACTGCAGAGTTCTTTGACAAGAACAGAGTTTGTAGAGGAATGAAATGCTTTCTGTTCTAAGGGGCTCAAAGTCAGAGCTGCTGACTTAATATTTCTAAGTCCTGATCCCAAAAAACTTGTCAGAAATATTTATAGTTTTAGTATATCCTGCACATATTAACTACTCTTTCTCACATAGCTAAGAATCATGAAAGATTTTTACAGTGAGTATGGAAATCAAGAGATCAGAGTATCAAAAATGAAAGAAGAAAGCCAAAAATCAGATATTTGTTCTTAAGGTCATAAGGCCAGAGTAAGAAACCCTTATACTTTCTCAATTACATTTCCAAATTTTCCTTCCTTCTGGTGGAGTCTTGTTTAGAAATTAAGTTTGGGTCATATAAATAAGATTGAATCTCAAGGAGACAGTTAATAAAAGTAGCCTAAACAAGAAGTACCACAGAAATACAAAGTACAATCAGTTTTCTTTAAACCTTGACCCCCAAGAGCCACTAACATCTGATGTTTCAAAGGTAAAAATGAGGTACATCTCTTATCACGTCTAAGCTCAACCTACAGGTTACCTTTCATTAACAAAATTTTCAACAAAATTACAAACATAGTTTATAGTATACAACAATTCTGAATTGGTACATGCCCTTACTACTGAAAGGAAACCCTATTCTAGAAACAAACTAGTGTAAACTGAGATGAAACTAAAATATCTAAACATTTTTAAATGTTCAACATCTTCCTTGAAATACTAAAAGCCTATTTAAGTCATGTCAATCAAATGAACATACAAAAAGAGATAAATTATACTAAACTACATAAAATTGGTGGAATTTTAAATACTGCTAGAAAAGAAAATTCAGCCCACACCTAGTGCACTACTTATTATGTTCACATATTAAGCCCTTAAAAATGTGAACTAAAGCATATTTTCTGAAGTCAAAATTAATGTTTTAGTTAACAGATTAGTACAAATTAAAATTAACAAAGTCTATTAAAATTTATCTTATCAATAAAAGAATCTACAAATAAGCATGGTCAACTACTTAATTCACCTAATAAATATTAATATTTACTGTTTACCTACTTAAGTGTCAAGCACTCTTGTAAGAGTTTGGGATATATTAGGAAACAAGTAAGAAACTCTAACCTCATGGAGTTTACATTCTAACACTCAACTTTTTCTCCTCTCTTTAGTTCCACAATTTTCACGTCAAAAAAAGCAGAGGTAGGGGGATAGTGGATGTCTCTTTACAACATAAAACAGCTAACATCATTTCCCTGAAGAATCATCACAGCCACCATCCTTTTACGCTACCAAGTAATAAACAGAACTTCCTTACCCACAATTATATGCCAACTAAAAATAAGACTGGGTTTCACAATGCCAATATATATAATCCCTATGTTACAAACACTACAGGAGCTCACAGTAATCTCATAATAATGTAGAATGTCAAATGTTTTGCCTTATCTTTTACATCAGTAAAATAATTTTTTAAATAAAAGCTAAAAGTTATTAAACAAAAAGTAAAGCATATTTTATCAAATTTCCCATCAGTGTTCCCAGGAAAGCTTAAGTTTTCTTCTTAATTTAGTACCTAATTTTTTGGCAATTGCATAAGCTTCGTCTGGTGACTGAGCTACATGTCCTTTGGGAACAGAGACTCCAGCTTCTTGCAACAATTCCATACTCATGTATTCATGTAGTGAGATATTCCTTTGCTGTTGCTGCTGTACTTGAAATCCATGGTTATTAAATAATCCAGAACTTCCCAGAACCTAGAGAAATTGGGGAAATAATTACATATGACAGTGATATGGCAGTTATTCTTGTTTAAAATATCTTCTCAAAACAGTTTCTATAGAGGATTTGTTTCTTCCCAACTACAATAAAACTGTTACATTAAATCATAAAAATATAATATTCAAAGTAACTCATTTAAAACATAAAGCTAAAAGTTAATCTGCAAACTAAATATCAAATGTAAACCTTGTGTAGTTTTAATTATCTCCTCACATCTCATCCTTATCTTTCATAAGATCTTAATATATTTGATCTTTACTACCATATCCTCCATAACCTACAGAGCACTTCTACCTCACTGCCAAATTCAGTCACTGGAAAACCAATCTCATCTTTTTTGTCAAAGCAAAACTCATTCCCAACTCCTTCTTTTCACCATTTCTCTAGCTCCTGGTACTACACATGTGATAACTGAACGATTTAGTACCATTACTGATTTAAACACTTAAGACTCAAAACTCTGGCTTTATCTGTAGTGGACATTGTGCTGTGCTACTTCGGTACCCTCCTCTGGACCAAGGCATCCAGAGCCCAAGCTGATGGACATGCTGGCTGCTGACAGCTCTCAGGTGAGTCCTCTCATCAGCGCCTTCTTGCCCAACATCATACGTCATCATTTTTAGTCTGGATCCAATGACTGATCAAATGAGGATAAGGAAGAAAATAAAGACCTGGCATCTCATCCCAATTTGGGTAATTCAGAAGGACCATCCCAATCCCAGGTCTCCCATAAGAATGGAAACTACACCACAGATCTACTTCTCCCTCAACACAATCCATCTTCCTTCACTTTCCCACAGGTATGAACCAGAAATCACTTTTCCAGATGTCCTCCATCAAACTCTCCATTTATAGCCTATAAATATCATCTCAAAGAATCAATAAGCCACATCACCTTTAATGTGTTCCTTCTAAATCAATTTCATAACAAGTACCCCCTTTACAAGTCCAGTTCACAACCAAACTGCAAAAGCTTCCAAGAAAGCAATACCAACTACAAACTCTTTCCCTCTTTAATCTATGTAGAATCACTCTCACCTACAAAATCAGAATCTCTGGTCTGGGTCTCAGGAGAGCTACATTCTTATCATGTCATTCGGCTGATTCTCAAGCACCTTACAGTTTGAGAACCATACATAATAGCAACTTATTTCTGATACATGTGAAAAACTAAAACCCCATATAACATTTTTCCCTGTTAGCTCAACTCCCTTGATTATAGTGTTATATCAATATTCGAAGCCAGCAACCTCCCAAACTGGTTAGCATAATCTACCTTCTGAAATGTCATTTCTGTATATATCAAATATTGTTTAGTCTACCAAAAGGCATATTTAAGAATGTTTACAGCACACTTATTCATAGTAGACAAAAAATGGAAATGACTCAAATATATTGTGGTATGTTCTCAATAGCATACTATAGAGCAAGTGTTTAAAAAATACAGCTCACAGGGCCTCCCTGGTGGTGCAGTGGGTTAAGCAATGCACTATGAAGCAAACTGCAGCCATTGTAGCATGAGTTCAATCCCTGCCGCTGGCCAGGGAGGGGACCCACATGGGTTAGCAGACCTCTCCTGCCTCGCCCACTGCTCCCCTCAGCAGTGTTTCAGTCAGTCTGCCTGTTCTGCTCCCCACTCTGTCTCTGGTGAATCCTCTCACTGTCCTGGACTCTGGCCTGTACCCCAGCTCTTGTATGTATAAATAAATCTTTAAAAAAAAAAATACAGCTCTTGTACAAAACAACGGCTGAATCTCACAAACACTAATTTTAAAAGAAAGAAGCAAGACAGAAAAATACATACTTACATCACTTCTTTTTATATAGCTCAAAATCAGTCAATTTTTTTGGCAATATAAGTCAGAATTAGAGATTACCTTCTGTTGGGAGTACTGATAAGGAGAGAGGGCACAGGTCTTCTGAGAGCTAAAAATGTGCATCTTGATCTGAACTGTGGCTACATACATATATACATAAAAGTTAACCTAACTACCCTTAAGTCATACATTTTACTAAGTTATACATCAAAATAATAAAAAAAAAATTGGGGGAGTATGGGAGTATTTAGCATAAACCTGGAAAACTGTCATATATGCACACATTTTTTGAATGCCTACGCTACCAGACACCATGCTAAGAATCCTCAAAGAAGAAGGTCAACTTGGTACCAATCACAGAGCTCACGTTCATATAAATAAACAGATACAACAAATATAAAAGCAATGGTAGAATCACTAGATAGCACCTAATCAAACAGCTAGACCAGAAAAATACCAGACTTCAGTAAAAAAATGAAACTAACAGTTTATAAAGGATATTTTGCGGAGTACTGGGAAAAGTTGAATGGAAATTCTATATTAAACATTAGTTCTATGTTACATATTAGTGTTATAATAATGTTACACTTTCTAAGAGTGACAATTATTGTAGTTATTTTGGAGAATGTATTTATTCTTATGAGATATATAGCAAAATACCTAGGAGCAAAGTGCTACAATACCTGCAGCTTACTTTCATCAAATGGTTCAGCAAAAACAAGTAAATGTAATTTTATACATAAATACTTATACATATAGACTTTTAAATGCATACACTATTTCAAAGATAATGTGTCAAAGTGTTAGATTTAGGCGACGGCAATACAGGTGTTTATTGTACTACTACTGTTGGAACAATTCCAGGAGTTTGAAAATTTCCCCCCCAAAAAAACGGTTAGGGTAAATTCATGACACAAAACTCTAAATATATGGTTTGTTTCAAATACCCATATTTACAAAGAATTAGTACTCATAAGGTGTTACTGACAGCTTTTATACCACTTTAAAGAGTAAAGAGTGTTCAGTGCACACGTGAAGTACTTTGATAATCCTTCCCTTGTAATCACTAGAAATTATAACTTCATATGTCATTTCCTTTGAATAATACTGAAAATACTCCCACATTTAATATTTATCTTTCTCAATATTATCACTTAGATCGGTACTGCCACCAATTCTTAGCCAAATCCCTGTACTACCAGCCACCCAATCACACAGTTTAAATAATACTTATTAAAAAGTGGAAAACTAGTTACTAGATGAAGTGATTCACAACCAAGAAAACATTTTAAATTATTTAATCTGCTTATAACCTAAAATACTTATATTAAATATACTTTGGGAAAAAACATACAAAGAAACTAGAAGAGGGGCAGAGAAACAAAATATTTAAGAATTTGCTAAATTCACTGTGTGACCTTGAAAAAGTTTCCTAGGATCCTGTCCTCTGTGTCCTCATTTATAAAAGCAAGAGGTTAGACTAAAATCCTTCCAAACTCTAAAGCTGTATTACTTAATGTGAGGGTGGGAAGAGAAGACAAGATGATATCTGAGGTATCTCCATAAGAAGAGTGAGATTTTAAAAGAATTTCAAAAAAGATAAAGATTAGGATTAGTATAAAAACTGTTCACCAAATGCTCATTTTCTAAATAACCTAAAAGTACCTTTTAATAGTCAAAAAAAGGAAAGAAAAAACTGGAAGAAAAAAAAACACTTCTGCTATGGATGCAAACACAAATATCACTACCTCTAGGCTGAGGTATGAATAACTTTAAAAAGAAAAGAAAGTCTAAATCAATTATGGCATATCTAAGTAGTTATTTCATAACATGACCTAACACTCTGGAATTGACTTATGAAGACAATCATTCTCTTCCACACCTTTCTCTTCTTTTAAGATACTTAAAAGTGGGAGTATTTTCAACGTAATTCAAAAGCAAACGATACCTGAAGTTACAATTTCTAGTAGTTATAAAAGAAGGAATATCAAAGTACTTGAGGTATGTATTAAACAATCTTTAAAGTGATATAAATGCTGTAAGTGAAACACCTTATGAATATTAATTTTTCGTAAATGTGGGTATTTGAAATAAGCCATAAAAATATAAAAGAGGTTTTTTTGTCATAGATTTACCCTATCCTTTGAGGTGGGGGAGCATGAGTCAATTCCTATTTTCTGGGGGGAAAAATGTAAAACAGATTTTAAGTTCACAGGATTGGGAGACAGACAGTTCTGAAATAAACCTCAGTTTTGACCTTACCTGCTTCTTGACCTAACACAAATTATTTGTTCTCTTAGTCAGTTTCTCACCAATGACGACGGTATTAATGACTCTTACAATGCAGCTAAGCAGGCTAATCAAAGACTACATGTAAAATGCTTAGCACAGTACCTGGCATACAGTGAACACAAAAAAAAACAGTGGCCATTATGTTAAAATCTACCCAGAAATTAAATGATCCAATAGATTATTTTCTCACTTCCTTAAATGGTATATTTCAGCTGGTTACCACTATTAAACAGAATATTACACAACTACTCAGGGGAGGTGGGAAACTACCCTTGCCTAGTCCCAGAAAAGGCCAGTCAGCAAGACCTGCTGGTTCTGTGAACTCCTTCCAACCTGTGACAGCTCCCAAGAGACACAAAAGTACATCTGAAGGACATTCTCTGCCTCCCCAAAAAGAGAATTCGGGGGCTTCGGAAGCTTCGGCCCGCCGCTCTAGAACCCGGGAATAGTAGCAGAAACTTCTTTGGTGCCCTCATCTGCACTAAGCGCACACGCAGGGTCCCTGCTTTCCCCTGGGAAACGGATTGAGCAGCCCGGCCAGGTGCGGGTGCTTCTGACCAGCCGAGGCCAGGACAGACAGGCCCAACAGGGACCGATCACAAACCAGAGGGCCACTCGCGGGGCACCATGTCACCCAAAGTGACCACTGAGGAGTGACCTGAGCCGGACATCGGATCCCCTCACACCCGCCACACCAAGGCCTCCCACCTCGCCCTTTGTTCTGCCGACCCTCGAAGCGAAAACAGGCTGGGCCGCAGTACCTGAACGGCGGCCCGCAATGTCGGCCGAGGCCGCTGGCTCCTAAGGGTGGCGGCAGCCAGCAGCCGGCTGTAGAACATGGAGGCCGCCATTTCTGCGTCCGACCCCGTCCCCTCGGCGCCACGCGCAGGCGCAGAAGCTCGTAGTGACACAGCCGCTGGAGCAGCGCTCTCAAACCTGCCCCACCCGAGCGGGCGGGGCCTGGGCTTAACTCTGCCCAAGCCGGACTTTCGGCTCTGGGCAAAGGCATGGTGAGTCCAGCTGACGCGAGCTGGGTTTGGCGGGTGTAGAACACACTTTGACCTTTAAAGCTTGGACCCGCAAACTCAATGTTCGATCTGCGACTAGAAAACAATAGCTACTGGTGATAGAAAGATGGCCACCGCCGGTCACCTTTGTGATCCCAACTTCTTGAGCCTCAGTTGTTTCATCTGTAAGATCGGGTTCATTCAAAAAATAAGTATTGAGTGTCTGCTTGTGCCAAACCCTGCCTGGAGTCTTTGGGATACTGCAGTGAAGAAAACAGCGATTTAGTCTTCAAAAAGAAGAGGATTTGTCACTCATTAGAATTACCTGAATAGCTCTTTTTTTTTAATTATCTTCACCTGACTCCTTAGGTGGAGTAATGACATTGACATTTCTAGAGTTTTTTAGGTGGCTCAGAAGCACACGTTGTGCATTAAAACCTTTAGAGGATGCTTGCCCCATCAAAGAACTGACCACTGGCCAAATGACTGGGTGCATATTCTGTGCTTCAAGTGTGTTGACACTGTTTCAGTGGGTAGGATCTTAACTTAGGAATAAGTGGGTGGTCTCCCTAGCATTAGCCACGTTCTGACAACATACTTCTGATGCACCGTGGCCTTACTCATAGAACAACACTATATAAAGAAAAACTGTCTCCAAAGCAAGCAACCATAGAAAAAAACTTTTTATCGCAACCCCCAAAATCTGAGTTCTTAAAGGCAGGACTGTCTTAAGAACTTTTTCATTCCACCTCAAGATGGAGCCACCTCAGGGGTCCTATCCCTACTAGATATTTTGTGCATTTAGAAATGGAAAGGCAGGAAATAGTTGTTGGTAGTTCAGATGACTCTTACTCCATCACAGTGAATCAAATAAAATGTGAATTTTCTTTCCAAAGAGCCAGAACTGGAACCTACTAGTTTCTAGTATCTCATCAGATATAAATAGGGTACACTCACTTTGAAGTCAGCTTTTTTCATTCATACTGAAAAAAAAAATTCATACAACCAACCATCTGCCAAGGTCAATTATTTCAAGGGCAGTTGGGTAAACCCAGAATAAGCCAATGTCTTAAAATAAGATGTCAGGCTGTAACCCTGTGGGAGGACTAACTGTGGGAAGACTGTGGGAAGACTAACACTTCAAGTCCAGATCACAGGTGATCCACTAAAGGAAACATTTCCACAGCTACATCCTCTGAAATACTGACTTAAAAACAGGCAGAACTGCAATAGAAATAGGGAATAGGGGTAAATGTGAGGAAGAAAATACAGACCCTTAGGACTTTTTTTTTGAAGGGGAAATTTTAATATTTTTATGCAACAGCGTTTCTGATAGCTTCCACCAGCTTAGCCAGGGCTCCTTGGTCTTTTGAACTAATCTATGTGAAGGCAAGGCAGTGTTAGCAAACAGATGGAGGGGGACCCCAGGACCCCCAAATTTGCATACTCTGAAGGATTCTGGACATTCATGGACACAAAACAAAGAAACTCTAAGTGTAAAAGACTTTAATAGGATTAGTGTGCTTAGTAAGAGAAGGAAGGATAATAGTTTCCCAATAAAACACCTAAAGTTACCTCCCCTCATGGCTAAATGCCCAGACAAACAAGTTTGGCCCTAAGTGAGGCCACTCAGGCCCAAAAACCTGCCATAAGTCCAAGGTAACTTCCAGCAGAGACCCACAGGAAGGAGGTAAAAGGGACCTGGTAAGTCTGAGACCAAATAAGCAAAATCAAAGTGAAAATCAAAGATAAAGGCTGACATTGTCAGCCTCCCTTTGTCTCTCAACCACTTATTTCTCTACATGTCTCTCCTCTATTTGTCTCCTCCAAGTCCCCCAAGACACAGGCACAAGTCCAAAGCCAAGAAGCAAGCAAGACCTTCACATGTCTCCCCCCAGACCACCTGCCTTCCATGTTATAAGTTTCAACTGGCTGCCAAGTTCTGCCCCTTATTAGGTTGGGGAGAGAACTCCTTGTTATGGAGTTGTCTCTGTTACAGCAATACAAGTCTTCCTAGCCTGTTCTCCCCTCGATAGTGCAATATCCTACATTTAGGGACCTGGGGCATCAAAACAGAGAGAGGAGACTTCATCTGACAGACAGAAAGGGGGTGACCTTATTCTGAGAGTTAAGATGAGATTCTTAGAGTTTACTAATAAATGAAGAACTGAATGAGATCCCAAACTATTGGGTTGTCAAAAGAGTCATGATGCATTTTTGCATAGAAAGTATAGAAAAAATACATCATGACTTTTCTGACAACCCAATACTTTCTTTTGGGTTGTAGAAGTGAGAGCAGTGACCACTTCTTCAATTAAAGAACAGAAGGGAGGGGCTAAGGGCTGAGGCAAGAGCAGAAGCTTCTAGCCCTCACAGCTCTCACCCCAAAACCTTTAAAATTTCATTTAGAAAAAATTGCATTTTTTAAGTAATAATAATAAACCTGCAGAGGCTCAGGAAGCCTGACTGACCTCTAGCTCTCATACCAAAGTGACAAAAGGCCCACTCTGGACCTATTCATAAAAGTCTACCTGACCTTTGAGGGGAACTGACTCCACACAGTAAGAAGGGAAAATGAAATTTTCTGAAGGGAAGAAAACTTTAATTTTTTTCACAGTGTTTTAAAATCACTGATGTTTTATGTCCAGAGCAAAGCCTTAGCCGAACTATTCTGTTGTTATCTAAGTATTCAAAGTGCTATAAAAATACCCTACAATATATCTGCTTACCTTCAACTTCTACTGAGAGCGGAGATGAATAGTGCCAGATTCTTATATACCTTTTTTTAAAAAAAAAAAAAAATAAGCTTTATTTTTCCATGAAATGTTTTCAGAATTCTCTAGTTTTTCTTATTCCACTTTTACCATTCTAACCACTGAGAATGTAAAAATTACATTTCTACAATTATAACTACGATTCATATCCTCATCATTTTCTTTAAGCCTTTACTTTTCACTCCATTTACTTAATAATATCACCTAAAGGAGAATGAGAGCAGATAGAGTTTGAATTGCAAATGCAAGGGGTCCAAATTGCAAGGACTGAACTTTTAGTTTCAAAAGCCAAAGCCCAAGACTCAGAAAAGTATGTGTTCCACAAGTAGAATAGGATTAACTTCACTTCTGGAGAAAACAGAGAAAGTGAAAAGGAAGCAAGATACTCTCTGGTGATTCATTGGGAAGGGTCCACATATGATGCATTTACCAAGGTCATTGTGTCTACAATAAAGGCCAATTCCACCCCCAAAGAGATCTGGGAATCTAGTACAAGTAGCATCAGAGGGAAACCCAAAATTCCTTGAGCACAGGGGTGGCACAAAAGAAGTGGAAACTTCTGTCAAGCTGTATTCCCCTGCAGGTATGTAACAGGGTCGTCCCCAGGAAAGGGGAAGTTCCAGAATCCCGGTTCCACCCTAAGTGGGTGGAGCTGAGCAGGGAAAGAAAATTCTGCAGAGAGGAAGACAGAAAGAAGGGAGGAAGAAGGAAGCAGGATGGAGAGCAGCAAGGAGATCTGAAGGAGACACGTGGAGGAAAGGGACATGTGAAGAAACTGCACTTGCTTTTTGGTCTTGGACTAATTGGAACAGATGTGCATGAGAGACCCGTGGGGAGGTTAACAATGGCAGTTTTCATCTTGATTTTGATTTTGCTCTTTTTCTCCAAGATTTGTCTGACCCTTTTCTATGGGTCTCTACTGAAAGGTCCTTTAGATGTGTGGCAGGCTTTTGGGCCTTACTTTGGGCCAATCCTATTTGGCTGGACTTTTACCCTTAAGGAGATGGGTAAATTTGGATGCTTAACTTAGTAACCATGTTCTTTGTCCTTTCTGTATTGTACCCTAATTGTATTAAAGTTCTTTTCCATTAAAGGTTTTATATGTTTGTCTTAATGCAGCGGATGGCAGAACCCATTCAGAGAGGGCAGGTCTGGGGCTTCTGGGATGCTCCTCTTCCTGCCCTGTAACGGGTAGAGTTGAACCATATTCCCAGAATTTGTACCCACCCCAGCAGAGCTGAGGAAGTTTTCAAGGGTTTCTAATACCCCTGAGGGATGTAGATAGGCAGGAGATGTAGTAAGAGGAAACAAGGGAGACTACAGCACTAAGGAACAATGACCAAGAAGGGATGGGAAGAGAAACGTGTCAATAAATACCAGCTTAGTTAAGTAACAAGGATGAGATGTTCCCTAGTGTTCTGTGACTGCATATATCTCCTGAATCTAAGGAAATAAGGAAGGATAGATGCTGATTTCACAGAAGCTAAGTTTCTTGAACTTAATGTAATAAAATTTAATAATAGAATTCAAGTTCAAGTCTTATTTCTCATAACATATATATGGAATGAACTTGGTACACTGCAGTGCTAATTCCTAACTTAACGATACAATCACTCAGTCTCCATTAACTGGACCCCAACACCAGTCTAATCCAATTATCAGTAGTAGGACAGTCCCATTTTATGAAAGTTCCACAAGTGTTTCAAAATATTGCCCAAGGGTAACAACCACTCCTGTCTTGCTAATTCTGCTATTCTCTCTGGCTCACTGAAAGGACTCAGTAAGGACGATACAGACACCATTGATGAGCATTGGATTTAAAGTTGAATTCTGGATCTGTAATCTTAAGCGAGTCACTCTCTGAGTTTCAGTCTCCGTTTTTATTTTTTAAAAAAAGTGTGGGGCCTCCCTCGTGGTGCAGTGGGTTAAGCAACGCACTATGAAGAAAACCACAGCCACTGCAGCACAAGTTCCATCCCTGCTGCCGGCCAGGGAGGGGACCCACATGGCGCGGCAGACTGCTCCTACTGTGCCCGCTGCTCCCCTCAGTAGTGTACTTCAGTTGATCTGCCTGTTCTGCTCCCTGCTCTCTGTGGTGAATCCTCTCACCCCCGCCCCATACCTCTGGACTGTACCCCAGTGCTTGTATGCATAAATAAATAAATCTTTTAAAAAAAGTGTGTATTCGTGTTTGATAGTTACTATAACAAATTTCCACAAACTCAGTGACTTTGAAGCAACAGAAATTTAGTCTCAGTTCTGGAGGCCATTGTTCAGTATCACTTCTCATTGGGCTGAATTCTAGGCCATGCTCCCCTCTGGAAGATTTAGGAGGGAAATCTGTTCTTTGCCTATACGAGCTGATGGTGAATCCTGGTGCTACCTTAGACTGTGGCCACTTCACTCCAGTATGAGCCAATCTATCTGTGTCAAATCTTCCTTCTTATAAGGATACATATACGTTTAATGTCCACCAATCCAGGATAATCTTCCCATATCAAGATCCTTAGTTTAACCACATTTGCAACGAATTTAAGGTTACATTCACAAGTTTTCAGGGATTAGGACCAGAATAATTCAAAGGACCATTAGTCAGTCAATATAACAGGCTAGTAATGAGTGCCCCAATTTAACGGGGTTCTAGGTAGAAACAAATATAAGTATGTAGCAATGTAACCCCATAGAAAGAGGAGGTTTGAGTTTCTCTGGCACACCCAAGGAAATGCTGAATGGCAAGGGGAAGCTAAAAAAGCACTTGGGAGAGAATGCTGGAAGAAGACCTGGAAGACATGCAGAGCAGAGACCCATGAGGAAGTCTTTTGTTTCTTGCCCTTGCACTTGCCGCAGAGGTTTAGGGAACATGGAAGGAGCTAGTTGAAAGAAAAAAGTGGATGAGAGATCTGTGGGGGAGGGTTTTTGACTTGTACTTTAATTTTGTTCTTTTCCTTTCATACTTGTGTGGCCCCTTCTACCTCTTTTCTATGGTTCCTTGCCAGAAGGTGCCTTTACTTGTGACAAGATTTTGGGTCTCAGTGGCCCCACTTTGGGCCAATCCCGATTGGCTGAACATTTACCCACGAGGCAATGGGTAACTTTGGATGCTTCATGGTAAAACTCATTCAACTATATTCTCCTATTGTCTCTATTGCACACAGCTGTGTTAAAGGTCTTCTGCATTAAAAGTATGTTTTTTCTTCATGCAACACATGTTAGAACCCACTAGGGTCCTGGGGTGCTCCTCATTCTGCCCACTAAAAAGTACACAAAAATATCTTAAAATGTTGTGCAAATGCAAGCTAACATCATCACCTTCACGTTCCATGACTCAGCTTTTAAAATCCCCAGTGACTTGTATTGTGCCTTGGATAGCCCTGGTTTCCCATCTGTTCTCCCAGAAAAATCTCCCTTGAGGCAGAGTCTGCACCACCCCAAGCCTATCTGTTCCTTTGTGAGAACTGCAGAAGTGATTCCATCTTCAAGTCACTTTGTCTACTAGAAAGTTGACAAAATATATTCTATCATCTCTGAAAAACTTTGTGTAAGGGAAATTAAGCAAATAAGCAAATATATTAAGAATAGTGGCAGTCAGTTTTTTATCAAAGGGAGTTAAAATCTGGAAAGCAAAAAGTTGGAATTTTTTCTTTAGTGGAATTAAGTATTGGTAAAAACTCATGGCTTTCAATAGATAGATAGATATAGAAATACAAATTGTATTAGGGTTCTCCAGAGAAACAGAACAAATAGAATATGCTTACATACAGACAAGAGATTCATTTTAAGGAGTCAGCTTATGCATTTATGGAAGCTAGGAAGTCCAAAATCTGCAGGGAAAACCTTGCTTGAGGTTGGAAACCAGGAAAAAGCTGATGTTGCAATTCAAGTCCAAAGGTCATCAGATGGGAGACACAGAAAGAGTCAAAGTTTTGTTCAAGTCAAAAGGTCATCAAGCACAAAACAGGAAACACAGTGTAGAAATGATGTTTAGCTCCAATCTGAAGTCCATCTGGGTTGAAGACTCCCTCTTTCTAAGAGGTCAGTCTTTTGCTCAGTTCAGGTCTTACACTGAGGCCCATCCACATTATGAAGGGTAATCTACTAAAGTCCACTTATTTTAACATAAAACTCATACAAAAGTACCAACATAGAAACATCCAGAAAAATGTTTGAAACATAGTCAAACAAATGGCAACATAAAATTAACCATCGTAGTGTAAATATATGTTCCTGTGCTCTATCCACTGAGAATCTTTCCCCCACTCATAGGTACTGAACCGCCCCCCCCACCACTTCTCCTGCAGTGTAAGGTGGAGACCACATGGGAGCCTTCCAACAGTAATGAGGCAATACTCCCCTTCCCTATTAAGGTTGTTTCAGAAAAAGACTAATGGAGAGTATTTTCATCATTGTTAGTGGTAACAACTGTGTATCAGTGGAAATAGGAATTCCCACCTCTACCCAGCAGTAATGAGTTCCTCCACCTTGGAGGTGAATGAAAGCAAGAGGAGAAACTGAACTACTTATACCTGACAATACCTCAGTAGCACTTCCTCTCTTCCCCAGCACAGTAGTAGCCAAAAAGACAACTAAAATAGAAGGTTTATATAAGACCCAGAATCTCATAGCACAAAATGTCAGGTGCCAACAAAATCATTCATCTTACCAAGACTGAAAAATCTCAAAACTGAATGAAAAAAAGACAATCAATATAGGCCAACAATGAGAACACAGAAATCGGTTTGTCTGAAAAGACTTTAAAGAAACAATGATAAAAACGCTTCAGTGAGAAAATATGAACATGCCTGAAATAGATAAAAAAGTTGAAAGCCTTAAAATAGTCATAGTGTTACTGGACCAGCCAACAGAAGCAGTGGTGTCTCTCACCCTGCCTCTACCACGTTAGCTGTGGCAGTCACTTGACCTTCAGAGACCTTCTATGTAGCAGTGTACTGCCTGGATCGTGGAATGGATTAGTCAGGTACCAGCTATGAGTTGGTTGGTGCTTTGTTACTAGGACTCCACCTCTCACCACAAGTCAGTTGTGGCAGAGCACTTTTTATCCTGGATTTACTTCCTGGATTATGGACTAGACCAATCAGGTGCAGGATTGAAAAATGGGTCCAATCAGACTGTTGAGTGGGATACCCTGAAATTGGATATAAGCCAGGGTTGGAGGGAGCCTAGGACAGAGAGAGCACCAGAGGAGCAGATGAAGAAGCAGCAGTCCCGAGGAAGAGCCCCTGCAGAGGAAGTGAGTCATGAAGAAGAGAAGAAGGTCCCAGCCTCTGAAGAAAGGAGGGAAGATTCCAGCAGCCACTCTTTGAGGAGGGGAGAGAGTCTGAAGGACTCTGCCAGAGACTGGGCCTCAGTCCTGTCTCTGACATTGGCTGAAAGGAGCACCAAAGGCCCTGGGCCTGGCGTCTCAAATAGCTGTTTCTTGTTAGTATAACCCAACAACCCATAGAGCTGTTAACATAGAGTGTCTCTGACACCACCTCTGCAGGACCAGTAGTGGTCATTGCTACTGGCCAGTGCTGCCCAGCACTCCCGGTGACCAGTGACTACTATCACTGGTGGTATCTGGATGAAGCAGTCAGCCATTTGTGGATAAGTAAGCCTTTTTGTTTCCCCATTTGTAAATAATCCCCATGGTTCTTGTTCCTGAGACCTGAGGTCTCTTGCAATTGTGCGCATGAGTGAGAACCCATAGACAGTGACCTGTATTGGCAGGTCCTCAGTTAGGCTATAGGCCTTATAGCCTATAGCCCTTGATTCTGGTTTGTGGCCTTTTGGGGGCTTTTGGGAGGGGCTCCCCGGGCTCAAAACCCTCTCTCCACCTCAGTTTCAATAACACATAGGAAGAACAACCAAAATAGAAATTTCAGAACTGAAAAATACAATAATTGAAATAAGAAAGTTCAATGATGGGCTAAAAAGCAAAATGAGAACAGAGGAAAGACTAAATGAATTGGAAAATATAACAGAAGTGATAATCTGAACAACAGAAAGATAAAATTTAAAAAAAAAACACAGAGCCTCAGAGACATGAAGGATGATAAAAAATTGAATATTTATGCCATCAGACTTCCAAAAGGGGATTAAAAAAAATTTCTGGACTGGGAGCGTATTCAAAGAAAAAAAGGCTAAAAACTTGCCATATTTTTAAGAGTCATAGGTTTTGACTCAAGAAGCTGGACAAACCCTAAATTGGAAAAACCCAAGGAAATTCATACAAGACACATTACAATTAAAAGTTCTTAAAACTAAGGCAAAGAAAAACAATGTTGACAACCACCCAGGGCAAATAACCTTTATTGTAGGGGGAAAACATTTCAAGTAACAGCAGATTTCTCATTAGTTATCTTTCAGGCTAGAAGGAAGTAGTGCAAAATTTTTCAAGTGATGAAAGAAAAAGGTTAACAACCCAGTATCCTATAACTAGTGAAAACATTCTTCAGGAATGGAGGGGGAAATCAAGACATTTCCATGCTTATAATCAGTTTCTTCATAAAATTAGGGGGCATTCCCTGTTCTTGGAATTTTAGAAATACTTTGATCTTTCCTCTTTTATTTAAAGAATGTCCTTTAGATTTTCTCTTAGGATAAGTCATCTGGTACATAAAAGGGATGTCCATTATTCTTTAAAGGTTAGGTAGAAATTTTAGCTGTCTTGGGTTATCTGTAGTTTTTGGTGAGCTAGCAAATGTACTTTATATTTTTTGGTTATTAATCCCTTATCAAATATATAATTCGCAAATATTTTTCCACATTTCTTATGATCTTAGGCTTGAAAAAGGAAGGTTCATTTGATAAGTGAAGGCAATACTGAAAGGCAGAGGATTCCCTCATCCAGATTTGTCACACTTCTCATTTGAGACTCTTAAGAAGAGTTTGCCTTAAAGGGTTTCCTGACTCAAAATACAAAAAGAACACATGCAGTGACCTGGTATAGTCAGAGAGAAGGGGACTTTTAGTCACCTTAGGGTACTGTGCTGAGTCTAGATGTGGAGAAAACCGATTGAGCAGCTGCCTTTTATAAATCAAGACTGAACATAATTTGAAAGGACTAAATTATTAGACTGGAATATCAGATGAAATGTTTATCCTATACAGACCCAGACTCAAGGTCGACTAGGTGTCATATCTCCACTGGTGACAAAACTTTTTTTTAAAGATTTATTTTTATTTATGCATACAAGAACTGGGGTATAGGCTCGACGTGTAAGGGATGGGTGAAAGGATTCACCAGAGAAAGAGTGGGAAGAGGAACAGGCAGATCTACTGAAATACATTGCTGAGAGGAAAGACAGGAGAGGTCTGCTGCACCGAATGTGGGTTAGCACCCTGGCCAAGGATGAAACTCATGCTGCAGTGGCTGGCGATAGCTTAATATCGCTGAGACTTTATTCCACGTGCCACCTGAGAGGTCTCAAAATGTTTATGAGAAATAAATCAGACAAGAATGGAAAGGAAAAGGAAAAGAGTTTTCTTCAGTGTCATTCTGCTACATTGCATACAATACAATGTAAAACCACAAGGTGGGTTCTTGAGTTACACATAATTATTATTAAACATAGGCTAGAAAGAGGAAAATCAAACTTCATGACTTCAAATAAGAGATTTGGGTGTGAGATAAGAACTAAGCACAAATAAGAGAGCTGTGGAAGGAGTGGATCCGGTTACAGTGGCTCTGTCTCCAAATCATTCTCCTGAGAAGTGATGAAGAACTAGACAGAATTACCTTAACTGTATCATTCCATTTAATAACCTATCTGTATTAGATATATTTTTAGGGAAATAAAGGAGGGCCTGATTTATAATTCATTGCTATGAATATCCTTAACTTTTTCTGGTAGGAAAGCTGACGCGATAAATACTCAACACACAATTTGTCAATTTTTCCCCTGCATCTATAATTTAAGACAATTATATGTGCCTCTTTTTCCTTTCTGCCAATATGGTTAATTACATTGACTGAATTTTCAAACATTAAACTTACCTGACATCTCTGGGATTATTCACATTCAGTCCAGACACTACATTTATTTCTTTCTTTTAAAATTGTGGTAACATTGTTTTACAACACTGTATAATTTAGGGACATAGGAACACATTTCTTCAGACCCGATGTCAGAGGCCCATTTCTATTTGAGAAAATACTAGAGAAAACCTTTAAGGTGCACAACATACAAGAATATTTGTGAATTTGTGAGTAAAAGATGATGTAAAATGCTTTGTCGGTCTTCACATACTATAACATGCAAAATAAGCATACTACTTTGAAGTATACAGGCAAATATCAGAAATAAACGGGTTAAAAGAGATTGGAAGAAGGACTAGAGTAAGCTCTTGCACTTTTTATCTCATTTGCTCTTTCAAATTATATGCCTATTTTGTAGAAAACTTAATCCACATCTAGAGATGAACCATTTTTGTTTTCATTACAGCTGATTTAGAATTTATTATTGGTTCACGGTGTGCAAACAACGGAAAAGTGTTAGGTTTTCCAGTTACCTATTAGAGCAAAATTTATTTTCCAATGATTTGTGAGTATTCTTGCATATTATCTATCATTGCCCTGGTACCACACAGACGGGCTACAGTGCGAATGAGGTTACTGTGGTGGAGAGGCTCACTCGAGGTAAAGAAACGTGCCAAGCTTAGCACAGAGATTTATAAAAGCAGGTGGGGCCGGTAAATAGTTCAGAGGCATCTCAAAGTAGTTAATGCGTGTTGACAGCAGCAGGGAGCGGTGTTAATTACAACCAAACCCTTAACCCGCATTCCTTCTGGGCTTCATGAGAAGTAGACACACAGCACGCTAAGTCACACTTGGGAGAACCGGGTGCTCCCACTTTGCCTTGGACCATTAGCAGCACCACAGGAACAAGTTGCCGGCCGCTGGGGGCGAGGAGAACGTCACTTCCGGCCACCAGGCTAAGTCCTACCGCGTGATGACGGCCAGCGCGGAGCCCCGGGCCCAGAGGCCCGGAGTCGGGGTGGGTGTGGTGGTGACGAGCCGTGGGCATCCTCGCTGCGTCCTTCTCGGGAAGCGAAAGGGGTCGTTCGGAGCCGGTAGTTTCCAACTTCCGGGGGGTCATCTGGAATTCGGGTGAGCCGCGGACGGGTTGATCCCGGGAGAGGATTGACCCACAGGGGGACGGCGCGCGCCTGGGAATGACGAGCTCAGGCTTGCGCGCGACCCTGCATCGGGAGCGCGCGCCCCTGCCTGGGCTGAGCTCATTAGGCTCCCGCGTGAACGTGGTAGCACCTTCTCTACTGCTCCTGCTTGTAGGTGGCGGATTTATGATCTTTATTGCTTAGTGCTGACACTTCAGACACGGAAAGTGTGTGTGTGTAGTAAACCTCGAGCAGCCCAGTTCTGCGGCTCCCTGCGATTGTAGCATACACTGAATCGTGTTACTTCCCGCTATAGTTAAGCTAACTAAGCAGATGGGCTAGTGAAATTCTCTAGGTCTAATTTCTTCATCTATAAAAGATGGATACTGGATGAAGTACTCTTTAAGTTTCCTCTCTGCTTCGGCATTCTGTGATTTGAACATGTACAGACCAACAAGGGAAATTGGGCAGTTAAGAGTTATACACAAGAGTGAAGGAAGCCTGGGCCTCCTCTTAGCATACCGCCCTCTGTTTCTTTCTGCTGGGTTCCTATCAGTCTCTTACCTGCTTGATCCACAGGAATGATGAAAGCACTGCTACCCTTTTTCGTGGTAGCCATCCTCAGCCGCTCTATCCAGTCTCCTACATTCCAAATTCCCAAAGCGGGAATAAACATCAGCTTCAGTACTCCACATACACCTCTAAACACCGAGGGACACGTTTTGTTCCTACCATTCTTCCTCTGATGCATTGGAGTAGGCCTGTGTTTCCTCAATTCAGTAGGTATTCAGCAAGGAAGTAACAAACCCACTTCCACACTGATTAATTTGTGTGGTGTCCTTCACTTGGGTGGGGGCCAGAGTTCACCCCTATTGGAAGGAAAGAAACATTCCTATAGTGAGAAAACTTAAAACTTCTCTCCTTTCCAAAGATTCAGTCTTAAGGACATAGGTAGGGTGAAGGTCAAAAAATTTATGCCTTCCCTTGCAAATCCTTGGGGTTACAAGGCTCTTTTGCTATATTCTTCAGAATTTAGAGGTGTTTATTGTCCATTGTCCTCAATTTTGAGGCATAAACTAAAGTTCTGAGATTATAGAAAAAGACATAAGCCACTTTTTGATATACTTACAATAACCCCATGAGAAAGTAACATTACTTCTTTCTGCTTGTCCAAAGTAGAGCATAATGAACTTCAAACTCAAACCTAGGTCTAGTTGACTCCAAAGATTACAATTCCTTCTCTTTAATGTATTACCTCATATATTAAACTGCCTTCAGGTTGCATGAGAACTAGTGCTGAATTGACCGAATGTTAACTTTTTTGTTCAATGTGAAGTCCTTTTGGGGATTATAATGAATGTCAAAGATGGGGATTATACTGAATGTCAAAGCAGGATTTTGGATTTATTGTTTTAAATGAACCAACTACAGTTCTTTTTGTTTTACACTAGAAATTTCTAGCCAAGAATTTCATGGCAAAAAACCACATAAATAGAATTACATACTATGATATATTTCTGTTTTCTAGTGAAAGCTGGGAAGAATGTGCTCAAAGGGAAACCTGGGAAGAAGCAGCTCTTCATCTGAAAAATGTTCGCTTTGCTTCAGTTGTGAATTCTTTTGTTGAGGAAGAGAATTATCATTATGTCACTATATTAATGAAAGGAGAGGTGGACATGACACGTGATTCAGAACCAAAGAATGTAGAACCTGAAAAAAATGAAAGTAAGAGAACTATATATAGTAATGCATTTTCTTTGAGGTGATCCTATCATCTGAAGGAATACTACATTATGAAGAAACTAGATAGGTTTAATCCTGGAGAAAAATGTAGATAGCAGAGAGAACTGGCTGTGGATCCAGACTGCTTGATTTGTGTAATTTCTTCCACTTACAGCTTTGTGATCTGGAGCAAGTTATTAGGTCTTCAGCCTCTTTTTTTTTATCTGTGATAATAGTAACTACATCATGTGGGTTGTTTAAGGATAAAATGAATGAATAGATATACAAAGACTCACAGGTAAATACTCAGTAAATGTTAGTTTTACAAGTTGTTTCAAACTGGGATTTTTAAGCAAAACATTTAATGTGCCTTTTTCTATTTCTCCCCAGTGCAAGAAAGGTAGTAACTTTTTTATATAGAGAATGATTAACCTGACACAACAGTTCTGTTACCTTCTATTTTGGATTGACTGCTCTGAAAGCTTTAATGGCAGTAACTGATATTTATTATTTACTTCATGCTAAGCACTCTTTTAAGGATTTTGCATGAATCATCTCTTCAGGTTCTGGAAAACTTAATGAGAAAATGAAGTAAAGAGAAAAATGTTAAACTTATTGAAGATATTATTTGTGCTGTATATACAGCAAAACTCTCTGATATCTTTATATATGATATCTAGTTTGGCCTACTTTTTAACAACTTCTAAAAGATTCTTATTCTACTTTATAAGATTCTGTTATAGAATTTTTGTACTCTAGGGCTCTCTGTAGTTTTTCCTCCTAAAATAGAGTAGAGTAAGTAGTTTTTACATGCTTTGAGACTTTTTTATAACAAATTTTAAATTTATCCACCTTCATTTTGCTAACCCTCTGACATTCTAGTAATTTTGAATTTCAAGCATTGTGATTTTACAAGGCCTGAGGTTACCAGTACCAAATCAGATTTGATCAGAAACACTTGTTCTTCTGTAGCCCCTAGTAACAATATGGCAGGAAATTTTACTTTATTCCAGGTTGAGAGCTTTTGCTTATAGCACTTTGGCTGATAACCAGCTGCAGCCTGACCAAGGTGCAGTGACTCAGAGCATCTGTTTTACTTCTAATATAGAGATACAGTGTCTGTTCCATGTTCACCAGGTCCTAGATCTAGATATCCATCTTCAAGTTACTGTTTGTTGCATTTTCCTCTAACCATTTGATATAATTAGGAGGGTCATCCAGACACTTTATTTTCTAGAAGGCATGATAAATTACTGCAGCTCTTTTGTTGGGCTTGGCTCGCCCTCTTTCAGTGCGTGGTCACAGTTGCTAAGCAGCCCTTTCTGTACTGGCTCCAGTGCCATGTATTCCTTGACTCCTGCCTTCCTAGAGTGAAACTACATACCTGAACTTCACAGAAAGGGAAATTAGTGGAAGAAATAGTATTTACACATAAGTATATACATGTAATCATAAAAAAACTTATTTAGAATATAAACAGCCCACTATAATTTTTATATAGTCCCCTGTAATGAGCATCTGTACTTTTATATCATTACATTTAAACCATCAAAAAAATTCCTATTCCCTAGAGTATTTTCCAAGTTAAGTTTTTCCTGTTATAATGGCTTTTTAATTCCTTTTTAAAATTTTTAAAATTTCTTCTCTTATGGAGAGCCCAGTTCTGGAATTACTTAAGAAGGGGAAAATAAGTTCTGTTAGCTACTGAACTTCAAATGATGGTGGTGGTATTTTTTGTTTTGTTTTGTTTTTTAATATTTTATTTATGCATACAAGAACTGGGATGTAGGCCAGAGTTGGGGTTGGGTAAGAGAATTCACCAGAGACAGAGTGGGAAGCCAAACAGGTAGACCTACTGAAATACGCTGCTGAGAACAGTAGAGGGTGCGACAGGAGAGGTCTGCTGCCCCATGTGGGTTAGCACTTTGGCTGGGGATCCAGCTGTGGTGCCAGTAAGGGCACAGAGCAAATTCTCAATGATTCTGATCAGACAGGTCCAGGAGGAGTCCTGGAGCCCTCGGTGGCTTTTTAGGATTTATTGCCTCATTGTATCAGAGGCGACTAGGTACAGGGCAGGCAGAGGGAAGGGAGGCCAGGAGACTGGCAGGCCTCCTAGCCCCTGGCACATCTTCACTCTCTGGGCTCTCTAGCCTCTGCCCTCTCTCCCTTTCTCTTCTCTTCGCCTCTGTCTCTCTTCTTTCTGTCTCTTTCTTCTCTCTCTGCCTGTCTCTGCTGGCGTCCTCTTGACGTTGCCCTTGTATGCCCTGCATCTTAACCCAGATGCACTCACTTGCACGTGCCCACTTGTGCAGGACCTCATGTGTCCATCAGCACACCAATGGCATGAGGGCAGAAAAGCCTGATAACTTTTCCATTTACCCTACACCAACTCATGCCACACTGGCTGGTGATAGGTTGATAGTGCTGAGATTTTAACCCCTGAGCCACCAGGGAGACCCAATTTTGTAGTTACCTTATTTTATAGGTGAGAAAACTACTTTATAATTGAAATGATATAATTCCAGTGCATTTTGTTCAGCCAGACAATTAAATGAAAACTGAATGACTAAATCTGAGCTTTACCACATGTAGTCCTTGTAAACTTGGCTTCATGTTCAAATAACAGTATGTTTCAAATGGTCACTACCCTCTTACCATCTTCATTCTAAATTCAGTTATGTTTATATACATAATACACAGCATCACTGTCACATTTTTATTTCATTTTTTAATAGTGAAAGCAAATTAAAAATTTGTCTTAATGAAAACAAATTTAAAAATTAAAACAAATAATTTTTTAAATTTATTGTTTCTTTTCAACTAAATTGATTTAGTATATCTCTTTTCTAGGTTGGGAGTGGGTTCCTTGGGAAGAATTTCCTCCACTGGACCAGCTCTTCTGGGCACTACGTTGTTTAAAGGAACAAGGCTATGACCCATTTAAAGAAGATTTAGATCACCTGGTAGGATACAAAGGCACTCATCTCCAGGCGAATGAGAAGAGTTCCTGATTTTTTTCTTTTAAGAAAAAATAAGATTCAGTTTGAGAATGAAAATATCTACATTTCAGAACTCTAGTCTATCCAAAAGTTCCATATTGCCAGTTTTATTTGCAGTCTTCTAATATCCCCACTACCATTTCAACTAGTACTTGTGAAAGTTTTTTGAGTTTATGTCATGATTGTTTCAGACACCAAAAAATGTGGTAAATTGTGGTTAATCTTTCCACATTTTTTTGGTATTTACTGTGCAGTTTTATTTAACTTTTTTAATGTTTGGTAATATATTGGGATAGATGTAAACAGAACAGGGCAGATCATTAGGATCTATTTCCCCAGGTTTCTACTTAAGAATAAAAATCAAGAGAAATTTCAACAAACCTGCTAGTATTTGTATCTAAACACTAGCAGACTATGTAATTTTGGATTTCTCACTTAATCTTTGTGAGATCCAACATCCTTGTATTTAAAATGAAATAAGAAACCGACGGTGATTATGAAACCACTAGGGAGATCCTTGAAACCCTTTCAAGGCTAAAACAAGTTATTTTTGTCATATTAACACATCATTTGCCTTTTTCACTTTCATGAGTGTACAAAGGAGTTTTCTAGAGGTTACCTTATGCTAACATTGTAACTGACTACAAAGCAGACATGAGAATTCTGCTTTTCATTAAACTAGACATTAATGTGCAAAAATGTAAAGCACTGTCATGTTTGTCACTTTTTTGTTTTTGAAAAAGTTAACTTTCTAAGTTATTTTTGTTAACATATAATGGATTTTTATTTGCAAATTATTTAATAAATTTTTTTGAATTTCTGTTTTAATTTTTTTTCTAAGATTTTATTTATGCATACAATAGCTGAGGTGCAGACTAGAAGTGGGGGAGTGAGCAGATTCACCAGGGACAGAGTGGGGAGCAGAAGAGGCAGATCTACTAAAATAGTATGCTGAGGGGATCAGTAGGCAAGACAGGAGAGGTCTGCTGAGTCATGTGGGTTAGCTCTCTGGCAGGGGGATCAAACTCATGCTGCAGATAGCTTCATAGTGCTGAGATTTAACCCCTTGCACCACCAGAGAGGCCCAGTACTTTCATGTCTTGAGCCCATTTTCTGTTCCAAATTTTTCCCCATTTTTATGTGTATATTTAAATATTTAGCTTTTTGCATAATAATGCTTAATAGCTTTATATGCAATGATGTATCACTCATTTTATTAAAACAGTAATAACAACAAAGTACCAAGGAAGCAAGCCAAGATTTTTAGCAGTCCTCTGACTTAATGTGTCCAAAGTGAACATCCTCCTGTGTGCTCTCAGAGAATGGCTGGACTATTGCTCAACAGCTCCCTTTCCTTACTTGTATCAGTCTCTTTTTCAATCTATTCCTTTATGTCTATAGAATCCAACCTTTTATAACACTGTTGTTCCAGCTACCTCTGCCTAGGTTCAGATCTTTCATCTTTTCTCTAGTTCATGCAATTTACTCCCAATTAACTGACCAGTTGATGTAAAAACACATATAACTACAATTTACCATCTTTTTTTAACCATTTTTAAAAAATATTTATTTATTTAGGCATACAAGAACTGTGGTACAGGCTAGAGGTGGAGCAGGTAAGAAGATTCACTAGAGACAGAGTGGGGAGCAGAACAGGCAGATTGAAACACACTGCTGAGGGGAGCAGCAGGGGAGGCAGAAGTCTGCTGAGCCATGTGGGTCACCTCCCTGGCTGGGGATTGAACTGCTGCAGTGGCTTCCGATTGCTTCATAGTGCTGTGATTTAACCCCTTGTGCCCACCAGGAAGGCCCCTACAATTTACCATCTTAATCCACTGAACTTTTGGCATTAGTTCTACGGTGACTTTTAAAAGCCTTAAGTTTGGTTGTGTCTCATCTTCCCAAACTTCTTTAGAAGTTGCACATTGCCAGTGGGATAAAATCTTTAAACCAAGATGCAAGACCTTTCAGTTTTCCTAGACTAACTTTTCCCATCACTTTCTCATACCCTGTGCTCTCAGCACATTTCTGTTCTTGTTCAAATGTACCATGTTTTCTACCTCCTTCTCAATATATCTGAAGCTACCAGACTGTACAGCATTTTGTCAGTTTTGATTCATAGGGAGGTTTTATATATATATATATATATAGTAGCAAGTGGCTACATTACTTTCAGTAATGGTGAACATAATTATTAGTCATACATGTTGCATGCACTCCATCCATGTTCAGATGAGGGCGATTAAATATTATAAAGAGGATTTTCTATGCCAAAGACATGGCTCTGAGCAGACTTGTGGCAGAGCTTGGCTGGGGGCTTTCCCTGGCTGCTCAATCAGTAGTAACCAGGGTCAGGTAACTGCTGTTCCAGTTGACATGCAGGATGCTGCTCATGCTGATTCTGGCTACTTATGCCACAGGGTTAAAATAGCAAGACTGGCATTTCTTTTATTAAATGGGTATTTTTATCAGTGTCAAAGAACTTGACATTGCTTGCATATTATGGATAACCCTTTCCTTTTATCCCTAAGGTCTCATAACTTAAAGAGCAGACATTATTGCTTTTCACAGAGTGCAGAAAGCAAAGGAAACCTCTTCCCCTCCCAGATTTGAAGTATTCTGAAGGCCAAAACCAGTCTGAAAGGCATCCACAACAGAAAAAGATCCTTAGGTCACATACCTTCCCACTGCCAAGACACAACAGGTCTGAGGGCAGCCCAAATATTCTTAGAACAACGCCCCAAGGAGAAACAAGCTTGACCAGTAAGTCATCAAGTGCCCCACCAAGTGTAAAATACATTATTCATTATGGATGTCAAGGTCAACAAGAATCAGCTCAAACAGGCTGTGAAAAAAAACTCTATGACACTGACTTGGCCAAGGTCAAAACCCTGTTCAGAACTGATGACTAGAAGGTGACATGTTTGGCTTCTGAATATACTTTGGATGTTGACAACAAAATTGAGATCATCTCAACTGAGTCCAGCTGGCTAATTCTAAATACACTTTCAACATTTAAAAAAACATAAAACCCAAATTTATATTTTTAACTGCTAAACCCTCCCCTCCCCCCCATTTCATTTTTATCAAGAACAGCAGTTTAGGCCTTTTTGCAAAGCCTGCCTGTTGTGATTATATGCTGATGTGTCCATCATATCAGGTTCATTCTCATTCCAGAATTCTACCTCTGTATGAAATGCAACTCCATGCAATTTCTTACTTATAGTGAAAGTACATTGAAATAAAAAGAGTAAAAACAAGTGAGTTTATTTACAAAAATTACAATAGTTACAAATAATACACACTGAGGTAATTTCTCCTGTTCCTATGACAGAAGCCTTCACTTTTAAATGAAGGTTTTTGTTATTTGTACATTAATGATTCACTGTCTTTTTTAAAAAATGCTTCAGAATAATTCCAGGACTATTAGTGATATACATGAGTCATCTCCGTCCAGTTTTATTTCCAAAACTACTATGTACAAGTCCAACACAACTGGAGTACAACAGGGCAAAACAGTACTGAACAGAATAATATTTTTTTCAAAAGTAAATTTTGATGATTCTCACTAAATGACATTCATTTAGTGGTTTAGAACTTAAACCATAATTTTTGTCTTTAAAAAGAAAGTTCATTATGATTTTTAATGGGCTACACCATTTTACTATAGCCAATATTACCTGGATTATTTTACAGGTTTGCTATTGTTTAGGAAACAGAACTAAAGTAATTGCTTCTATTAGGTTTTTATGTTTTGTTTTTAATCAGAGTCACTACTGCTGCTAGAGGAATCTGTTGACATAACCTCTACATCATCTTCATTTTCTTTATTATGCCCTGGAGGTTCCAACAAAAAGTCATTACTGTGATTTGGTGGTAACATATTCATGGACATATCATTTGACTGCCATGGGTACTGTGGTGCAAGGACATCTAGAGAAAAAAAAAGAAAAAGGGATTAGAAATTTTCTACTACTAAGTAATTCCCTTCATGAACACTTTGAAGCAAATGTTTTTTAAGGCTAGAAATAAAAATACACATTGGCAAAAGTATTTATTAAATTTATCAAGGAAAAAAGGCATGCTTTAGTAACTAGAATTTGTGTTTTTTAAAATCATACTTTCCTGTAAATAACTTAAATTTATGAGTTGACATGGCAATTTCTTTTTTGCAGGACATTCATATATTTATTTATGCTATATGCATATATAATATACATTTTATTAGTTTACATGTTATCCCATGTTATGAATAGCTAATGATATATACCATATTAAGTATTAATAAGTTTAAACAATTTCTTAGAAGACAGAGAACTGCTACTGTATATGATTCTTATCAAAGAAAATGTATCTATGTTAGAAACAGAACAAAAACCATCCAGGTCATATTAATGATGTTTCTCAAGAAAGGGAAAAAAGCATATAAACAGGTATAGTCCAAGACCAAAAGTAAATTTTAAGAAGTCAAAAGACAGACTTATATTATTAACTAAGTATGCCAGATATCAAAATTCCTCTTATGCTTCAAATTTGTCCTTCTGTCTAGACTCTGACAGCATTATCTCCTTTGCCAGTAGCCACAACCTAAGCTTTGTACGACAGAGGTTGCTGGAGAGACTCTGCAGGAATAGGTTTCTCTTCCTGGATCCAGTGTTTTCCTCCTTATTCCTGTTTCGCTGCTATGATGTGCAGTTCAAGTCCTGCTCACCTCCTTGCCCTATCAAGTTTCACTGGCTTCCCAGAATTAGCTTCATTTTTAACACAGAGTGGCTTCCCAGCATATGTCCCCAGAGCCTCAGTGGGTAATTTCTTGTTTGCCAGTTCTGACCTGTGTCACTAGTGGGTCACAGCTATACCCCTGAAACAAGAGCACCATGATATGAACTTTGGCCTTGGCATGAGGGTGGGGAGCAGCCTCTTCTTGGTCTGTCTCTGGTAACTGCTGCCATGTGTTACTCCTCTGTTTAAAAAAAATAATTCTTTATCCTTTAGCATCTTGTTACTAGTTAATAATTCTTTAGAACTTTTCTTGCTGTTGTGTGATTTCTTTTTTCTGATTAGATTATGGCTGGTATGTGATACAGTATAACCACAATGAGAAAAATTATGTAAATTAATGCAGTGACTTCTAGTTTGTACATTAACAAAATGATGCTTACAAAGAAATCTTACATTGAAAAGTTAAGCATACAAAAAAATTAAACCATGTAAAAATTTATAAGGAAAAATAAGTAAAATATTAAATTGCTCAAAAATAGTATTTTTTTTCTTTTTTTATATCCTTTTTAACTTTTAAAGTGTTTTACCAAAGCAAGTCATATGCAAAAGATAAAATTGGGGAATATAAAATAAAAAGAGCACATACCTATATGTATACCTTCAAACTTCTTCAAGTTTGAAGACTGAAATCAGAATTTGCCAAATTTCACAATAATGTTTTTCTATAAAGTTATTTAAAAGTCTTTAGAAAACTTTGTTATTCATTTTCTTGGGTTTTTTTTTTTTTTAACAGGAGTGTATTCATTTTACATACTTTAAACTGACCATGCATATTTTTTACTCTAAGTTACCTAATATGTTTCAAAATCTTTAAAATCCTCTGTTTAGAGCAATAATAAAGAAGAGGCCCAATGCTGAAGGAAAGGGTGTATTAATTTCATAGCCTCCATCTAGAAATCTTTAAAACCAGAATAGGTAGAGAGCAGGATAAACTGACAGAGCATATCTGTTAAAATAAGTCAGGTATGTATGGAACCTCAAACCTCAGTGAGGCATTCCAGCATCAGATCTGAAAAATGATAAAAGCATGCTTCTGATTAATTACCTGGCAATCGGCCTGCTGCAAGTGCATCCCCTGGTAAGTGACCATTCACACCATTAGTGGAAGGATTATTCATTTGACCCAACAATCCACTTCTCATCTCCAAATCAGTTGGGTACGGTCTCCGTGGATCCCCTTAAAAAATGAAAGTGAGGGGGACTATTTTACTTTCATTTATATAAAAAGTAAGTATGAATGTTTTCTCTCAATTTTCCTTGGTTATTTTGGAATATCATGGTTATCAGTTGTTACTTAGAGTATAATATACTAAAAATACATGTATTTTAATATCTTCTCTGAATCTTCACAATAATATACTATTCCATAAATCAAATAAATAAATAAATCTGTCATTTTAGGAAACATTCCAAATGACAATTTAAAAATCTTATAATGATCTTCATTGCTCTGACTTACATTTCCTATTAAGAAATTAATAATAATACATACTTTAACGGATGACAACACTTTTTGTAATATAAAACAGAAAGGACTGGAATTAAAACCTTCATAAAACCACCTTTGTTAATTATTCCTATAACTTTGCAGTGGAATATCAGGAACTATTTATAGTTATAAAAGTAAACAATAGGCTTAGGTTGATAAAAACTTGTCCAGACTTAAGACAAACTTTTTGGCAGTATTTTCACAAATGTCAGATTCTCAACCCACAAATCCCCTACCTACTCTTCACACCCACCAAAAAAAAAACAAAACAAAAAAAAACAATAACAACAACAAAGAAACACACTTGTAGCCACCCTTAATGCTTTTAGTATGGCAAAATACCAGCATCAAGAATTACTGAAGTTGAGATTACTCTCCCATCCCTCCCAAAACACTGCTGACAGCTTTCCTTTAGGATTTCATCTTCTAAACATTTTATTCACTGTGAGTATAATCACAGCTTATTACTCTCTGTTGTTTCTCATTATTCCAGTTCTTTCCAGTCTCCTGTGCTTGTTTTGGATGCTTAGTGCTTCATCTTTTATCACCTAACAGTGGAAACTGTTTCCCCAGCTGGAATCTTTATGGAAGACCTAAATGGCTCTAAATTGTTGGCTCCTGGGTCAGCCTTGGTTTTATCAATTTATAGCTTTAGAATCATCACATTATTTTATCTTTTTAAAAGAATTGTTATTTTTTTTCTTGAAAGGAAAGAAACACAGGGGTCTCCCTGGTTGTGCAAGGGGTTAAGCATCATACTATGAAGCATCCGCAGCCACTACAGCATGAGTTTGATTTCTGACCAAGAAGGGGACCCACATGGTGCAACAAACCTCTCCTGCCTTGCCTGCTGTTCCCCTCAGCAGTGTATTCCAGTCAATCTGCCTGTTCTGCTCCCTACTCTGTCTCTGCTGAATCCTCTCACCCAACACACCTCTGGCCTGTATCCCAGTTCTTGTGTACATAAATAAATCTTTAAAAAAAAAAAAAAAGGGAAAGAAACAACAGTACCTAGTAGCAATGGCCTTGTAAAAACCAAATCAATAAATTTCATGATCTATATATTCTTCCTTATAAGACAATAATAAGATGTGAAAATATATAGCAGATGTTTCTGAAGGCAAATACATTCCATATTTAATTTTTATTTCCTATTTCTGTATAGTCACCTAAGAATTTTCAAAACTACATGTATAGTTAGTGAAAAAATGGGAAGTATTTTTACCTGGAACCCAGGTCAGTGGGGCACACACAGCATTACTTGCACTAATCCTATGTGCATATTTAATTATTTCTTCAGAGGAGATAGCACCTGAGAGGGTCAAGAAGAAAATACAATGTTTTAGTCTACAAGTTTGTAAATGGATATATCATAGTTACATCATATTTAAGTTATCTGAAAAAGGACATATATATATTAAGCATAAATTTTATGTCTCCAAACTAAAGAACAGACATTCAGAAAAATTACCTGAAGTAATTGAAAGTATCACATTTGGGATACTAAAATGGTTAACACTCAATTACCCCAATTATTAACTATCAATAAATACTATTACTGTTCTTTTCAGAACAGTAAATACATGTAAGAGTGTTTTACCTCACAATGACACCCAAACTATTCAAACAGAGCAGTAGTTCTACAGTACTACTCAACTATTTGCATGTATGACCACAAGGAGAGCTAACTATAAAGATCCCTATAATGTATTCATTAGGTAAAAAGGAGGCTGCTATATATGTATCTCATTACTAAAAATAATGTGCATATATGTATTATTATTATATATTGGTGCACAGATCCAAAAAAAATCTGGAAAGACACCAAACATTAATGTAGTTATCTGAAACAACAGGAGAAGACGACAAATCTGAAACTCAAAATCAAATCTTCCTTATAATTCTGTTAGAAGTCAATCTAAAAGATCCAAAATGGAAGCTTTTTTTTTAAAGAGAGAAGCCAGTTGGAACAGGAAGATAAGGCAGGCCTTCTGCTCCTCTACATGTATATACATTACAACTTCATTAGCTAATTCTAATTTCTTGATGTGCTAGCCCCATTCCAGTTCACCAATAGATGTTCTCTTTCATTTTCTGATCTATCTTTAAGCTCCAATTAAAATCATACTTGCTTCCAGCCCCTAACTTTCTTTCCATCTCATTAATTTTTATAAAACCCATTTTCTTTATTGCAATTTGGGCACAGAGCTTCAACCTATCTGATATAACTGCTTCTTATCACCAGAGAAAGGATGGAATACTACTTAAAAGTACCTAGCACAGTGCGACAACAGAGTAGATACTCTCCAATGAAAATTTATTGGCACCTTTTCAACAGCAATAAACTTATCACTTTCATGATACCAAAACCTGGATTTTTCAGAAAGTCAAGTCAGTGCTCTCACAGTACTAACCTTTTCTTGCTTTTTCTATTGACTTGAGTTTTTCTTTTGCTTGGTAAACAGCTGTTGCCTAATTTGAACAAAATTTTAGAAAGAGATATGGCTTATTCTTAACTATACCATGCAAAGTTTTAGCCTTAATTAACAAAACCATTTACCTCACAGGAACAACTGCACAATTTGAAAATCCCCACAACTTATTTGTAATGTTCTAAAATACCACTGGGTAGCATTTATATCAGTTACATTTAATAAAAACACTCATGAGTCAGTCTCTATTCACAAATGAGTTATTAGAAACAAAGCATAAACTGAATTTTTTCTAATGTTTCTTCTTTATATCTTCTATCATAAAAATGCAGAAAAAATCCACATTACATTAAAGCATCTCATTCTTACATCTAGTTCAAGAATAACTAAATATTGTTTTTCCAGTTTACAAGATATATTTTGGATTGACACACACACTTATTCATTTTACCTTCATGTTTAATGACAGTTACAAGGTCCTCCACCTGCTCTCTATCCCACAAAGGTAAACCTGATGATAAAATTAAGGTAACCTGCATATACTAGTACAACCATCCACAACTTACAGACACAGTGGAGTCAGACACATCTAGCTTAAAGTTCCATCTCTAGTTTTTACCCCCCTTGAACAAGGCAATTATTTATTAGGTTCTTGATTTCCTCATCTATAAAATGGAATAATGGTATTGAAATGTTATAAAAACCGAGATAATGCATGTAAAGTGCAAACTACAGGGCCTGATGCACAAGTGTTCATAAATGTTAGTTGCCATTACCTAATCATAAAATTCAGTCCTTTTATGTAACCCTTGTGTTCACAATCTTTAACTCAATAATTATATTTTGGGAAACAATCTGAAGAATATAATCACAAACGGGGAAAAAAAGCTTTTTTTCAAGAATATTCATCAAAGCAGTATTTATAACAGAGAGGTAGAAAACTAAAAAGAAAATTATATCAAAAATACTTAAGTTTCACTAAACAGCAATACAAAGTTAGTATGCTGCTAATTACAGCAAAGGAAAAAAGACTGAAAGGAACCTTGGCAATCTGTGAGTAGGAATGGCAATCACTGAGCAGTGAGATACAAGAATACTCTTCTATATTTCCTTAGTATCTTTTGATAAGTTTTACTTTTCTAATGGAAAAGTAGATTTTGGCATATTTATGAGAAAATATCCATTTGAAGATGTTTTTTCATGTAGGAGTGATCATTAACCCTGAACCACTGAGGCTTATTATTTATTGGAACCCCTTTTAACACATTTCACCAGGGGAAAAGAGGCCAGGAATGTCTGGTCCACACTAGAATTAAACCAGTTGTTCTGTAGTGCTACCATGTAACAATTACATTATTTAGTCAACTAACTGGGAACATGATCATAAAAGCATTGCCTTTTTGAAACAGTGGCTAAGAACATGAAAGGAAAAGCTAAAGTTCTGAACATATCCAAATCCCACCTAGTTGTGGATGGAAGGTTAAATCAACACACATTTTAACAAATTTAAAAAACTGAAACACTCAGTTGACCTTCCAACAAAGGAGAAATGATGGATGCCAACTCCCTATGAAGTCAAATTTCCTCATATAACTTTTGACTATCCAAAAACTTAACTACTCCTAATCTGATGTTTACTAGAAGCCTTAGCAATAACATAACAGTCTATTAACACATATTTTTTATGCTGTATTGTATTTAAGTATATAATATATTCTTACAATAAAGTAAGGTAAAGAAAATGTCATCAAGAAAATCACAGGAGAAAATATATTTACAGCAATGTACTATATTTTTCAATACTTTAAGTTTACATCATCTGTTTACAAGGAAATTCTAGTACAAGTGGATTTGCTCAGTTCAAACCTGTTATGTTTAAGGATCACATGTATTTTTACTAGTTTTGAAAGTATTTTTTAAACTTAACTAAAGATTTAGACTATAAATAACTGAAACTTTCATTAGAACAGAAAAAAAATAAATTCCCATTTCTGTAATGAAATCCTGGAAAACCTTGAAGTAATGAAAATGCAGTTCCAAAGTAAAGCAGACTGTCCACAAACATTAAGCTAAAAAGGGCATGACAATGGCTTTTCATTTAACTAAACTGGTAAGTTTTCCCTTTTAGACTTGGAAAGTCAAATTTTCTGCCTCTTAAAAATACTTGTACTAGATTTAATTTTCAGAAATAATATACTTTTCTTAAACTTAAGAACTAGTCAATATCAACTTACCAGTATTTGTTCTGCTTCCTTTAACTGTTTTTGTAGTTGCTGAATATCACTGTCTCTCTTCTCTACTTCTTTTTCTAAAACTTGCATTTCATGATAGATTTTCCCCTGGTTAAGTGCCAATTTCATCAATTCTTGAAATTCCCCATCTCTGTGAATTAGCAACTCAAGTACCTATTAGATAATAGTTGGTAAGGTACACAAGAGGCTGTTGAATGTTATAGTCTAATAAGACAAAGATTCCAAATGTGAACTGATTAGGCTATACATTAACACCTTTAAAGTTCTATTTCTGATCCTTATTGAGAATAAAAATAGCTTACCTATGATTTTAGAAAACATATTAAGACTTTTCAGACTTTCTAACTATATGCTATTTTCACACAGAATAAGTCTTTCAAAACTAAAACATGCCAAAATAAGCAGGTTTGCTATTTCCCAGGGAAAATAAAATTTTAAAGTTTATCCTTAAGTAACAGAGGTTTCCTTGAAATAAGATGATTTGAGTTGGCACTAAGAACTTAAAAAACTTATACATTTGTGCTACTATGTATTAGAAAAAATAAAAATGTTACATTAAACTGTAATTTCTTGCAGAATGAAGTTAGGATAAATGTGATTTACAGTAAGTGATTCAAAAAATAGTAAGTAAATAAGTAGGTAGTATGCAGATATGCCAAAAACTATGATGGTTAAAAGGCAGAAGAGAGACTTGGGTTCAACTTTCTAGTACTCCAAACACATAAAACTATATAAACACATATAAAATATATAGTTATATAAAATAACTATATAAAGTAGAGGATGGGAAAAGAGGTCTAGTACAAACTATCTCCTATCTTATAACTTTAGAAAGGTAAGCTATTTTTATTCTCAATAAGCTTCTAATAAAGAGCTAGTTTGTGAATTATTTTTTATCCATATAGTGTTTTAATCTCCATTTAAACAAGTCTTTGTCAATTCAAAAGAAAAAAAAATGAGTAAATATGTAACTGTAACTAGACATGGGAGAAAACCATGAAATACTGCAAAACCTTTACATATTTTCTTAAGCATATTATCTGTGTAAATGATACAAAGAAACTATCAATTTTAATTGATTTTAATCAATTTTAATCAATTCGATTAATAATGTTTAAGGATACAACCTTCTGTTCTCCCAGAAATAAAGTATAAATAGGAAACTTGTACATATTATGCTTATTTTTAATTCAAAAATGAGTCACTCACTTGGTTTTCCTCTCCTGGCTGTAATAACTTTTGGTTCCTTGAAATTGCCAGCATTTCTATAAGTTCCCTAAAAGAAAGGGAGGAAAAAAATTTTTTTGCAAATAAAATAAACTTCTAAATAACATCTACCTGATTTGATTTTGTTGAGTATGAGAACTTAAGTGCTCACAGCTGTAGTGACTCAGTAAATCTTGAGTTGGGTTAATTACCAAAGTTATTTGTCCAAAACATGAACATGCCAGGGTCTTTGTACTAAGAAATAATTCAAGCATTCATTCAATAGCAATAGCTAAAGAAAAAACCAGCAAGTTCTCCATCACAACCTACAAAACTAACAAAGACAAAGAAGGAAATAGCACTTACATTAATCTGTGTAAACACAACGAGACAACACATTTAAACAGTTGTATGGTACCTATGTGTTTACTGTTCTCTGTATTGACTTATGTGGCTGAAAATGCATGTGCCCTGTTCATTGTCTGGTAGTATTTTAGTCTAATACAGTCTAACAAATGGACTAAACAAATAAACTACTAAACTTCCGGTGTTCCTACTTGTGGGACATAGCTTTGCCTGCTATGGCAAGAACTAAATTTACAGCAAAGATAAAATGCTGATTTCCTGCAATGGGACAAAGATAGCCTATTCAATAAATGGTGCTGGCAAAACTGGTCCACCATATGTAAAAAAATGAAATTGGACCACTATCTCACACCATGT
>JAGFMF010011380.1:11595498-11636663 GCA_019455555.1 Galemys pyrenaicus | reverse complement strand
TAGGAGGAATATGAAAGAACAACAACAACAATAAAGAATAAGCTCAAGGAATTGGGCAATTATAACCAAAAGTAAACAACAACAACAACAAAAAACTTAGTAAGACCAAAAGCTGGGATAAACCAAAGGGACCATGGGGGGGGGGGAGGGGAAGGGGGGAGGGCAAAGACGGGCAAAGACAGGGGAGAGGCCAGAGGGTGCACAAGGGACTGAGGTAATGGTGCATGGGTGAAATGGTGGTGGGTACTCCCTGGGGACTACAAATGATGTCAAATATAACTAATAATAAAAAATTATGTACACACACACACAAAAAAAGATAAAATGCTGATTTCTAGTTGCCCAGGTAATACAGCATGTAAGAATTACTCTAAAGCTGTCAAAGAATATTGGCTATAGAGATGAATTTGAACTGGATTCTGAAGGATTAATGAATGGTTCATCCTGACGGAATAGTAAAGTGAATATGAGAAAGTAGGGGTAGCTTTAAATTCACAAAGCTGGAAGACTGGGGAATAGAAAAGATGTGATTAAGACCAGGTGGAGAACTGCCTTGTCACACTAAAATAAGGAATTGGAATCTATCTCACTGGGCAATTGGGAATCCACCTAATATTTTAAGAAGATAAATTACTGGAGATGCTTTTAAAAGGATACTCTGCTCTTGGGTAATGTAGAAGGATAAAGGGCAGAAGCTTTAAGTAATACTGTTGGGAGGCTGCTTTAAGAAATACTATGACAGCAGGGAAGGAACAAGAAATCAAATCTGAGCAACATTTTAGGAGGAAGTACCAATACAATTTGATAACATCGACGTGAATGTGAGGGCGTTCACGAAGGTTTCAACTTGACAAACCACCATGAAAGATGACAGAATAAAGAGAATGATACCTAGCTACATCCCCCGTCTCTGCCACACGCGCAGCACTCCTGTCACCCCAAACTTGCAATTCCACCCAGTCGCGTGTGCTCATGTTTCTAGGCCTGTGTACATGAATTTCCATCTAGCTGCTATCCAGTGAACCTGATAAACCCATTCTTCCCATTAAGTCCTAAATTTCTCTAGGAAGCCAATCCCGATTACCAGAACAGGTACCTAGTGTTTGGGCTCCGGTAGCCCGCAGCGGAAGCCTCTAAACCAGCCTTGGCGCCAATCACTGTTTATTTACCCATCTGTCCCTCCCTCTCGATACTGTATCCCTCAATGGATCGACTCATTACAGTGAGGGGGAGTGCCTGCCTGACACCAAGGGTCGTGCTTAAATGTTTGTAGAATCGCTGGACTAGGGCCTTACACCTGGAGAGCTCTAAGATTCGCTATGGCAGCCTGTACTGGGGTTCTAGGTCACTGTAACTATTAAAATGTCCTCTAAGGGGGTAAAAAGCCTCCGCGAAGCGCCCGAGGGTGGCGGAGGTCACACTCTCGACCTTCGCGCACTATTTGGGCACTGCGCAGCGGGGTCTCCTGAGGGCGGCCCTCCCCGAAGAGCCCAGGGAACCAGAGCCTACGCAGGGCAGGTTGTCCCGAGTCAATCCTCCCGGTCTAGCCCCGGCGAGCCCCTTGGGTTTTATACCTCGACAAGACCTCCAGATCTTCTAGCGCTGACAGCAACCGTTCTCGCGTGCTGTTACCGCCCGCCGCTCCCGAGCCGCTCCCAGACCGCTCCTTCTCCTTCTCGCCACTAGAAGAGGCCGCCATGCTGCCCTCGGGCAGCAGCCGGAGTATGCGCAGTAGCTAGCGGAGGGAGGCGTGGCGGGCCCTAGAGGCGGAAGGAAAGGTCACCGAGGCGAGGCGAAGCTTGGCTAGAGCGCCCCTGTGTCCCTGGAGGGGAACTGAGAACGCCTGCGCCATCTTCTGGTTGGTGAGGCTATAACTCTGTGAAGGAAAGAACCTGAAAGCAGGCTAGGCTAGGCGTGGGAATGGGTCTATCTCTGAGCTTCCTGTTTTTGAAGCCAGAGGGGGAGGCTGCTGGTTAGCCACTTTTAAGTATTTGAGAGAATATATAATGACCTGCCTTTTGTGTCAGCTTCTTTATGAAATGGGCCTGGTATTAACCTCTATTTTATGTTATTTTTAAATCAAATTTTGTTGATTTACCAATATTTTAAAAACCTTATTGCCGGTATACGGCTTCATGTCTTAATATGTACATGTGCTTCATTCACACCCACCAGCAAAGTTCTACTGATGGCACACTAGCATATTGCTTCCTCTTTCTTTTCCTTCCCTTCTGGAAACCACCATATTTTTTGGAGTTCAAAACTTCTGTTGTGTTTTACCAGTTTATTTGATTTGGATATTTATATTCCACATATGAGTGAAACCATCCAGTAATTGTCTTTCACTTTCTGACTTACTTTACTCACATCGAGTTACATCCATATTGTTACAAAAGACAAGATTTCATCTTATTTAATAATGAGTAATATTACTCATTTAATAATAAGTAATATTAAATATATATACCACATCTTCTTTATCCAGTCGCCCATAGATAGGCCTTTAGGTTGATTCCAAGTCTTGGTTATTGTGAATTCTGCTGCTCTGAACACAGAGGTGCATATATTCTTCTGAGTTAGTTTTTTCATATTCTTTTATTAAATACCTTAGTATGGCATTGCTGGATTATATGGTATTTCCATGGTTTGATTTTTAAAGAATCTCCATATCATTTTTATTAAGACTGCACCAACTTAAATTACTCCCAACAGTGAATGATAAGTATTAACTCTCTTTAGTCTGCATTTCAGGAATACTATTCTACCCACCCTATATGGCCAGGAACCCTAGTCCGACTTTTCTTCAATTTTTCTTATAATACATATAACATAAAATTTACTATCTTAATCCATTTTAAGCATACAGTGCAACAGCATTAAATACATTCATGTTGTGCTATGTTGACTCAGAAACTGAAGTGTGGTCAAATCACAGCTTGCACATCAAAGAATGTGTTATAGCAAGCATTTATTCATGGCTTCAGAGCTGCTGTTAGAAAAACCCAAGAAACACTTGAGTGATGTTTTCAAATATCCCAGTGAGGGTGGGGCTAGTCCCCACTCAGTTCTGCTTGATGCAGTCAATGATTGATGGAAGTTTGACAAGAGCAATTAATCAATCCTGGATTTTTTTTTGACTTGCCAATGCAGTTTAATTTCTTTTCTGCAGTAGATACATCTTAGCATGTCTGAAAATACCTGGTGGTATCTGGGGGCTGAATGTTCATCAGCCTTCTGACTGGTTTTTATTCAGACATGGGATGGTCCCATGTTTGCTTGCTTGTTTGTTTTGATATATTATTTATCAGCTACTCACACCACTATCCATATCTAGAACTGTGGCAAAACTAAAACTCTGTACCCATTGACCTCTCCTCCAATCACATGCTAACCACCATTCTACTTTGTCTCTATAATTCTGAATACTCCAGATACCTCATTTATATGGAGTCATGCATGATTTGTCCTTTGTGTGTGACATTTCATCTAGCATAATGTCATCAGGGTTTGTCATGTTTTAACATGTCAGAATGTCTCCCTTTTTAAAGCTCATTAATACTCCACTATATGTGAATACCACATTTTGCCTACCCACTCATCTTTTATACTTTGGTTGCATCCACATTTTCATACCCAATTATTATAATCACAGAACTCCCAACAAAATATGTTGCTCAATATTCAAGATGATGGGTGAATTGAATAAATCAATTTAGTATGCAAGCAGTAATTAATGAAAATAGCTTAAATAATTTATGCAGCACACATCCAAATCAAGAACTGGATTTTGAAGTAAAAAAATGTACCTTAGCCCATTTTTCCCATAAGCACAGAGTATTGGGAATGGGGGTTCTGAATCAGGTCAAGTTGGGCTATAAAAGATGAAACAGAGATGTTGCAAACAACAGTTGACAGTAAGGCAGGAATACCTATTGTCCCCTTATTTTACTGTTCTGTCCTCTTGTCAGCCCTTCTGTTGGACATCCAGAGTTGAGAATACCCTCAGGGACTTATGCTAATTAAATTCATTCATAGCAACAGTTGCATAACCCAGGAAGCAGATTAATTCATTCACAATATGCCAAGTACAAGTTTCCTCATAGAATTGTTACCGAACCCTAGCCGCCTCAGCAGTGGGAGCCAGCTATAGCAGTGGTATTCTAACTGCTGCTCCACCACAAGTCAGTTGTGGCAGTTGCTCCTCAGAGAACTTTTATATAACAGTGTACTTCCTGCATCATGGAATGAACTAATCAGGTGCAAGCTATGAGCTGATTGGTACTAAATGGTCCAATCAGCCACAGAATTGAAAAATGTCCCAATCAAACTTGTAGTGGAACACTCTGAAAGAGGATATAAGCCAGGGTCAGAGGGAGCTGAGGATTGGAGAGATGATGCCAGCCCCTGAACTGGAGAGATGATTCCAGCTTCTGAAGGAAGAAAGAAAAATGGTTCCAACCTCCAAAGAAAGAAGAAAATAAGCATCCAGCAGCCAACGTCCAAGAAGAAAGAGAAGCCAAAGACCTCTTTCAGAGACTGGGCCTCTGGTCCTGTCTCTGACATCACCTGAAAGGAGCACCAACGGTCCTGGGCCTGTTGTCTCAGAGTTATTTGTTGTTGGTATAGCCCAACTAACTCACAAAGAGCTGTTAACAGTTGGTGCTCTGACACCTCCTGGTAACTGGTGGCAGCAATCACTGATGCTATCTGGGTGAGATAGCCAGCCACTTCTGGATACAGTAAGTTCTTTGTTTCCCATTTTCCTAAAATAAAGTCATGGGTGTGTTCCTGGAGCCTGAGGTCTCTTGCAATTGTGCACACAGGTGAGAACCCAGACAGTGACCTGTGCACATATCAGGCACTGTCCTTTGTTTGGCTATTGCTCATAGGCCCTTATTGGGTGGGTATGGTAATGCCATATCTCTTGGTTTTGGTTTTTAGCCTTTTAGCCTTTGGGGGCTTTTTGGCAGCTCTCTGGTCTCAGAGCCTGGGCTGGGGGATGGCTTTTCCATCCTTCCATCTGGTCTCCTGCCCTGCCCACCCCTGTTTCAGAAAAACCTACACAGGAAGTCAAGTTATCACCAGAATGTTACTTGTTAGCTTTAATCAGAACGAAGTTAAATATAAATAGAAAATTAACCATCAGTGCGCAAACCTCAGGATTTGTATCTCCATAGCATAGAGGGGATGGAAAGTTAGAATGTTTATGTTCATAGGTTGTGAACAGTGTAAGAAACTCAGAGATTTTTTTTTACATTTTTTTTTGTTTTTTTTTTTACAATTATTTCCCACTTACTCTTTTGGCTGACCACTTCTGTCAATATATTTAACTTGGAGGCTAGGAAATAAATTAAATTTAGCTTTCTTAATTACAGTCACATTCTGAACATGCCTCCCAATAGTTCTAGTTAATAATTTCTTATGTTATTTTTCCAAGGAGCTAAACTCCTACAGTCTGTGTGGGTTTTGTTTACTCAATTCTCACAGGTTCATTTCGGGCAATGATTCTGGTGGTGGAAAGAGAAGATCATATTAATGTTGCTTCTACAGTAAAATTCTGATAGGATTCTAATTAGTTAAAATGATCAATTAAGGTCTTGTTTATAGACACTGAAGATCAATGTATGGAGAGTGTATGTGTGTTTTGTACTCCAGACCAATCAGATTTATTGCAAATTCATTTATACTTTGAACACTGTCTGCAGATTGATAACAGTACTTAATACAAATATATTCTTTTACGAACTGTGGAACTCCAGGTGTAATAAACAAAATATTAACTATTCATAATATAGTATAGTGAAATAATATATATATTTTTTTATAGTTTTAGTAATTGAACTCAACATTGAGTATAAAGTATTTTTTTCAGTTTGCAAATTAATAAAGTATAAGTATTTCCTTGTGAAATTTTATGTATTCAACATGCAAAGCACTAGTCTAAGCTTTTTTTTTTTTTTAATAGAACTGGGGTGTAAGCCAGAGATGTGGAGGGTGAGAGGACTCACCAGAGACAGTAGAGTGGTGAAATACACTGCTAAGCAGAACAGAGGTGTGATAGGCCAGTGATCAAACTCAAGCCATAGAGGTGACAGTGTTGAAACTTAACCCCTAGACCACTAGGAGGGCCCTAAGCATTTTTTAAAAACTCATTCAAGTTTCACAACACTCCCAGAGGTAAGGACTGTCATAGCCTTATACTACAGATAATGGAGCTGGGAATCAAAGAAAAAAGAATGAATAGGCTCAGGTAAAAGTTTGTAGTAGCAAGTTAGGATATGAACCCATAGTATAACTCCGACATCCATACTTTCAAGCACACAGCTATCCCATTTCTCTGTTAAAAGAAAAGGGTGATTTCATGTAGTGAAAAAAGAGTTGGGACCCTCTGTTCTAAAATATAAATTAAATACTGTAACATGCACAGTTTGAACTTCTCAGCTATAACCATTTGGTGTGAAACCATTTTAAACTGTGAAATCTTCATCAGAAGAACCCTATCCTCCTCATTCCAGTAAAACATAACTCCCACTATCTTAAATTGCTCACTGTTAATTAAAGTCATTAGCCCTGTGGACAATGTAACACTTGCCTTTAACTCCCTACATTCATGTCCATTGAGAGTAAAAAACAGTCTAAGTTAAACATATCATTCTCTTTAAATAGTTGTGGTATGGTTTCATTGGAAAGGTTTTCTAGAATTTATCAAAATTTCTAAAAATAAATTCTCATGTCCCTGAAATCCTCCCATCATTAAAAACTTACCATTTTTTAAAAACTCAAAAGAATTGGCATAATTACTGCCAATTATTGACTTTCTTTGAGAGATTTGTTTATTCTTTCAACAATTATTTATGAGACACTGTTTATATGCCAGAGATAACACTAAATGCTAGGCCTATCAGATGAACAAGACAACAGTAGTCAGGGAAGACTTCCTGGAGGAGGTGAAAGAAGATGCTCCTTAGAGTGTAGAATTACAACAATTAGCTGGGTCAAGTGTTGGAGGTGGGGCAGAAGAGTGGCAGGGATAGAGAAAACAGAAAGAAAACTATAAGTATGTCTCACTAGTGGGCCTCCCTTGTGGCACAGGGGTTAAAGTCTCGGCATTATCAAGCCATTGCCAGCCACTGTGGCACGAGTTTGATTTCCAGCCAGGTAGTTCACCCACATGGCACAGCAGACCTCCCCTGTCTCAACCACTGAGGGCAGCCATGTATTTTAGTGGATCCACCTGTTCTGCTCCCCACTACGTCTTTAATGAATTCTCTCACCCCCTACATGTCTAGCCTATACCTCAGTTCTTGTACTCATAAATACATTTTAAAAAATCTTTTTAAAAAATCTCACTAGCTGGGCCTCCCTGGTGGTGCAGTGGGTTAAGCAACGCACTATGAAGCAAACTACAGCATGAGTTGGATCCCTGCAGCCAGCCATTGAGAGGACCCACATGGCGGAGCAGACCTCTCCTGCCTTACCTGCTGCTCCCCTCAGCAGTGTGTTTCAGTCAGTCTGCCTGTTCTGCTCCCCACTCTGTCTATGATTGAATCATCTTACCTCCCATGACTCTGGCCTGTACCCCAGCTCTTGTATGCATAAGTAAATAAATCTTTATAAAAATCTCAATAGCTTCTTAATTCAAATATGTAGTGGACTGAATAGAGAAGCTTCCAAAAGATATCTCTACATCCCACATTGTGACCTTATTTGGAGAAAGTCTTTGGAGAATCAAATTAATGATCTTGAAATTAGATGACCCTGGATTATTCATGTGGGTTTAAAATTCAAAATCCAAATATAAGTGTCTTTATATGAGACACATAGAGGCACAAAGAGAAGACCACGTTAACACAGAGGCAGAGATTAGTCACAGCCAAGGAACATCTGCAGTCACCAGAAATTGCAGAGAGGCAAGGAAAGATACTTCCCTAGGGCTTTCAAGGGAGCACAGCTCTGCCAATAACTTTGAACTTCTGGCCTCCTGAACTGTGAGAGAATAAACAGCTGTTGTTTTTAGCTACCCAGGTTTTGCCAATTTATTACAGCAGCCCTAGGAAACTAATACATGATGGAAGAATTCCAGTTTGAGAATTTCTAGACTAGAGTCTGAGGAAATACTGTTCATTTCTTCTCATGGATAAAACTAATTGCTAAGTGTTTCTTGGATGCCTGAAGAGTAATAAACTAAATACACTTATTTCAGGAGCACCAATTTGCACATCGTGAATAAAAACAATCAAAAATATTTTTGGCTCATAAGTAGACACCCAGGTTATAAAATAGGAGTTGAAAGAGATCTGAGAGGTCATCAGGTCTGTCCCCAACCTGTTATTAAGCCCTTTCTGGTAGAGTGTAGCTGGCCACTTCCATGTCAATCATTTACATTGAGCTGAAATATGCTTTAGGCTAATTTTCACACGCTGGAGCCAACCACTACCTTCTGAGGTCTAGGCAAAACATTTTATCTATCTTTCACAGAACAGACTAACAAGTTTTTCTTTAGCTGTGACTTGTAAAAGCTATTTTTATTATTATTATATAAGAGTAATAATGATAATTTTTTTATTCTTTGCATAGAAAAACTAGGATGTAGGCCAGAGGCATGGGGAGTGAGAGGATTCACCAGAGACAGAGGGGGTGTTACAGGGCAGGGAGAGGAGCACCCCAGAACCCCCAAGCCTGCCCTCTTTGAATGGGTTCAGCCATCCGCTGCATTAAGACAAACACATAAAACCTTTAATGGAAAGGAATTTTAATACAATGAGGGCACAATAAAGAAAGAACAAAGAATATAGTTACTAAGTTAAGCATTTAAAGTTACCCATTTCCTTGAGGGTAAAAGTCCAGCCAAATAGGATTGACCCAAAGCAAGGCCCAAAAACCTGCCACACATCTAAAGGACCTTTCAGTAGAGACCCATAGAAAAGGGTTAGAAAGAGTTAGACAAATCCGGGAGGAAAAGAGCAAAATTAAAATTAAGATGACAGTTGCCATTGTTAACCTCCCCACGGGTTTCTTACCCACATCTGTTCCAACAAGTCCAAGACCAAAAAGCAAGCACAGTTTCTTTACAGGTCCCTCTGCTCCACGTACCTCCTCCAGGTCTCCTTGCTGTTCTCCATCTTCCTTCCTTCCTTTTTCCTTTTCTGCAGAAATCTCCTTTTCCTCCTTAGCTCCACCCACTTAGGGCGGAACCAGGATTTTTGGAACTTGCCCTTTTCCTGGAACCACCCTGTTACAGGGGGAGTAGAACAGGCGAACCTACTGAAATAGACTGATGAGGTGGGCAGTGGGCGAGACAGAAGAAGCCTGCTGGCTATGTGGGTTAGCTCCCTGGGCTGGGATGGAACACAGAATGTAGCGGTCATAGGTGATAATGCTGAGGCTGAACCCATAGAGCACCAGGGAGGCCCAAGAGTAATTTTTTTTAAATAAAGAAATATATGTGACTTAAAAAAAAACTCTAGAAAACACAAAGAAAATAAAATTACATGTTAAGCTACTTTTGAGATACACATTGTTAACATTTTACTATATTTCCTACACAACTATTTTAATTTCCATATTAACCACCCTTTGTTCTATAGTAGCACTTCACTTAAAAGGTCTTCTAGATTTTTCATCACCTGAGCAGTGTCTCTTTCATACGTTGCAGTTGGTTCTTTATAAAATATGTGAATTCAAAATGATGATGATGCAGTTTCTTTAGGGCTGAATAAAAGAGGACTTTTCTTAGGTTCTCAAGAATCCCAGTAGTACACTTAAAAGATCAGAATCTTTATAATATGATAGATTAGATTCAAATGTAGATTCCATTGATTTATGGTCTCTATAGTTCAGGTTATCCATTATAAAAGGAATAATTGTCTGCTCTTTCTGTCCCTCCCAGTTACCATCTATCTTGGAGTCTTTATTCTCTCTTTTTTTTCCTAAATAAACTTTTCAAGACAAAAAAGAAAAAAAGAAATAATCATGCTCTTGTGAAATTTTGTTGCAAAGCATAAAAGAAGGTATATGAAGTGTTTATTATATGATATGTGCAAAAGATATAATAAACAATGATAGCTAATGTCTATTGAGTTGGGTTCTATTTAATGCTCTATCAGTACAATTAACATCTTTGTTTACAAGCAGGGACCCTGAGGCCCAGGAAAGTTAATTTAGGGCAGTTTACACATTCTGGAAGATGTAGTGCCTAGGCAGTTGGAATTCAAAATCTATGTTCTTCACTTCCATACCACAGCAAGTAATGTTCTAACTGTCCTACTTCCACATCCTAGTGTTACAGTAACTATTTTGACAGTCATGTAACTTTGCTGACTCATTTTAAGTTTGTTATTTATTAATAAAATCCTTAAGGGAAAGCCATGAAAATTTTTTTCAATAGGTTGGATATGTAACAGAATATATAAACAAATTCCACTATTCACATAATGGAATACTATCAAGAAGTGAGATACCAAGTCATACATAGACAATTGTCTGTTTAATTACATTTTGAAAAAGGCAAAACTATAGAGATGGTATAGAGTGGTTGTCAGGGGATCAGGAGTTGGGGTGAACAGTTGAAGCAGAGAGGACTTTTTAGAGCGGTAAAACTGTTTTGTATGATATATAAAGAAGGGTAGATAGCACTAAAATCCATAGACTTTTATAGCAAAAAAGAGTGAACCTGAATATATGTAAATAAAAAAAATTATTTAGGCAGTTGTGTGACCCCAGAATGGAGTGCAGAATTTGGCAAAAGAATCTAACTATGTTATAATTTTATGAAATAACCTCACTGACTCACTGAAGGGAGTGAATGTAAAAGGTGCTGACCTGAGTAACAATTCATTTGTAAGGCTAAAGACAAAATAAAATTTTATATATATATATATACATATATATATATACACTGCACTCTAGTTAATAGAGTTGTTTCTCAAGGGAGTACAAGTTAACAATTCTGAAACCACTCAATATATATACAGGAACTAAACAATTAAGTAAACAGTAAATATGGGAGGCAGGTTCTCACTGTTGAAGTGGGAGGTTACAGGTCAATAAAGCAAGAAGGATGGAATAATTCATGTGGTACTGAATTAGCAATGGACACAACAGTATGAACTCATGTTTCTTAATAGGGACACAGAAGTTTATAAGTAGAAATATTTGTGTACATATACACACATGTATTATCTTAATATGTCAGCTGAGAGGACCTAGAAGTGATGACTATTGTCCTATGATAGCAATAAAGACACCAAGGGTCTGGATTTGGGTTCTTGATTTCTAATACTGTTCTTCATGTAAAAGGACCCTATTTAAAAATGGGGGGGTCCTTGAAGAAAAAGCCAATTCTATTGTAGTACTTGGACAGAAAACATACACAACAAACATCTTGTAGTGCTAGAAAGAAAGTGCATTAAAAAGAAATAAAAGAGAAAACATCTATAATGATGAAGTCAAAAAGTCATAGGAGCCAACTGAGAGTTCCCAGTGGTGAAAGCTGGAACAATTTGAGTTTAAATATAACACAGTATTGCTTTATAACCTAAATAAATATTCAGGATTCTACATTGTTGTAAATAAATTATTGGACAAATGAATAAATCGAGAAAAGGCAAATCTCTAGTGTAGAAGTCTAAGAAATGTAGGTACTCCACCACAAGGAGGTGATGTATGCCTTTCCACCTTTTGATTGCAGGCTGCTCATAGTAACTTCCAATACGTACAGTTTATAAAGAAGTAGTGTGGAAGCGGGAGGCTTATCGTGAAAAGAACTACCTTAGTCAGGTGATCAAGGTCAACATTGTTAGTGATAAGTCATGCCGATTGCAAGTACCTCTGATGGCATGTCTATGATTTTTCTCCAAACCCATACCTCATCAGACAAATTCCGTTTGAGGAATGAACTGCTAACTCCTCAAAAATATCCAGGTCATAAAAAACAAGAAAAGACTGAGAAACTGTCACAGTCAAGAGACACCTAAGGAGATAGGACAACTACATATAAGGAAGAATCTTGTATGGACCTTGGAATAGGCAAAGAGCATTAGATAAAAACTAAGAAAATCTGAATAATGGATGAAACTTGTAAGGAGTGTGAGGAAATTCTCTCTACTATGTTCACCATTTTTTCTGTTATTCTAAAACTATTTTTAAAATAAACGTTTATTTTTGTAATTCTTGATGCCATGTTTCTTTTTCAAATGAATGACTACTAAATCATGTTTAAACTTCAACATTATTCACAATATTGTACCTTAGGTATTTATTGCTTAGACAAGAATGAAGTAGGATATTATTATTTCCATATAGTTCTTAGATTTTCCAGTGGCTTCCATTTCTTTTTTCTTCCTATAGTCTTTTACAATAATTCTCTGTATGTTTTCCCAAAAGTTTCATCATATCATGTAGTTTTTCACATCCTCATTTTTCTGGAAATCTTGCCTCACAGAGTCCTCCTGGAACTAGTATAGGTCAATTGTGAGAAACTAATTTAATGTGGCTCAGGCATATGTTCTTCTGGTGGTCTAATCTGATTTAAGCATAGAATTTAAGGAAGCTGGAGGAATGAATGAATTACATACATTCTAAATGTCCTTTCCTGCTTTTCCTATTTAATGTTTGTTGGGTGAAGTTGATATAATTACTTTCCAAAGGAAAGGACTTTAGCTTCCAAAAGTAAAGCTATGTGGTATTACATTTAGCCCTGGTAGACTTGATGCCTTCAAGAACCTTCTGGGATGCAGCGGTCATCAACCAATAAATCAGTGTTGCTGGAATATGGCTAATTAGCCAAGTGTAAGTAAATTCACCTAATTATACCATCACACAGGCTGTAGTTCTTCTTTTGATGCACAAGGAATTCATGTTAGGCTCTGTCAAATTCATGAATTTCAGGTACAAACTTTTTTAAGATTTTATTTATTTATGAATATAAGAGCTGGAGTTCAGGCCAGAAGTGTGGGTGGGGTGTGTGTGTGAGAGAGAGAGAGGAGACATAGTGGGGAACAATAGAGGCAGATCTACTGAAACACTGCTGAGGGGAGCAGTAGACAAGACAAGAGAGGTCTGCTGCACCATGTGGGTCACCTCCCTGGCCAGGGATCAAACTCGTGCTGCAGTGGCTGTGGACAGCTTGATAATGTTGCAACTTAATCTCTTGCACCATCAAGGAGGCCCCAAATTCATGAACTTCAGATTTTTTTTTTTTGCACAGTATAATACCCATTTTGCACAGAATAATGTTTAAATTTGTTCTCATAGTACCATCTATCTCTCTTTAATTTTATATAACTAGCACATACCACATAGTAAGTGTTCAGTGTTTTTACTGAAATTGGTTGATACATACAGTCTTAATGTGAAGTACAGTTTTACATCAATTTTAACTTTTGCTTTCTCCCAGATAAAAATATTTGTTTTGGCTATATCATGGGAGAATTTCCAGAAAAAGTTTCCGTTTTGGCTATTAGTAAATTAGTTCGCTTCCTGTCTCTAACTCTGTGGAGACAATTCTGAAAAGATTAACTATAATCTCCATGCTACTGGCTTGTTTTTCATTTCCTTGCATTTCAAATCTGATTCAGTTGTGTATGTTAGTCTCTTACCTGATAGACTGATGCTTGATAAATGTTTACTGATTTGATTTCATTTAGAAAAACACCATATGAGCAGAACAGTATGCAGTTTAATTTGCAAAATTGATCTCAGATTGCCTTAACCTTGTCTCTGAATGTTTATCAAAATACAGAAAGTACTGTATGACCCTGCGTGCAAATGAGTCACTATATCCCCCAAAGGCACAGAGATAAACATCAAACGTTGACGTGCCAAGAAATGAATATTGGATGTACCTCAAAACCACCAAGTTCCCAACCCATTTTATCTTGAAATAACTGCATTATCATTGTTCCCCATTTTCCATGTACTTTCACATACATCCTAACTCATGTTATCTAACTACAACCTTGATCAGAATGTTTTTACTGTTAAAGGCATAAGGATGAGTTTACTGCTAATGTTTCAGGAGGTTTCTGGCACTAGTCAGAACCTAACAATAGCTTCTTTGTCTGCTCAGATTCTCCAAAGTTTCTCCAAAGTCCTTGCTTCTTCTTGGATAGCTTGTTGCTCTTCGACATGCTGGGTTTCAGCCAGGTCCAGTCCTCATAACCTCCCCACAAGCTATTCCCTTTGGGCAGCCCCAAGCCAGCAGGGAGCATAGTGACTCCCTATCCTCAGCAGTTAGGCTTCCAGAAAGTTGCCTGCCTGTTTTGTAAATCTAACACACTGATATAGAATTTCCAATTACAGACACCAAATTCTCTCTCCTAGGAGATCTGAAACTGCAAACTCCACTCTTTGTTAAGACCTTTTATTTTCATTGGAAAGTCCTTGCCAAATGTTGGCCACATTTCACTCATTTGATCCTTCTTTTTCATAATCTCTTCTCAACCAGACAAAATGCATAATGCTTCATTTGCTGATGGCCAGTCAATCCATTTCCAAGGTCTACTTGGACATAATGCTCCTGCCTGGCCAATGTGCCATGTAAAGTGCCCCAAAGGTATTTCTTAGGTTCTGGCAGGACTACTTCAACATTCCTCAACACAGTCAATATCATTTCAAAGGGGTTTTAGAGCTTTTGGTTGAGCAATGTCAGAGCTTCTCTGATTCTTAGACACCAGATTTGCACAGTGTTTAATGCTGAATTTATTTTTTTAAGATTTATTTTTATTTATTTATCATAGAATAACTGGGGTCAAGGCCAGAAGCACAGAAGGTGAGAGGATTCACCAGAGACAGAGTGAGGAGCAGAATGGGCAGATCAACTGTAATACACAGCTGAGAGGAGCAGCGGGTGAGACAGGAGAGGTCTGCTGTGCCACGTGGGTCAACTCCCTGACCAGGGATCTAACTCATGCCAAAGTGTCTGGCAATAGCTTGATAGCACTAAGACTTTAACCTCTCCACCATAAGGCCCCTTAATGTGGAATTTGGATGTTAAATGGTAGAATTATGAAACACAAACATCTTTTGGCAAATGAAGTTCTAACAGATGTTTATTTAAATCTTATTGCAACACTGTTCCTTTGGCTTGTTTATATTATATATTAAGGTATTAGTAAATGTTACATTTCCAGCACAAGCCGAACCCTGGCTTATCACAGTGCATCAATGCAGAGAGGTGGAGACAAATTCAGGGATTGTAAATCCTCTCTTCTTATTCTGAGTAAAGTTTGATATATGTAGTTCCTGTTTGGTATACACTCCAGAAATCTGGATAGGTGTAGAGTGAGCCCAGGTAACAGAGAGAAGGAGTATTGAGGTCTGGCATTGACCTGAACTCTCAATAGAGAGTGTCCAGGCCTGGGAAGAGGCAGGGATAAGGGATCCTGGAGGAGGATACAGAGCAAAACAGACAACATAGAGGCTTCTGTCAGGGGTCCTTGCTGTCCTTTGTCTAGAATTTCTGTTTTTCTTTCTCTGAGAAAGAAATACATAATATAATAGTAAAAAACTCAGGTGTATTCACATAGAAAAAAATCATCAGCCAATTTTAAGCACAAACTTTTCTATTTATTCCTTCCTTCCTTCCTTCATTCATTCATCATATTTCTTGAGCAACCATGATCCTAAGTGCTGTACTAAGTTGACACAGCAGAGGATGAGTCAAATAAGTTCTAAATGCAGCTTACTTTCTAACGGGAGAGGGAGAGAATTAACAAGTAAATATATCAAATGATTGCCAGTTTATGATAAATCTTATATGTGGATGGAGGCCATGTTATTAGGATGGCCAGAGAAAGCCTTTCTGTGAAGGGTAATATTTAGCTAAGAAGCAAGGGGTGAGAAGGAGAACCTCAGTGTATGAGGATCTAGGAAAGAGACTTCCCAACAGAATGAACAGTTAAGTACAAAGACTCTGAGATGGGAATGATTTGGGGCATCTTTGTAGAATTGAAGAGGCTAGGGCAGAGTGAGTAAGAGAGAGTAGACGGGATGAGCTGAGTGTCAGACAGAGTCCCTATCATGTGAGATCGTGCAGGGCATGGTAAGGAGTTGATATTTTTGTTTTGTTAAAAAAGAAGTGGAGGGCAATCAGTAACTTGAATTGCACTGAGTTTCATTAAATACTGACAACCTGGAAAAACCATTTAATGTTCAAGGTCATAAAAAGAGATCAGATTGTGGATACTGTGCTGAACATTCAGATTATGTTACCAACCCTAGACTTCTTTTCTGACAGGCCCATTTGGAATTTATCGTTTAAAATCAAGGTGAACTCATGTCATATACTGCACACACCCTCAATATTGAATAGCACCAGTCACTATGGTGGGACCTTCATTCATTTATCAAATATTTATGAAGTACTTGTTATTTATTAGGGATATTGTAGTGAGCAAGATAAAAACATGTCTTGTTGTCATGGAACTTCCATTCTACCTAGAAAGACTGACAAACAAACAAAGCAAATTGTTTTGATACAAGAGGGAAAGTGCAGTACAGGGGATATAAAGCAGCATAATCAAGTAATCTAGTCAAGGAAGACTCCTGAGGGAAATGATGTTTAAGCTGAGAATGAATACTAAATAGAAGGCCAGATGTACAGAAAGAGTTTTCCAACTGCAAGGAACATACCATATCACCAGAGATAAGAGTGAACATAGCATATTTTAGGTAGGTTAAATCATTTCATTATAATGCGAGCCAGAGTACAAGTCTGAAAAGTGAGAAATGAGGCAAGAGATGCTAGGAACCAGGTCCTGAGGCTAGATAGTGAAAAGTCTTGTAAGAGTATTAAAGCTCTGCACTTTATCATGACGGTAATGGAAAAGTTCTGAACGGCATAAAAAGGGATTGGGAGTGGAGGATGATATTGATAGGATGTCATTTTATTAGTTCATATGAGAGATGACCCACCAACTGGGAGAAAATCTTTACACACAACATTACTGACAAGGGACTTATCACACAGATCCACAAAGAACTAACCAGACTAAACAGAAAAAAAGAAAACAACCCAGTCCAAAAATGGGCAAAGAGGTAAAAAGGCAACTCTCCAAAGAGGACATGCAAATGGCCAACAGGCATATGAAAAAATGCTCAACTTCTCTTGTCATCAGAGATGATAGTGATTTGACCAAAACAGTAATCATGAAGATGAAGCGAATTGACCAATACAAGATACATTTTAAAAGTAGCCTGGAAATTGATCGCTCTCTCTCTCACTCTCGCTCTCTCTCTCTCTCTCTCTCTCTCTCTCTCTCTCTCTCTCTCTCATATTTTCTCCATTTTTACATTACTCATTTTTTTTCCTTCTATGTCTCTCTGTAAATTAAATAAAAAAATACAGAGAATGAAATTGATGCAGAGGAAAGCTGAAGAGGCTATGATAGGCTATGTGAACCAAATTTATAAAACAGCAAAACCCAAGAATATGTAGATACTGAGGAAGAGGAAAAATATACAAAAAATAGGGAACTATAGTGAGTAGGAAGAATGGAAGAGACAGCGTAGCGCATGAAAGAGGGAGGGGAGCGAGTGGCAGTGGCTAGCTCTAGCCCAATTCCTAACAATCGTCTAGGCTCAGTTTCCATATGCTTCAGTTTTATCATGGAATCTATTCATGAATTCCATGAGCCCAACTCCATCATTACTTCACATAAAGGAGTCTCTCCCCCTCCACACTCAGTGTGAGTTTTATTTCTTGCAACTTAAAGAACCTGAACAAAATAGTATTTATGTAATACAAAAAAATTCTTCAAGGAGCTAATTAATTAATTAAACCAATGCAAATTAATGCAGTTTATAATGAGAAATATAACTTCTGAGAGATCATAGATGTCCACTTCAAGATGGTTAAAACAAACTATAATCAAAAAGTGCTTGGAAAGCAGAGACACAGAACAAAGGGTGAAGAATAACCAGAAATGGACCCATCGCTCTTAAATTCCTTCTTCAGGAAGTGGTTCTGAATCACAAGAAACTGCTTCTGAGGACAGAGAGCACAACCCTGGAGGTTGTAAGTATGTAAGTATGAGTTTGGTCATGTTTTAAACCAGATTATCATCTCTTATCCCTCCACATAAGGCCTGAAACATGGCAGGTTGCTTAATTTCTTATTTGTATCCAACTAAACTGAACTTCCAACTGTCACCCTTCTTTGAGCCCATTCTACCCCTCCTCCTAATGTCGAACATTATTGATCATTTGGACTTGCAGTTACCCTTCACTCCCCCTTTGCTGTTTGATCTGATTTCTCCAGAATATACCAGGTTGCTTCTTACCCAAGAGTCAATTTCTTTCTCTGGTTCTTTGGCTCATGCTCATGTATCTGTAAACTTCATATAAAAAGGTACATAATGGGGTTCTAACAAAGGACATCAAAGGATAGAGTAATGAGCAAGTTAGAAAATAAAGATTAAGATTAATAGCCACCTCAAATTTACCCAGAGTTGTATCAAAACTGACTAGTGTTATTGTTAAGTCAAGTTATGCCATTTAAAACCGTAATATAAACTAATCTGTATTTATTTTTTAAAGAAACTGAAAAGTACATTGTCATTCCAGGGTGATGAGAGCTTAAATCTGAGAATCGCTGACCTTTAAGCTTTGTGGCTTTAAAATACTACCTCTGATGATAACGTATAGGGGAAAAAACCTGGGAGAAGTCATCTCAGGCTTTTGAGAATTTTTTGTCTTCTATCTGTCCTCCTCTTTGGTCTCTTTTTCTCTCCAATCTTTATCCTTCATCTCTCCCACACAGAAAGAGGTTGGGAGTTGAGTTTCATGTATTTGATTACATGTGCCTGGAAGCAAAAACATGATCAAATGATAATCTAAAACAGAAATTAACTAAGAAAGTCAAGCATAAATGAATAGTTTATTTCCAAGTAAGCACTAGTAAAATTAATCTTTTATATGCTTAGCAATATAGATTCTATATTATTGTGCTGATAGGCATAATTGGTAAATAATCAAGATGTAATTTCTATTACTTTTATATATGCAATTATACTTTTGCAGCTTAGAAAGTCTCATTTTGATACACATAGCATCACCATGACAAAGTAGGGTTTGAGTGAAGAGAACCTAGGTCACAAGCCACTGACAGAGCAGAGGACACATGAAAATAGATTCTGCACTCCTGCCTGCTGGAAGTCTTGGTTTAGAATGAGAGAAAGGTGAGACACTAAGAGTAAGGGGAAAGTTGTTCATACCAAGGCAGGAAGTTAGGAATAGTAATGAAAAGAGACTTTTTTTTTTTTTAAAGAAGGGGGTTCTCAGGTAGGTAGACCTGTTCTTTGACAAAAGAACTCTGAAAACACTTAAACAGGTTCCTTTAGATATTTTCAAGGGTAAATAAAAAATTTTCCTGATATGATCTGTCACCTTCTCTCACTACCACAAAACAATTATGGTACACAAAATTCTTTTAACAGACAGTAAAATGCTTCATTCAAGCAAAGTTTGATAATCTAGCTAGCAGAAGTAATATGAAACTCTTTCTCACTAAAATGTTATTGGCTCATATTGGACCCTTTGCCATTTTGATAAGAAAAAGAAGTAAAAGAACAGGAGGGCCCTGTCATGAGAACTGTTTCTAAAGAAGGAAAGGAAGCATATTAAATGGTAACAAGAGAAACAATAAACATGGATTGAATACTTATGTGCCATGTTCTGTTCTAGGACCTTTACATGAATGACCTCACTGAATCTCCACAGACCTATGAAATTGATAGGTACTATTACTAACTCCCATTTTATAGATAAGAAAACTGAGTCACAGGGTGGTGAGGTAACCTTCCCAGGGTCATAGTAGAAAGGCCCAAGTTTGAAATCTGGTATTTCCAGTCCTAACATCCATATTTTGAACCAGTGCTGAAAGAAAAATATGACTCAGAGAGAAGATGGCCCATCAGACAAAACTTCCCTTCATGGTTGATGTTGTCTAACCACCTGTTTACTTCCACTTTGGCATGTTAAGGATAAAGTGGAGTCCTATGCAGAGATGCTTCATCTTTCCCTAGTGCTGGCTGTCTGTGTTAGTTCTGGAGTGGTTACTATATTCAGATCTATGGAACATTTTGATATTTTCTTGGTTCCATGTGCACACCACTATGCTGCCTGAATTAGTAATCCTGTTGCAGTTACTTAAACTCTTTGTGCCTTCTGAGTCCACATTGGAAACTAGGTTATTTCTACTTGTCTACTTCCTTACTCAGAGGAATACATAAGGCTAATGAGCTGACACTTACAAAGTGCTTTGAGCTATAAACCAGTACTAACTGAACTTTTAGAGAATGGTATGACTTGGGAGTTGCATTTAAGCTATAAAATATCTTCTTAGTAGCTCTGTAAGTGTTCTTGTTTCAGCTGCCTGAATACCCTTTAATATAAAAACTGTTGGTCCACTATTATGGCTGCCTGAATTCTCTAGTCTTAAAACTGTGCAGCTCAAATAGAGAATGACTGTCTCTTAAATCTGGAAGATGCCCACATCGTCTGGGATTGTTCAAATTAAGTGGAGATAAGACTATTTAATTCAAAGTAAGAATTTTCAAACCAGTACTTTGAAAGCTATTGCTTATTCAAAGACTAAAAAGAACTGGACCTACTCCAAGGAAACATTTTAAATTAATAGCAAGCATCATACCTTAGCATTCAGTTCAAATGATAGAGAACCACTTGACACCACCAAGGGCAGAATCAATTGTGTGTATGTGTGTGTGATGAATTATAAAAAGATGTGGGGGAAAAATAAAAATATGTGGATAACAAGATGGCAAAGACAAAGCATGTGGGAAGAGAAAGAATTTCAGCTATTGTGATTAAGACCCATTAGACACAAAAAGCATAAAGCCAGGTTTTTGTTGTTGTTGTTAAGAAAACCATGTCTGATTAATCTACACTATTGAGTGGAATTTTCCTTTCACTTTTCAAAGCATAGAAGTATTAGTTACCAAATAAAACAGACAAACAAAAGCATAGGTAGTCATGATATTTTTAATGATGCAGTTATGAACTCAATAATTTAACCTTGTATTTGTGTGTTCTGAAGTACAGAGTCATATCTTCGGCAGTCATGCCTCTCCACACTTGAAAAAGGAAGCAATCATTTTGACTAATAAATGAACATGAGCAGTGGGATCTAAGGTGGAAATTTGGGAGCAAAAATGGGCAGATTAAAATCGTTTACAGAAAAAGTTTGAGAGAGCAGGAGAGAAACTGAACAACAGAAATATGTGTTAGATGGTCAAGACCACATGGTATTAAGGAAATGTAAATCTAAAACAAGGAGAAAAAGAACTACTTTTTTTTTGGAGTGTTGCTGTGATATAAAGCATTACAAATAAAAACTATGACATACTTGAGAAAAATATAGATATAAGCGGTTTGGTTTTAATACACCTAGCCTTCCTTTTTAGATAGCAGTTTCTCATGCTTGCAGATTCTTCTCTTTACTCACTCGAGACCATCTCTATTACTCATGAAAGGGAAAATACTGATGTAGTGTGAAAGTAAAGGGAGGCATAATCTTTCTAATATTTGCAGATTAAAACTTCTTCTTTCTATGTAAAGGAATTTTCAGGATGAAAGCTGGTGGAAGAGGTATGAGAAACTTCCTGGTGTCCCTTCTCCCAAATCTCAGTAAAGGTGCTTTCTGCTTTGTTTCTTTTTCCCTTCATCCCACTGATGTTGGTTATCTGGTTTATAAATAGATCTTCACATTTTTTATGTCTGGATTGAAAAAGTTTCCTTTCACTAAAGAGTACTGCGATTTGTATAAGGAAAAGATCACTTAGGTAAAATTGTGCTGTTTCTTTTGCTATGTCAAGTTTATGATGAAGTCATTGAATGGTCACCATAGAGCAGTAAGAAAGAGAAAGAAAGACCAGTGAAAACTGAACAGTCTCATTTCACCAAGGAATTTCAATTGTATTTCCTGGAAACTGGAATGCAAATCCAGGACTTTGAATCTTGGTGCCAAAGTTTGTTTACAGGGAGGTGAAGTATAGTTTCCTTGCCCACACTCTGAGGGCGGCCCCACCCTGTACTGAACTCAATAGAAGGAAGGGTGGGGTTGACGCACAGCATTTGACAATGCTCCAGTTCTTTGCACCCCAAATATTTACTGAGATGGTCAGGTAATTCTTTAGACAGGCCAGGCCTAACAATACAAAAGCTGGCAGAGACAGGACGCAAAAGCAGTCCCTGCCTCTCTGATAAAGGTGTGCTCATTCAGCCTATAATAAATGCGAGTCCTATAATACAGACCTATAGAGATTGTACTCACAGGCTCTTCCAACTGATTTGAAAACCGAGCTTTGGGGAAACTAGCCTATGCAGGCATGCCTAGGTTTATGGGCAACTGTTTCTTCTGCATGGAATAATCTCTCTTTTCTTTAGCAAAGGCCGACCTTTTCTTCTTAGATTTTTCACCAGTTCTCTCCACATCCCACTGTCTGTATTGCACCTCTCCCTGATGTCCCAGCCCACAGTAATCACTTTGTTCTTTGACTTCCTACGCTACTTGCCTAGCACTTGGTCATTTCTGTGGCATTTATCTGTTCACCCATTCATTTCCCCCCACCCCACCACTGGACTTTGCACAGAACAGTCACCCTTCACTAAGTGCACATAAATGATGATAAATCATTACAGTGGAGCGGTTAGGCAGGCCTATCTTGAGCTTATGTTTGTGTAATTTTTAAACTCAAATGAAAAGCCTTCCAGAGTTAACACTTTCGAAACTTAGTCTTTAACGTGTAGTGATTTTCAAACATCACAAATTTTATTAGGAGGCATAAAGAATAGAGTGCGGGAGGTCTAGGGTAAAAAGAAGAATAATTAACTGGGAGAGCAAGAGGAGCGAAGAATGGGTTCACGTAGTCCAGAACCTACACTATTGTGCCCAATTCATCCCATTTACCTGGGACTTGGCTAGTTTGGGCATCAGAAGTCATGTATCCTGGGCAACACCTCAGACTCAGGTAAACGGGAAAGTTAGTGACCTGGTAGGTGGTTAACAAGCATCTTGACAGAAGCCCTTGCTCTTTCTTTCCTACCTCACTTACCAGCACTATATACACTTCTCCACTGAGAAGTGGAGGAGCAGGTAATAATGCCCAGTTCCCTAGAAAGAATACTGGTTGATTTTTCTCTTTTCACTGCAGAACCAATCTCAGGCCTAGAAAGACAAATGGTTAAGGGAAAAAGCTTTATACAGAATTCTCACAAAAGAGAAACTAAAAGGAATATTCAGAACTGGAAACAGTGACCTCTATTGCATTATTCCCAAAGGGAAAGCCAAAGGCAGAGCCTGAGGAAGGACAACGTTCAGGGTCCACAGGAACTCCAACTTCCACTGAACATTCGACACCAGCCTGCTAATCTGGGAACTGGAGCATTTGTTTTGAAAATATTTCTGTGCAGTCAGCCCAACTGTGACAATTCAAGCAAATAGATTAACAAGAAGACTGGAGTCCCTGGATATGAATGCATTTGAATGTTGTAGCATGTAGCAGAATCCAGCAATACATACTGAGCATCAAAAAATCTCCTAAACAACTGAATATTTTGAAAACCAATCAGCCTGAATAAGCATAGCAATAATGCCATTATCAATAATGGCACACATAAAAATCAATTCAAGCACTATTATTTGTATAATGATGAGGATTCGAGCTCCCCCATAATAAAATGCTAACACACTTAAGAATTTTTGTTTGTACAATGTATTGCAGTAATTCAGAATAATAAAAGTGTAAGTGGGAAATGGGAAATTTTTTGCTAGTGTCTTTATGTATCATTTAAGATTAAATTGAGTTGATCTTTTTTATATATAGATTTCTGTGCCTGAAATGCCTTGGTATTGTGCAGGTAAGGCAACTTGACCAGGAACTAAAATTTAGTGTATACGACGACGCAGGGATTAATCTTACCACCAGAGGGTATTCTTTCCTCTTCTGGGTCACAGGCAAATTTACGTAATCATAAACTAACCTTAGATCAACTCCTACTAAAAATGGGCCAGACCAGATCACAGAAATGTGGCTTAATTTATAATATTCACACAAACTGCCATTTTGATTCCCATTTTAGAGTGTTCAATTTTCTTTCAGTTGTGAGAATCATACTGGCAGCAAGTTTACCTACACAAACTAAGAAAACAGATTATACCACTCCTATTGGTCAAAACAAGAGACGGATCACTTAGATATTAGCCCAGGTGGCTATTTCTGATTATGCCCGTGTAGCAGGAGTTTTAAGCAAGCAAGAAGAGGCTATAAAGAAAGAACAAGGGATTTCACAGGCAGCAACATCTCTTGCTTGAATTTTGATCTAAACTGATTTACAACTGAAAAAGGTTGATGCCTCATTAAAGACCAGAAGGCCTAGGAAAGTTACCTGGGAGATTTTGACTTCTTCCAAAGTCAGCCAGGGAATCTGTCCCAGTCCATTAGTAAACCAAGTTTAGAAAGCAAAGTCTTGAAATGTGCCCCAGGGAGAGACCTATGGGAGTCAGTCTGAATCTGGCCAAGTGTTTATTCTTGAAAAAGGAAGACTTTGTCCGCTGTGGTTCACTCAGTGCCAGGAGCTCTGTCAGGAAGAAAGGCTGTGAGGTTGAGAAATATGGGATATTAGGTCATCTGAAGGAGAGTTCAACAAATCCAAACTTCAAGTCAATAAAGAGTTTCCTTTAAAAAAAAAAAAAAGACAAAAAATACTCGTTCATTACTGAAACTTCAAACAATAGAGACTAACGTAAAAAGTGGAGGATTTTTCTTCCTCTGCCAGCCTGCTCCTCTCAGCCCTATTCAGCAAAGAAATACTCAAGATTGATAATTTGTTCATATTTTTCCTATTCCCATGCAGTGCAAAAAAAAAAATGATTGGTCTATTCATAAAGTTCTCCATTGCTTTACCCCATATATCTGTTAAACATCTATTTGGTTTAATTCTGTTTATACAAAAACAAATGAGTTACTAGACTATGTATACTTCTACTTGAGTTGTTAATTCTATACATACCTGAATTTTTTCAAATCTGCTTCAACATATGATGGCCTTCAACTTTAGCCAGTGCCCTTTGATAGAGATATATATTGCTTCTGATTTATTTTTTATTACAATAAAAATAGAGCTATTTTTCAACTAAAAAAATAGTTATTAATGGGTATGTTTCATTAAAAACCAGGCACTGTCTCTACAGATGATTGATTGATTAAATATATTTTTTTCCTTCTAAGAGCTAACTGTTTAGTGGGGGAGGAGGAAAACTATAAACACCCAACATAAGAAAAAAGTGACTTAGATACTAAGTAGTAGGAATAATAGCATATTCAAACAAATAACATCCCTTGTCCTGGGAGCAGAAAATAGGGAAGTTTTCATGACTTTAGTTAATCTATGTAGTGATTTGCTCAAGAATGTTTGATGTAGGAAATCTGAGTTGGGAGCTTGTAGAATTCTTAACAAGGTCATCCTCTTCACTACACACTGGAACAAAGGACCCTGCAATTTTTGCTATCTGATCTTCCTTTAACAAATATAATTTCAGAAAGTTCTGGGAATGCTTTGTCCTTTTGCTAAATTTGTTTTGCTTGGTTTATTCTACAACTGTGTGTAATAAAGTGAAAACTTGTTATAAATGTACAGCGTCATAATGTTCTTTGTTCTCTTCAAAGTTTTTGAGCCAGTATATTATCTCCCAATCAAGCATATCTTAGGCAGTTGAATTATTTTTGTTATATCTGGTGTGACTGTTCAGAGAAAGATATTTCATTAGTACATTAAATTCAACATTATGTTTTAAAAAGAAAACATACAAAATACCTCTGTGTGATAACAAATCTCTATGTCAGAACCTTCCCAGCAATCATGAAAACATGCTGAAAGGAGAGTTTTTATTTTTAAGTAATCTTAATTAGCAGGTCTTTTTCTTATTAACATCTTCAAAGTGCTTTGAGCTCCTCCTCAGATGAAAGGTCTGGTGTGAGTACAAATTATTACTATGCCCACAAAATACACACACTAAATGCAGGAAAAGTGCAAACGGTTTAACTCTAGGGCCTGCAATGCCCTGAGACACTTTGATCTGCCAATATAGCCATCAATTATTTTATATCCTTTACTCTCTAAATACATGCATCAAAGCATTCTCATGCACACCCTTGTAAATCCACCTGTTTATTCCTAAATAGTTCCTCTTAATTAAACCTTGTTTCCTTTCTCCTTTGTTCACAGCTGCTGATTCAGCTTTTTTTTTTTCTGTTGGGGAGAAGTTATGTGCAACTTTGGCTTTGGAATGGAAAATAACACCAATTTTTTTTTTTCTCTAAAAAGATGGCCACGATGTAAACGATGCATTGATAACCTGGGAAGATGCATATATTCTAATAAGTTTAAAAGTGTGATACAAAAATGTGTACAGTACTATCTCAACTATAATTGTTAGTAGTTGCTAATATAAATTGAATCAACCATAGTGCTCACTGGCCTGAATGCTTTACCCATGTAGTATACTTTAATCTTAACTATGAGGTGGCACTACTATCCCTCTTTTAAAGATCAAAACACTGAAGTTCAGGAACATTGAATGATGGAGTTCTGGCACAGTCTAGCTCCAAAGCTTGCTACCTTGGCTTTAAAAATTGTTCCTAGGTAGAGAAATTGGGTTGATTTTTCTCTACATTTTTACAGTTATACATTTAAACAAACAAAACTAAGATGCTAACTATATGAATCAACAAATAAAAAGAGAGGACTAAGTTACTCTTTTATCTATGGGTATGATGACCTGGGATAAATACAGGAAACGTGTCATTAAGCTCAGACTTCTTTGGGTCTCTGCTTCTTTATCTTTAAAACAAAGGGGTTGAACCAAGAGATAGCAGAGGTGACTTTCAGTTCTAATATTACTTTAGTTCTTTAGGTTCTGATTATGCTTTAGAGATGGCATTTTCTTCAATGATAAGTAGGTTCTAATTCCCTAAGTTAGTACAAAGAGCTCTGTTCAGTACCATAAGAACCATAGACCCGAATGTTAATCCAGTTTGTGATTCATCTTTGAACACCAGAGAAGAAATAAGACTACCATTGTTGATAATGAATATTGAATAAGCATTAATATAACATTATTACATAATTATTAAATTATAATCATGAGTGGAGAATAAGCATATTTTTCTGACCTAATTCCAGTTTCACTGGAAATTAACCAGGTCTTTTTCTGATGGGGGCTTAGTTTGGACATGTCTGGAATGCAGGAGTGAGAAACCCTTTGAAATAACATGGACAGTGGGCATTTCCAGCTGAGAGGAACATTTGATCTTTTCTTGGAAAATAAGTACCTGTACTACAAAGGAAGGTTGCTAGTCCCCACAGAAGAACAAGTTCCTCAGTAGAAAGTGTGTGGCACCAACCATGAAGAAAGGACAGGACCATCTGTGATGCTATAAATATTAAGATGCCTGGGAAGCATGAAGAATTTTTATTTCTGGGCACTGAGCAAACATTTATTTGTTTTTTCTATTTCTGAGAGTAGACTAGTCTTTATTTGGAACTCTTTCATGTCCAGTGTTGTATATTTCAACACAAGGAAAGACAATGATTCAGTTATCAATAAATATTAGCTCATTGACAGAAGCATATTAATATTTAAGCTTCAATGAGAGGTGCAGTTTTTTTTAAGGTGAGGTTTAAGAGCAATACCCTCTTCTTGGTGAATATTTAGGATTTCATCTCCTGCATACCTTAGAATCTTCTTAATAATGGTATCAGTTTTTGTATGAAGGATTCAAATAAAAAAAAAGAAAATGTGATAAATTCAATAATAGTATAAGTGAAAACTTCAGTCTGGCAAAAACAACAGAAATATACACACATAACAAGAAATATAAAAGATTATATAACAAATAAAAAGGTTTGCAATTCCTACTAAGATAAAAATTGAATCTGCCAGTGTATAAATAATTGCTGGCAATCAATAAGAAAAGGACCAATTCAATAGATAAAAGAGCAAAGAAAATGAACAGAGTTCACAGGAAAGGAAACAGATAGGGCCCCAAACTTAAAAAAGACACTCAACTCTTAATTCAAGAAATTCAAGATACAATTACACTAAGTTGTTTTGCCCTATTTATCAGATTGGCAACAATCTACAAATTTGATAACAGAGTCTGCAGTCAAGATGTTGGGAAGGAAATCCTTTGCACTATTGGAAGGAAAGTAAATGGGTACTGCTTCTAAGGAGGCAACTTGACAATATCTATCAAAATTACAAATGCCCATTGCCCAAGGCAGATTTATGGTGGAACTCATACAGCATAAGCTTCAGGACCACTCACTTGCAAAGGCCCTTCTCAAAAATCTGAGAAGAGCCACAACAAATTTCAACAGGTTGTTTTTGAAAACTTTGCAGGTAAGATATTTTAATCATGATTGATTAAGACTACTGTTTTCTTCCCCCTCAGACTTCCCTTGTGAAACATGGCATTGGGGTGGCATCAGGAACTTTTGAATCAGGTTAAAGGAAAGTTGACTTGGCATCCTGATATAGGACTGGTTTCCAGAAACACTCCTACTACCCACTTTGCCAACCACCTGCCATTCTGACTAGAATTTGCAAAGCTGGAGATAATATTGAAATATGAACAAGTTTTACAATGTCTGATAACAGAATTATGTGGGTAGTGGAAAAGAAATATAAAGAACTTAAAATATATGGAGCCAGATGCCTATCTGTGGGAAATAATTTAATAATTAGATATGTAAAATTACAAGCAGAAATATCATTTTCAATAATAGGAGCCCCCCTGGTGGCTCAAGGGGTTAAGTCTCAGCACTATGAAGCTATCCGCAGCCACTGCAACATAAGTTCAATCCCCAGGCAAGGAGCTGACTCATATGGCAGAGCTGACCGATATGGCACAGCACACCTCTTCTATCTTGCTAGCTGTTCCCCTCAGCAGTGTATTTCAGTAGATCTGCCTGTTCTGCTCCCCACTCTGTTTCTGGTGAATCCTCTTACACCCCACACCTCTGACCTGCACCCCAGTTCTTGTATGCTCAATTAAAATACATCTTTAAAAAATATATTTGACCATGGATATTCTCACTTGTCAATATATACTTGATAATGCAGCAATTATAAATGCACCAAATATATATAATTTTGTTGGAATATTTTTAAATCAGACTCATCTGATATAGAATTTATCCAGATTTCTGGATTATAAGGCACAAACTTCAAAGAGCACTACAAAGAGCACAAATATTTCCATGAAATTGAATATTTTATGCATCCCAACTGTCAAAAATAAAAAATTTCAATCAAACATGATTAAGAAGAGATTTATCTTTCTGCTATCTCTCTTTAAAATGATATTTCAGAATTGTATGAAGTGAAAATGAAATGAAAATAAATTCTAGAAAAATGTCAGGTAGTTAACTAGTAAAAGTACACTGCTTTTCCAGATTCTGTGATGTGATATTTTTTAACTTTTTAAAATTAGTAATCTATTGTGATTTCCTCTCATAGTCTCTGTTATTCCTTTTTGTACCTACTTTGAATTAGATAATTTTGTGTTCTTTATTTTTCCTTTCATAGCTCTGTAATATTCTTTTTTGTATTTACTTTGAATTAGATAATTTTGTGTTCTTTATTTATTTTTAAAGATTTATTTTTATTTATGTATGCATACAAGAAGTGGGGTGTAGGCCAGAGGTGTGGAGGGGGTTGAGAAAATTCACCAGAGACAGAGTGGGAAGTAGAACAGGAGGATCTACTGAAATGAACTACTGAGGGGACAGAGGGGAAACAGGTGAGGTCTACTGTGCCACATGGGTTAGTGCCCTGCTGAAGTGGCTGGCAATGGCTTGATAGCACTGAGACTTTAACCTTTTGCACCATCAGGAGGCTCCTGTATTCATTTTTAAATGAAGGCCTACAAAATTACAATCTTTAGGCTCTATACAACCTGATCAGCATTTGTAGTTTCCCAACACCACACAATTCTCAAGTGAGAAAATTTATCTTAGAGTTGTTTTTGTACATGTGTGAAGTGAGGTGTGTATGTAAGATTATCCAGTTTTCGGGCCTGCCCTGGTGGCACAGTGGGTTAAGCAATGCACTATGAAGAAACCACAATCACTGCAGCACAAGTTCGATCCCTGCCTCTGGGCATGGAGGTGACCCACATGGTGCAGCAGACCTCCCTTGCCTCGCCCCTCAGCAGTGTGTTTCAGTCAAATCTGCCTGTTCTGTTCCCCACTCTGTCTCTGGTGGATCCTCTCACTCTCACCTCCCGCACTCTGGCCTGTACCCCAGTTCTTGTATGAATAAAAAAAATCTTAAGAAAAAAGATTATTCAGTTTTCTATTTGTAATAATAATTTAAAAAAGGCTGAACTCAGTAGGTGGAACAGATTATGGGTATGCCCAAATAATGGAATACTATATAGTTCTAAAAGATGGGCATACATTTTTATTCCGATATCAGAAGGACTATTAGACAATGTTCAGTGAGTAAATCATAGTGCAGAACAATATACACTTTTATTTTTTTTAAAAAAAGCAGGAAGACTAGGAAAAATATTAATATTTATTTAATTTTGCATAAATTGGTTGTAGGAATGAATAAAAATGATTGCAGCAAGGAGAGAACAGAAGTGGAAATGAAAGGCTCACTGTGTACTTTTATATAACAGATGACTATTCACTATTCAAATGTTAAATTTTAAAATATTGGCCTTTGGTTTGGACATACTTATGGGGAGGGGAGTGTGGTACACCCAAGATCATTTGACACATTTTTGAAATCCTAATTTAGTTGTTCTTTGGTAATAAGCCTTAAATTCATAGCTATTCATTTTAGCATTATTTATGTAGCCAATCTCCAATAAAAAATTGCAAAATTTAATGTAAGATTGTAAGAAAAATTGCATAGCACTAATGAAAACATTTAATTACATGAAAATTTAAAAACTGTTGTACTTCAAAGGAAATATAGGTCAAGAAACTTGGGATTTATTACCTTTAATATTCAATTCATGAAAAGTAAAAGAAAACTCTAAAGTTGTCCCAATAAATAATGAACTAAGGGCAGTAAAAAGCTAACCAAAAAAGAAAAAAAATATGAAAATTAGTAAATTGAAAGTCATCATTAGTTTCCCCCTCTCTACATCCTCATTTCAATATATTTCAGGTAGCATCAATTTTACCTCCTAAATATCCTTACCATCATCACTGTCATCACTCTAATATAAGCCACCATATTATTCATTAAAACTAGTGCAGTCCCTTTCACTTTCCCTCATTTCATTTCTTGTCACTCTCCCTTACTGCATTTTCTATGCAGAAAGACAACAATTAATTAAATTATTTTAATTAAATTTTATTTTAAATTAAAATAATTTTATTATATCTTAAATACATATACCTTTAATATCCTTCATTGACTTCCAGTGCTTATAAAATAAAGAACAAAATTCTTTAAGGCTCCTTCTCATTTCAAGGTCTTTAAAAATTGGTGCACCCTTCCCAAATATCACTTCTGTGACTATGCCAACTCCTGCTCACCCTTCAGATCTCATTTGAAAGCTCACTTTCTCAAGGAGTCCTCCCAGACAAAGCCAAGACACACATTACAAATTGATGAAGCACTTAGTAATGCTCCTGCATAGTGTGCAGAACAAGTATCATTCCAATTTATGGTGTGAGACATAGAAGTGAGTAAGGACTGCTTCTCTTTTTTTTTTTTTTAAGATTTATTTATTTATGCATATAAGTACTGGGGTACAGGCCAGAGTTGTGGGGGGTGAGAGGATTCACCACAGACAGAGCAGGGATCAGAACAGGCAGATCAACAGAAGTACACTGCTGAGGAGAGCAGCGGGCACAGCAGGAGAGGTCTGCCGCGCCATGTGGGTCCCCTCCCTGGCTGGCAGCAGGGATCGAACTCATGCTGCAGCGGCTGCCGTTTGTTTCATAGTGCATTGCTTAACCCACTGCGCCACCAGGGAGGCCCAGGACTGCTTCTCTTAATGATTCCACTAGGGCAGGACAGTCCTGTGCACCACCAAGCTCCCAGCAAAGAATCGACACTAGGCAACATTGAATATGTGTTGAACAAATGAATGAACCTTGATAACAGTAAAAGTTAAGGATCTTTGAACACCAAAATTTCAACTTAGTATAAAATTGGTAAAAATTAAAGGAAGTCTAGGATCTAGTCATCACTAGCAGGTGTATGGCACCATCTACCTTTCTTTAAAAATAGCAGTTAAAAACATACAGCATGTAATTCTACATCTTAATTAACTAATTTTAAGTGCCTAGTTCAATGGCGTTAGGATTATTCACATTATTGTGCAACTTCTGGAACATTTTCATCTTGCAATCTTGAAACTCAGTACCCATTAAACAATTCCTCATGTATTCTTCCCCAGTCTCTGGTAACCACCATTCTACTTTCTGTTTTTATGAATTTTACTACTTTAGATACCTCATTCAGATGGAATCATATAACATTTATCATTTGTGGCTGACTATTTCACTTAGTGTAAAGTTCTCAAGATTAATCTATGTTATAGCATGTAGAAGGATTTTCTTCATTTTTTAGGGTTGAAGAATAATCCTTTGTTTTCATATACTACATGTTGTTTATCCATTCATCCATTGAAATACATGTGGGTTGCTTCCACTTCTTGGCTATTGTGAATAATATTGCTATGAATATGGGTGTGCAGATATCTAATTCTGCCCAGAAGTGGAATTATTGAACATATTTCTCTTTAAGTAAAATTCACACACCATCAAATTAATCAGTGTAAAATGGACAATCAGTAGCATTTAGAACATTCATGGCATTGTGCAACTATCATTTATCTAGTTCCAAAATATTTTCATTATTCAAAAAAGAAGCCTAATATCTCTTAAGCTGTTGCTTCCCATTTCTTCCTCCCCCAACACCTGACAGAAGACAATGTACTTATTTTTTGTTTCTACAGAGTTACCTATTTCAGAGAGTTCATATAAAGGGAATCATGTAATACATGGTTTATCTCTGGTTGGTTTCTTTCACTTAGCACATTTTCAAGGCTCATTTACATTATAGCTTACAGCAATAAATCATTCCTTTTTATGCATGAATATTATTTCACTATATGGATACACTGTATTTTGGGGAATCCATTCATCTGCCGGTGGACACTTGGATTGTTTTTACTTCTTGACTATTATGGAGGATGTGCTATGATCCTTCCTTTTTGATTGATGTTTAAATTGGCATTGTAGAAACTCACCATTGAGCCTGCTAAGCCCTCATGCAGAGATGGCCCTCTAAGGATATTGCCCCATGGCACATCAGCTGGAACTGACCCATCAGTGCCGGTGTCACTGAGTAATAATGAGCAGGAGAGCCGTGTTCTGCATCTACTAGCACCATAAAGAATGAGGCAGAGATGGGTACTTTACCAAGAGCAGTCGAATGTAATCGTCCAAGTGCCTAATTATATGGTCTGAAGTAAAAATTCACTCTAAATAATCATGATAACTTCGCTGAGCCAATCAGATTATTCCTATGGGGAAAATTAACTGAAAATATAAAATGAGTTGAGGCATCAGTAATGGGTAGAAGACAAAATGGATCCACATGTTAATGGCAAATTTCTGGGGCAAAATTTCCTGGATGACAAGATGGTCCCCAAAGCACCCCTGCATCCTAAGTGATCTTTAAGTGCAACCTCCGTGGCTCAGCTAGGTCTTACTCACTCTGTGATGTTACATGATACCTGGCTTGATAGCTTGAATTCCTGCCCTGAATATTTCTACAATTGCCATACATACAAACAAGCTTCCCAATGACTGAGGTAACCTGAATGATTCCTTGCATCCAAAGAAGCTTAAGGAAAATAATCTGAAAGTAAGTTAGGCTGTAGATAGTAAGAATTTTAAAATAAATCACACTTTAGTAATTTCTCTCTGGAAACCAAATCTAACACAATAATTTCAAAGTCAGAAGACCCATGTACAAAGAAGTTAATCTCAATTTTAGTAAAGTGCCAAAAAAAATTGGAAATATGTGTCCAAATTTAGGAAAACTATTTTAAAGAGGAAATAAACTAGATCATTACCTAAACTAGATCATTATTCAGAATAACACATGAAGAGTTTTTTTTTTTAAAGATTTATTTATTTATGCATACAAGCACTGGGGTACAGGCCAGATGTGTGGGGGGGGGGTGAGAGGATTCACCACAGAGAGCAGGGAGCAGAACAGGCAGATCAACAGAAGTACACTGCTGAGGGGAGCAGTGGGCACAGCAGGAGAGGTTTGCTGTGCCATGTGGGTCCCCTCCCTGGCTGGCAGCAGGGATCGAACTCGTGCTACAGTGGCTGCGGTTTGCTTCATAGTGTGTTGCTTAACCCACTGCGCCACCAGGGAGGCCCATGAAGAGTTTTTTATTAACATTGAGAGCACCAAATTCTAACCACTAGGCAAGATTATTATTAACAATGACCTGTTGATATATTATAATCTTAGTTGGAAAAAAACAAGAGGTACATATTCATGTGAAAAAATATTCATAGAAAGAAACTTGGCAAAATATGAATAGTAAATATCTTTGGGTCAATTTTCTCCCTTATATTTAAATTTTTAATGAAATGTGCATGTGCATAAAATTAAAAGCAGAATATAACATGACTTTTTAGACAAAAACTAATCAATCTAAACTGATTTCTACTTATTGGAAAGAATAAAGAAGAAAGACTTGAGTGCAAGTAGAAAATCAAAAGAACAAGATCATAGAGGTTTGAAGGATTCAGTCTCCACCAAATTTCTAGAGGACCAGATGGCACTCTGTTTATCCAGAAGGTACAGCTACTGCCTTATGTGGCAAGGACAAAGAAGGGTTGGGGTAGCTGAAAATACAAACCACTCTGACAAGTCTAAGTTTTAAATGGGAAGGGTCAAGACACAGAGCTTATTAGAAAAAGTCCCTGCCATTCCAGATGGCAGCTCCAAATGGTCAAACTTGTTATTTTTACATGTGGGTCAGAAACATATGCCCAATGATACAGCATAACAGAGAGATGACAGAATGGTGGCAGTCTATGGAAACTGTGAATATTTGTTTAATATGAATTTTTATTCACTTTCAAACATGCTACTGAAGAGTGCCCCTCAGATACTGGGCAAGCATTTGTAGTTTGTACACAAAATGAACCAAAAACTTGGAATTGTGGCCTGTTTTAAAAACAAAATATTATGAAATAATTTAAGAATAAAAATCAGTGGTAATAGGGAAGAGAGCAAGTCATATTTGCTAAGTGTTGACTATATGCCTCGCACTATTTATCCTTAGGTATAAAAATTTCTTCCCACATGGTATATATATTTAAGAGTTACAAGGTAGAGAAAATGAGATACAATTAGTAAAATGAATAAGTAAATTATATATCAGATACCTATGGTGAAAAATAAGACACTGAGAGGAGTTAAGGATAGTCAGTTGTCAGGGTCTTAGAGTTTAAATCAGAGGATTAAAAAACAAAAGGATATTTGAGCAAATAGGTTAGGAAGGTAAGGAACAGAGCTTGAGAAAAGTAGTCCATGCCAAAGGAACAGCAAATACAAGAGTCCTAGAACAGCATCTTATCTGGTCTGTTTCAGGAAAGAAAGGAGGTAAGTGTGACTCACAGCAGAGTGAACAAAAATAGCATCATAGCAAAAGTTAAGAGGGAGGGAAGTCACACATAGTCACATAGTATTGAAGTCCACTATAAGGTAGATAAAGGGAAAAATGCACCAGCAGATGCTCACTAGCTATGGAAGTTGATAAAGAGAAATGGCAAAGATCACACCAAAGACTCAAGCCCAAATAATAGGGAGTAAGCGGTGTCATTAATTAAGATAATGAACACAAGAGGGACAGAAGTTCCAGGGAGGAAATGAGAGAAGGGGGGAAATAAGTGTTTATTTGGAAGTTAGCTATTTTGAGGGGCTAGTAAGGTCCTAGATATTAGCGTTGGTACCTCAGAAAACAGGTTGAGTTGGAAATGCAATTGATGGAGAATTACCAATAAAGAGAAAGAGGGATACTCAAGTTACTGGAGTGACTGAATGATGACCGTGTTAATAAATGATGAATCACTCTAACTGTTCAAGGAAGAGTGTGGTTATGGTCTTTTTCCATGCAAGGAACAGATAAGTAACCTCAGATATTGAGATTATTGTGAAGCTGCACAGGAAGCTAGCAAACATTCTCAAACAGGCATAGGACTTTTAGAACCTGAAAGGTCATGAGGATACAGTGCAGTCCTTGTGATCAGGCTACATGTTCATTTGCCCCACCCTGGGGTCCCTGCAGTTATTGAGTTGTTCTTTTTCCCTCTCTACTGTTTCTGCTATAGTGTCTCTTCTTTTTCTTGCACTGTTTTGTTCTCTTATTCTGGCTTTCTTTTCACATTCTTCAAGAGACATGATCTAATTTATTTGGCTAGTTATCACCATCACTGAAAACATTTTGTTTGAGTTCTTGAACTTGGGTAGCTCCTAGGGCAAGCCATAGACACTGTCTTTGGATAAGATAACTATCTCTTGTCCAGTCAGTTGTGGCCAAGCAAGATATGACAAAAGGCATGGACTGCAATGATTAAGGTGTTGCTAGATGTGGTTGTGCTATGGCAGATGCTCTGAAACATTTCAGGGGGAGCAAAACTAGGAATATATGGCATCAAGGAGACCAGACAAGAAGTTTTAAGGAGACAATGTTCACAAGGATCAAAAGCAGCAGAGGAATGTAATAATAATTGGTAGTGATAATAACGGGAAATATATCTTGAATGCATCAAATGCTATGTTAACTGCTTTACATAATTAGCCCTCTTAAATTTTATTCTAGTCCTGTGCCCAGCTACTCTATTTAAAGAAATTGAAGCCCAGATAACTTAATTAACTTGCCTACCACCTCTGGTAAGTGGTAGAGTTGAAATTCAAAGTCAAGTCTGTCTGCATACAGAAATCAGTTTATTGATTTATTTTCCAATGTTACTTATTAATTGTATATTTTGACCAGACACTGGATCTTACATTCACAAGAGGAAGGCAGGGCATAGATATGTAAACAAAAAAATGTAACTTAAAATAGAAATACAGGTAAAATGAAATGAAACAAGATAATAAGCTATGAATTAGTTGAGTATGAATGAGGGCACTCTTCTAGATAACATGGGCAGGGAAACCTCACTGAAGGAATGGCATTTAAGGTAAGACTGAGGGATGATAAGAAGGAACTACACATACAAGGACCTAGGGGGAATGGGAGTCATCCCTGGCAGAAAGTACAAAAGCCAGGCACGAAAGACTCTGGGTATTCAAATAAATTAAATAAGGCAGAAGAAAGGGAAGAGAAGAGTCTAGAAAGATAGGTAGGAGTCAGATCAAGTAAGTCTTAAAGAAATCTGGATTATTCTATTATAATCACAAGGGGAAATCACCAGAGGACTCTAATCAAGGAAGTACTATAACTTGGTTTAAGTTTTTAAAAGATCAATTTGGCAAAGTGTACAAAATACATAGGGGGAAAAATCTAGAGTAGAAGTCTTGTTAGGAATGATGATGGTTGATATGGGATAGCAATGGAGAGAGTGAGAAATTAATCATCACTTGCTGATTAATTAGCTTTGGAACATGGGAATAAGAGAGAGATCAAGAATTGTTCATTATGATAACGGTAACAAATGGTTTTGTGTTTTAGAGGTATAAAATGATTTAAGATTTATATGCCATGATAGCTATATTTTATAATATGAAAGCAAGCAAGGTAGATGATATACTTATGGGTAACCCTTAGACTATTATAGGAAAAAGGGGGAGAAAAAATTCAAATAATAATTCAGGAGAAAATATAGAGTGAAAACAACACAAGTAAAATATGGGTGCCTTTGGCTAATATAGGATTTGGGATGATTTTTGTGACTTGCAAATATTCTAGAAAGAGTACTTACTGCTATCATAATTAGAAAAAAAAATGAAAGAAAGTAAAAGAAAAATAAGTCAGCAAGTGTGTTCATTTCCATCTGTCTTGGAACTAAGCCCATCTCTAGAAACAGAGGAAGTACAGCAAGAACAGTTAGATACAGAAATGATTGTGCAGGAAGACCTTGTTTTTGATGAAACCATTTCTTCTTTAATCTCTAATCCCACTTTGTTGGGAACTACTAATCCAAAGTGCTCCAGATAAAGGAGGAAGTCCAATCTAGCAGGCAAACAAAACAATCATAGTAGTTGTTCAGTATTGTGGCTGGTCCAGGCAGATTCCTGCTCAGCAAGTGGGCAGTGGATAGGAATGAGACATCACAAACAAGTGAGACTTGGAATTCTAAGTAGAGAAATTTATCTGCAGGCAGCCATACAACTAGAGTTCAAGAACAGAACCAATGGGGTAGGAGTGGGATTGGAAGAATAAAGCTGAGCCTCAATAGGGTCCTTCATGGTGCTCCATTTAATAGAGGCATCACAAAAGGGTGCTGAGCTGATTACTGCAAAGTTAAGTTTCATATACATGTTCATGTATATCATATATAGGATTGAAGGAAGGCAACTCCTGTTACACCGCTTGGAACATGGCTCTCATTAGTAGACCATTTATCTGTCATGCATTATGAATTAAAATATTTATAATCCCCAAATTACTTTATGAGCAGCATAATTACACTGCATATTTTTGTTTTAAAAGCCTAAAATTATATTGCACTGCATTTTTGGTTTTTAAAAACTGAGTTGTTAAAAAGAGACATTAAAATATATTGCATTTAAAATCAACCCTGTTTTTATATTTCTTTGTCTGTTCTAAGATTTTACTTTTTAGGATTGTTCTAGATTTATAGCACAGCTAAGCATGTAGCAGAGTTCCCATGCTCTCCTCCTCCCCAACTCCCACACACATTTCTACTATCTTTAACATCTAGTGTTAGTATGGTGCATTTGTTACAACTGATGAACCAATACTAATACATTATTTTTAGCTAAAGCCCATAATTTACATTAAGGTTCACTGTGCTTTACAGTTTGTGGGTTTTGACAAGTTCTGTGGATTTTGACAAATGTATACGGTCAGATAGCCACCATTACAATAGCATACATATATTTTTAAAAATATTTAATTCATGCATAGAAGAACTGGGGTACAGGCCAGAGGTATGGGGGGGTGGTGAGAGGACGAGTGGCAGTGAGTGGAGAGCAGAATAGGCAGATAGAGAAATACACTGCTGAAGGGAGCAGTGGGCAAGACAGGAGAGGTGTGCAGCGCCATGTGGGTCACTCCCTGGCCAACTGCAGTGGCTGAGATAGTTTCATAGTGCTGCAGCTTAACTTTTTGTGCCACCAGGGAGGCCCAGCAGGCATACATTTTACTGTCTAAAAAATCCTGTGTGTTTTGCTTATTCACTCTTCTCCCCTCTTTCCATACCCTTGACAATCACAGGTCTTTTTTAGTCTCTCCAAGGTTTTGCCTTTTCTAGAATGTCATATAGTTGGAATTATACATGCATGCATGCAACCTTTCCAAACTATCTTCTTTCACTTAGAAATACAAATTTATGCAATATGTATTTTCCTTCCAGTCTTTTTGTGACTTGATTGCTTATTTCTTTTAACATTGAAAAATATGTCATTATCTGGGTTTTATGACAGTTTATTAGTTCATTCTCTTAAAGAAGTACATTTGGTTGCTTCCAAATTTTGACAACTATGAGCAATGTAATAATCACCTGTGTGCAGGTTTTTATGTGAACATAAGTTTTCAACTTGTTTGGGTGAAATCAAGAAGTATGACTGCTGGATCTTATGTAAAAGTATGAAGAGTATGTCTATTTCTGTAATATTTCTGTAACATACCACCAAAGTAGCTGTGCAATCTTGCATTCCCATCAACAATGAATGAGAGTTTCTATTGTTCCATATCCTTGCCAGCATTTGGTATTGCTAATGTTTTGTTGGACTTTAGCCATTTAAAATAGGTATGCAGTCATATGTCTCATTGTTTCAATTTGCAATTTCCTAATGACATATTATGATGAACATATAATTACATGAGAGTTTGCTATCTATATATCTTCTTGGGTGAAGGTGTTCAGATATTGTGCCCATTTTTACTTTGAGGTTTAAGAGTTTTTTTTGGTTGTTGTTGTTTACTTTGGATATAAGCCTTTATCAGATATGCATTTTGAAAATATTTTCTCTTGGTCTGTGTCTTGTTTTTTCATTATTTTAACATTTATGAAGAGTCTCAAAAATTACAAGTCACTCAGGCCTTCCTTGATTTTTGAGGAGGCAGAAATGAGTAGGTTTTCCAGATAAGAATTTCTGGACTTGTTTGGCTATGAAATATGTGGGCTTTTACTTATTCAAGCCAGTAATCATGAGGGAGCAAGAAAGGAAAAAGAAATAATAATGTCACCCAGCCAAATGACAAGCACAAGGCATTTTACATACATTATTCCACAACTACTATACAGACATATTTATAGTGGAAGAAACTTATCAAATCTATCAATGATCAAATAAACCAAACTTCCCATGGCCTCACATATATGGTGGAACTGGAATGCTAACAAACACACAACACCACAGGGTGAGATGAAAGGCCAACCTGTCTCAGGGGAGGTTTGATCACTTCCTCTGAGATTAGTCCTGGGGCAGTGCTGAGATCTTAGGGCTTTGATCTCAGGGTGAGGAACTACTCACATTAAGATAGACACAAATAAGAGTCACTGGACTCGAAGCCTTGGCCTTTGCCGGCTTCAGCGGCTGCGGCGCCCCCGCCAGCAACACCACTGCACCGCTGCCATACAAAAACCATTACCAGTACGGAGTAGAACAGGGAAGTCGGAGCTTCAGCGTGGGGCAATTGGATGACCAGAGAAACATCTGCCCACTTCCGGTTGAACAAAGACAGGGGCAAGGCGAGAGGAGGGAAGACCCACTGAAGCCGAGCGCAACAGAGTCCCAGAAGACATTCTAAGCCAGGATACCACGGGGGAGCCCCCTCACGGAAACCCCATCCCCCACCCTGTTCACATCATCTGAAGACAAGGGTTTGGGGAGGCTGCAAACTGCAACAGCTGAAGGGAGGCCACTGGGGACAGGCCCAATTGGGGGC
>JAGFMF010011380.1:11502649-11590417 GCA_019455555.1 Galemys pyrenaicus | reverse complement strand
GGGCAAAGACGGGGAAGAGGCCAGAGGGTGCACAAGGGACTGAGGTGATGGTGCATGGGTGAAATGGTGGTGGGTACTCTCTGGGGACTACAAATGATGTCAAATATAGCTAATAATAAAAAAAAAGGTAAAAAAAAGAGAAAAATTAGTCAGTTTATCAGTTTTGATTGCTGAATAATATTCCATTATGTATATGTACCATATATTCTTGATCAAAAATGATAAACTAGGGCCATTTATGAAACATGGATGGAGCTAGAAGGAATTGTACTCAGTGAAACAAATCAGAAGGCAAGAGAAAAATATTGGATGGCTTAACTTTTGGGAGAAATGTGAAAGAGCAACAACTACAACAACAAAAAAAGAAGAGTAAGCTCAAGGAAATGGGCAATTACAACCAAATACAAACAAACAAAAATTCAACAAGACCAAAAGGTCAAAGATAAACCAAAGGGACTATGGGGGGTGGGAGAAGGGCAAAAAACGGGGATGAGGGCAGAAGGAGCACAAGGGACTGAGGTGATGGTGCACGGGTGAAATGGTGGTGGGAACTCCCTGGGGAATACAAATGATGTCAAATATAATTAATCTAATAAAAAAACAAAAAACAAAAAAAAAAGATGGACACAAATATACGTTTTGATATATGTAAACCACAAATCAGACAAGGTGTTAATATCCACAATATATAAACAACTCATACAACTCTGCAACAAAAAACATACAACTTGATTAATAAATGGATAGAAGATCTAAGTAAGCATTTCACCAAAGAGGACATACAGATGGCTAACAGACACATGAGGGAGAAGCAATCAAAATGAAATTGAGATTTTACCTCACTCTGATTAGTATGACTATTATCAAAAAGTCAGGAAATAAAAAAATGTTGGTGAAGATGTAGAGAAAAGGAGCCTTCATACACTGTTGGTAGGAATATAAATTGGTGCAGCCACTATGAAAAAACAGTATGGAGGTTCCTCAAAAAATTAAAATAGAACAGTTATATGATCCAGTAATCTCACTTCTAGGTATTTACTCAGCAAATATAAAAACACTAATACAAAAAGATACATGCACCACTATGTTCGTCTATTCACAACAGCCAACATATGGAACAATCGGTGCCTGACAATGGCTGAGGAGATTAAGAAGATGTCGTATATATGTACAACATGATACTACTCAACATAAATAAGAGGAAATCTTGCCATTTGTGACAACATGGGTGGACTTCAAGGGGATTATGCTAAATGAAATAAGCCATATAATTTCACTCATTTGTGGCACACAAAGGAAATAAAAGTAACTGAACAAACAAAGCAAAAACTAAAACAAATTTAGATTTTGACAACAGAATGATGGTCACTAGGAAGGAAAAAATAGGAAGGGCATAGTTTGGTGGTAGATGCTGTCTGGGCATTTGGTAATGGGTGTGGCATGATTTATAATCGCCAAGGTGAAAAATTATACACCTGAAACCTATACAGTGTTGTAAATTGATATTACCTTAGTAAGAACAAAAACAAACAAAAAAGATGAATATGGAGAGTCTGTTGGTTTGAACGAGTATCTCAGAGTCTCTGGGATATAAGTGATAGGGTCTGATCCCTAAGGGAGAAGAAATAGGCAGAAATCAACAGAGATTTAGGGTCTTTGACAAGGAAGCTAAGATCCAACACAAACTGCAAACAGTGGGGGGGGGGGAATGAAACCCAGGTGAAGAAAGCGAGCGCACAGTTTTGCACTGCAGCATCGAGAAGTCTAGAGACCCTAGTGAAAATCTGGTGAGGGCGGTTGGCCATCATAGGATTCCTGGCTGGGGAATGAGGATAACAGAGCCCTTGCCTCACACTGGTTGATGGAATTGAACCCCTCTTGTTAGGAACAGGGCCATACATGTTTGGGATCTGCATGAAGTTTCAAATTAAGCACTTTCATGGGGTTATAGCTCAGTAGTAGATTATTTGACTGCAAATTAAGCACTTTCAGATCCTGCATTAATAGTAAAAGTAAGAATGCTCCGAGGAAAGCAGAATCCTCAAGCAGAAGCTCAAGCTGTAGAGCTGGGGTGAATGCTGAAAGCCCAGTTATGAAAAGTGAGAACCAATGGCAGGGCTATTTGATGCTTATTCTTAGTGCTGAGCTAGGAGTCCTAAAATTCCTGTGACCTTAAGACTAATTTTAGGATGAGCATAGAACTTAGCCTAAAAATGTGGCCAGACAGGCCTTTTGACAGTCCAGTTACAGAAACGGGTATAGCCCAGAGAGAATCTACTCAGAAATGGCCACTGGGACACTCAAAGCAGAAGAGTAGGCAACAGACGCTGCAGACACGTTAACTTCCATAAACTGAAAAGCAATATGTAAACTGAATTTTTCTAAGTTTAATGATACCCTAAGAGACTTAGGGAGATTTTTTGTTTAAAGGGAATTATATTGTGAACTTTTCAAAATATAAATTATTATACTGTAAATATTGATTTTTTGTAAATCTGGTTTTAATTCATTGAATTTTCTTAAATAGAACATCCTTCTAACTTGGTTTCCTTCTATGAGAGGTAATATATAAGAATAACATTTACATATTTATATATGTTTATGCTGCATATATTTTCTGTTATATACATTTTGCATAAATATATTTACATATAAGAATTTGACGTTTCCAAAATTAATAGATGCTACTAGTACATGTTGATTTTAGTAAGGTTTAAAAAGTATTCATTAAGCTAAAAAATATGATCTAAACCAGCAATTCCCAAGCCTTACAGTAGACAGAATTAAACCAGGGATTTTAAAGAACAAAACTTCCTGAGCTCCACTTCTGATTCAGTGGGAAAAACAGGAAGGCACCAGGCATTCTGAAATGGAAACTTGTGGCTCAGAATTCTTTATGCAGTCATAGAAATTAAAAGCAAATCTAGGTTAACCCTGAGATGGTCTAATTGCTACTCTCCTCCCAATGCATATAGGAAAGAGGTTTCTGGCTTACTTTGAATCCAATGATACCACGATGGGGGGGAGGGGTAATGCCTTAGAGAGGTGGTCCAGAGCCAAAGAGTGGCCAACTATGTGCAGCCTGATGTTGGGGCAGACCCTGTGCTCTGGAAATAGGCCTCTAAATACTCAACAGGGTGTGTCACTTTGCCCAGGAACAGTGAACTTTGTCTAGAATTCCAGCGGAGGGGTATTCTAACTACTCATATCTTACCTAAAAATTATTAGGAGAAAACTAAATAAGCTTCTGTGGTAAGCAACATCCCCAATGACATCCCTGTCCCTGAGAGAGTGACTATGTCAGGTTACATGGCAAAAACAAATGGTTTCTAAACAGCTTACCTGATAAAGGGAAGGTTATCCTGGATTATATAGGTGGGCCTAATGGTATGGTAAATTTCCTTAGAAGAAAAAGAGGGCAGTAAAAGTAAGCCAGAGAGACATGTCAAGCATCCTGGGGAAATTGGGCCACAAGCCAAGGATTGGGTGGCCTGTAGATGCTGAAAAGGGCAGGAGAGAGAGCCAGAAAGGAACACCACCCTGCTGACACCTTGATTTTAGCTCAGTAAGACTGTGCCAGACTTCTAATCTCCAGAACAATTAAGTAATACATTTGTGTTGCTTTATGACACTATTATTATATGGAGTGTTTTTTTTAATCATTGTGAATAGGAAACGATGACCAAGTTCTTGAATTTTTTCCCTTTATAATATAGAAAAAGGAAAACTAAAACCACCTGTCACGTCTTTGTATTGCAAGACAGTGCAAACCACCTCTAATATTTTATTTTCCCTTTTTGAAAAGACAAGGAAGATCTCTGCATCCAGAGCAACCAGGATCATTTATTGGGATAAGTTTCTAACATAGTATCATAGAATTGTGAGATTCAAGGATCTATATTTTAAAAATCTCCCATGATGTCTCTAATATATAGCCAGGTTTGCAAACCATTGGTCTAAAATTTAATTTATAAACCACATAATCACAAGTGGCTGCATGCCTAGAGAATGAGTACAGTGGATTATTATTAACCTGGGAGGACACAACAAATGTATCCACAGAGATTGGGTCTGGTGATGTAACATTTCATCAGTGACCTGAATAATGGAATGGAGAGCATGCTCATTAAATGTAAATGTGGCACCAAAATGAAAAACAAGGGAAGGAGGGCATTTTAATTAATTAATGTGGGTTGTTAGGATGGTGAGCATATAGATTCAAAGAACAGGTGACAGCAGAGTGTGGAAATGTCAGAGGAATTTCTGGGAAGTGAATGAAGTTCAGTGATGGCAAATGCAGAATAATACACATTCTGTAAAAGGGAAGGAAATAGCATGATAACAGGCCAAACAGGGGAAGACTGTAAAATTAGAAAAGATTTTGAGGCAGGGCTGATTAGGAAGTTGAGCGGATGTCGGGAGTGCAGGAGAATCCCACTGACTGGGCTCACATTCATACAGGCCCTGAAATTTGGAATTCCAGTATCATGTGGGATTTCATAAAGGTATGAAATCCTTTAAACATTAAAACTCATGAACTTTGTAATTTCACTTTCACAACTTTTCCTTTTTTCATGTATCAAGAACATGAAAAAAAGTGGCTTAGATATGACTTCAAGAATCCTATTGAATAATGGTGTATCACAAGATTTAATCAGCACTGCAGATTAGGAAGTAAGCATAAGTGAACAGCCACAGAACTTTTTTTTAAAGCTACATTTCATTGTTGTTTTTTCTTTTTAAGATGTATTTATTTATGCATACAAGAACTAGGATACAGGTTAGAAGTGCATGGGGTAAGAGACTCACTAGAGACAGTGCAGAGGACAAGCAGATTAACTGAAATACACTGCTGAGGGGAGCAGTGGGCAAGACAGGAGAGGTCTGCTGGGCCATGTGGGTCCCTGGCCGGGGATCGAACTCACACTGCACTGGCTATATATGCTTCATAGTTCAGTCCTTACCCCCTTACGGCACCAGGGAGGCCTATATAGGACCCTACAGATGTTTTAGTCAACAATGACCCATATCTACAACAGTGGCCCCTACACAGAGCCTAGCTGTGTTTGTTGTAAGCTATACCATCTGGGCTAAGTATACTTTGTGATGCTGGCATAATCACAAATCACTTAAGGATACATTTCTCAACATGTGTCCCGATGGGGACATGTGACTATACAGTTAGGTTGAAATCTTGGTTAAGTGACTTTGTTTGAGTTATAGTGACTATAAAACACTATTGGCAGCTGAACCCTAGTAAATGATGATAACTCTTCATTTCCTGTCACCCCTTTGTTGTCCTCAGTCAATAACAACATTCAGTTTTGTTTGCTTCATTTTTGACTTATCTGTATTTGCCATTTGTCTATGTCTGTTCCCAGGACATCAGACACTTCAGGAATTCTAATAATTTCACACAAAAAAACATTTTCTCAGAGGCCTTATATAATATTTGATTAGATGTGAGGCACCTCTTACCTCTTGGGATTGCTTTTCGTTGTCATCCAAGGGATTCTCTCATCAGTGAGAGAATCTCTCATTTCTAAATTCAGTGAGAATTCTCTCACCTCTGGTGTCCTCTGTCCTGATTTACTGCATCATTTTGACAATGAGGATTTCCTGAGGCAGAAGCATGGGATATTCAGTTTTGAGAAATCACAAATCTGAAAATGTTTTTATTGTAACTTGACACATGATAGCTTCGACTGCGTACAGAATTCTAAACTGAATTTTCCTTGAGAACTTTGAAGGTTATTGTCATCTCTGAAAGTCTAAAACCACTTTGATTTGTCATTCTGTATATGGACTTGTTTTCTCTTCAGCTTTGGAAGCTTGTAGCATTTTTTGTGGGGGGGAGGGGTCCTTATTTTTGAAATTTCATGCTACTATCACTTGGTGTGGGTCTATTTTCAATCTTTGTGTGACCCTTTCAAGCTTATTTTGTAACCCTTTCATTCCAGAAATTCATGATCCTCTCTTTGGGGAAATATTTTTAAATTATATCTTTAATGACTTTCTCTCTTCTAGTTTATATGTTCTCTCTGAAAATTCTATTTTCTTACATTAGACTTATTCTGACTTTCCAATTTTTCTTCTTTTTTATTTGTCCATTTCTTTTGCTCTAATTTCAAGGAGATTTACTCTATTTTCTAATTCTTTCATTGAATTTTTGTTTTTATTATTCTATTTCTCATCCAAGAGGTGTTATCTTCTCTGTGTTCATTTTTCTACTATCACATTTATATTTGATTGTTACATATCTTAGGTATGAAAATATTGATCAGAGTATTTGACATTTTGTTCAAATGGCATAATTATTTTGCTCTAAGTTGCTTTTTGGTCTCTGTATTTCATGTGAGAGGCTTTACTTGATGTCTGATAAACTTTGATTATCTGCTCAATTTAAGAATAAAAACTGAAAAGCTAAATGGAAGGTCAGAACCCATATGAGCTTCTTAACTACTTGGCTGTTTGGCTGGAGAATCCCCTACATTAATAACTTTTAAGTTTTTTCTTTTGGGGAGACTAGGTCTCCAGAAAATTGCTCTACATGACTTATGCCCCAGGGATATATTTCTGCCTGCAGGCATCATGGAAACCCAATGGGAAAGAGTTGTGGGTCTCTATGTATTCACTTAGTCCTTATTACTGATAGCATACAGTCCTCAACTCCACCAAATAGCCAACAATGTACAGACCATCTATTCTAGTCTCTCTTCTATGGAATATGGAGCACTGGCTTGACTGTGTAGAGAGGGGAGGATATCTGGGGTGTAATTGCTTCCTAAATAGACTCTGGACCCTTCCTCCTGGTTTTAGTTTACCCCCATCTCATTTCTAGAGATATTTGGTATTTCCAGTTCCTGAACCTTTGAGGGCTTCTGTTAAATTCCTCCACTGCTGGCTTGGGATTCAATTATCCTGTGTCTGTTGTCATTGATAACATTTTTCACTTTCTAGCTTTCAAAAGTTTGTTGCCCTGGGAGTTTAAAAAGATTTGTTACTATTCTATTGTTCCTTTTAAAAAATTCATAAAATATTTTAGTGAGATTTCAGAGAAGAGTAAAAGGAAATATATGTGTAATTAATTACCTTTCCTGGGGAGATTTACTTTTCACTCTTTAACTTTTTCTCTTGTTTTATTTTTCAAATGAGTATTTATTATTATTTTGTTTTTCAAGTTAAGATAATCTATTTTCTTTTTTCAAAGCAGCTGTAAAAGTATAGCGTGTACAAACAATGACATAATGATCAGCCTTTAATGCTTTGAGTGTTTCTCAAATGCTGACTTCTATAGTAGGTACATGTATGGACAAGGAGAAAGCTGAAGCCTACCTGGGGAAGATCATGTGCCCACAAATGATGACACTAGACTAGCAAATAACAATACACCTCTAAGAAGGAAATGAATCAGTTCAAATGCGTCATTGTCAGTAGTGTGAATTTTCTCTAGTCATTAATCTTAACCAAGAGAATTTCCAATTTGGTTGGATACTTGAATTATCCTACTCATAAAGAGTTCTCTAAGTAGTTGTCTCCAAATTTTTTATTTGAGCGTCCTTATAAGAAAAACTCGTTTAGCTTACCCTTAGATACATTTATTTGCAAATTATATATATTTTACTACATCAACATTACAGACAGTTTAATACAAGTAGAGATTTTTAAAGGATGCAATTAGAAAGAAATAAAATTGGATTTCCAGCACTTTCTTTTAGTACCTCAGCAAGTTATCTTGTTTATCATGGAATTCTCAACCAGGATGACCATTTGAATACCTGAGAAGGTTGTTCAAAAGATTCATAGTCAGGTCCTACTTAGATATTCTGAATAAGAACTTCTGACCATGGGAAGCTGGCAAGGATATTTAGAAAAAGTTTCCCTGCTGATTCCCTTAAGTGCCTCTAATCAAGAAATAATAACTGAATATTTAGAAATTGGAGGTCTTAAAAGACTGTAACTAGTAGTCAAATGGCTACCCTGTTTGTAAAGTGCAGACAATTAATACTGAGAATGTTATAACCTGATTAGATATGTAGATTATTACATACTCAAAAAACTTTGTCTCCTTTCCTCAATTCCATATTTATTTTTCCTCTGTCTAGCCCTTCCCCAAGCAACTTTTCTATATACAGCAGGTATTCATTATAGAAAAAATATATAAGCAAAAGGAAGAAAATAAAAACTCATCTATAATCCCACCATTCCAAAATAACATTTAAAATTTTTATTTAGAGCCTTTCAGACATTTATACCAACATATATTTTAAATGGGCATTGTACTACCCGTGTTGTTTTTTACCTGATTTTTTCACTTGGGAAATTATAGGTTTTCCATGACAGAAGAATGATAGTTCCAGCAATGCAAAGAATAGTGGTGAGAGCTCATCTACTCCAAATAGCAAGTAGTGATGTTAGGCCCCTGAGGCTGACTGAACTGCAGCTTCTTCCCACTAATCTCTCCTGTCTGCCTTCTGATCCTCCCTGACTGTGTCTCTTCCTGTTTGCTTTCTGCAATCCCTTTCTCCTCTTTTCTTTTACCTTCTACCTCAATTCTCACCACTAAAGCAACTGAGGCTTTCAGAGTAGGGTTTATATTCGACAGCATTAAACTTCCAGATAATTTGACAAGTGCAGCATAAACAGCAAGCAGAAGCGACAGCTGTACTCTCCCCTGCTAAAGGGATTTTTGAGCAAGCCCAGGCAAGAGCCCTCTGTTCTTGATGACTATCTGTTATTTCCAGTCGGGAGCCCAAATTAAAGTTCTTACTTGCCTTAGAATCAAGGTGTGGCCAGAGGCAAGTTGGAGTGCTCAGGTTGTCAGAGAAGAGCCAACGAAACTGCATTTCTAGAACTGAAATTAAGTGAGATGGAACTACAGTCAGCACAAAGCAGGGACTTGGAAGGAGGCAGGCACAACATTCACATACGAACTATCAATAGTTCAGCTTTCACCTGGAGGGTCAGCAGTTTCCCAGCTATTATTATAAAACCAATTGTAGAAAACCAGTTCCTCTTGCTTTAGATGGTAAGAAACTTCTGTAGGATGGTTACCCTCTACCACCTTTTCACCCTGCTGCCAAAGACATTTCTATTTGTGATTATTAATTCACCTAAAGTGAGGAAAGTTTCTAAACTTTGAAAATTTCATTGGGCTGTAAGAAAGTATTTTACACCACAGTAAAGTCAAACTGTGTTCTCTAGAGGCAATGGACAATTGTTTTCATTAAATGTAAATCATCACCCCAAACCACCAATGTTCTTGAGGATGAAATTATCATTGGTCACATTGTGTATAACGGCCCACATTAGTCAGTTCTGCTATGAAGGGTTCTAGAAAGTGAGTAGAAAGTGATTCACTCACCCCACCCCTACTCCCAACCCCTGCCCCCCAGCAGTTTATCATTTATCAGTTGGAGTTGGGAGAGGCATAGTGAAGGTTTAACATGCTTGTGCTCTGCTACATGTTATGTATATGCATCAAGGGGATAGCAATTAGTAATTCAACAGGGGTGTTAGTCATAGAGGGTAGAATCCTCTCTCTCATTCTGCAGTAGAGTCAGAGAAGCTAATGATACCTGAAGAGATGGGGTCCCCCTCAACTCTCCTTCTCCTCCACAACCTGTCCCTTTCCCAGCAACAGCTACTAAATAAGCAGCATATGGCATAGATATAAAGTCAGAAAGGAAGTGAGAAATAGGGGGAATAAATATGTCCAGAAAGGATCTCTCATAGGAAGAACATCTCTGACCTAATGGAGAGTTCTTGACACTAAAGAAAAAAAAAAACTGCTTCTTTGAAAGAAACTAAAATTCTTTCCTCTCTTCAAGGGAGACACATCTCTACTTGTAGTGGCACCTGAACTTCCACTATTAGTGGCTCATTCCTTTGTATGTTGCAGACAAGTTGGCATTTTAGAGGTCAATATCAAAATGCAATATTTATGAGACCAGTCAGATCTTCACTGGAATCCAAATTCTTGAGATAATGTTTAAATGCAGACTTCTGGTCACACGTACAGTCTCTCTCTCTCTCTCTCTCTCTCTCTCTCTCTCTCTCTCTCTCTCTCTCTCTCTCTCATACACACACACACTCACCCAACCCCTGACTGAAAGAGTCAGGTTTTTCAGGTTTTTAGCCAATAATGATTGGCCAGTTCTCTCATGTCTTAGTTCAGACTGCTATAACAACAAAACCATGATGATTGGGTAACTTAAACAACGTATATTTATTTCTCACAGTTCTGGAAGCTGAAAGTCTAAGATTAAGGTGCCAGTCAGTTCAGTTCTTTGTGAGAACTTTTCCTTGCCAAGTTAACATCTTTCTGTGACCTCATATGGTCTTTCCTTGGTGCATTCACAGGAAGAGAGCAAGATTTCTATTTTCCTCTAAGGATTCTATTTTCTATGTAGGGAGAGATACTTCCAGGAGCTAACCCGTCACCTCTCCCAGCTCTACTCAGCAGGTCAATTCCTGAGTCTGCAGTAAGTGTAATGAACAAACCCCAAACTGTAACCAGGACTGAAGCCAACGACTGTTACAAGTGGTGCCCCCTGCATGGGGGTGCTGGTGAACATAGATAACCCCAGGGAAAATGCAAACAAAGTACCACATTTTGGGGTGGAGACGCTGATAAGAAATATAACTGACTGCAGAAACAGCCTGCAGGATTCAGTGTTCAGGATTCAGTGCTCAAGATTTCAGCGGTTTCAGATCTTCAGTAATTCTGGGGTCAGCGAATTCTGCCCTCACCACGCCAATCTTCCAGAAGGCTATTGTGGACCTCTCAAGAATGAGAAGGAAAATTTTGGAGGAGGCTTTAAAGGTAACTGAGCAACTGAAACTGTTCCCAACTTTGTTGCTGTTACAGCCTGGAAGTGAACGCAAAGACTGGAGTTAGGGGCCTTGCTGAGCCATGCCTGAGTGTGGCCGTTTGTCCGGTGGTTCGGCCATTGCAACTGCTGTTTTGAGTGTCACTTGTCTGATGCTGCTCTGGGGGCAACTCGGCAACTCTGTGAGCATCTCCTGTTGTGTCTTCTGCTGTCTCTGTGAGTTGGATCCCGGCCTATAGTCTGGCTGCCACATGCTCCATGTGCAGTGGCAGGAAGACACCATCTTAGTAGCATTTGTGTTGAGGACTTTAAAACACTGGACACTGCTTCAGGTTAAAAGGCCATTTTTGCCCTCAGCAACATTCTGTTCTTCCCTGGTTTGTTAAATAAACCGCATTATTGCTGTTCTCTAAACTTGAGTTGTTTTGCAATAGTGTATGTGGGTGAAGAACTTAGATGGTGACCAGTAAACAATTTGGGCAGGGTCCTTTGCCAGTTTTAGTGCCCCTTTGCTGCCCTGTATCAAAATAAATGAGGCTCCTTTCTGCCTGTCTTAGACCATGTCAGAGACCTGCATGTGACAGAGCCACAACATCCGGTCATCCTGTCAGCTATCTGAACTTCCCTCTTTTTTTTTCCCTTCTCCTAACCTCATAAACAATGACTGTTGAAGTTCCCATTATCTCCAGATTCTGAGTCAAGATTAGCTTTAGTTAAGAGGAACTTTTCCATTCTCTAAAATTGTGGACAAAATGTTTTATTTTCTGAATAGGAACTTTACTTTTTCTCCTATGGATCATTTAATATATCATTCAACATACTTGTTTTTATTCTGTGTAGTTACAGTTCAGAGTAAAATTAATGCTACACAAGAAATAGAGAAGGAACATCTTGATAAATGGAGGAAGTAACCAAGCAGTTGAAAGCAGAGGTCCAAAAGTAACTTAGTTCTGCATTTAACTCTTTTGTATAAGCTTCCTCCTCCAGAAATAAAAAAGAATAGGAACAACAAAATCAAGTTGTGTAACACACCTTCCCAGGTCTCCTAAGAACGTGTGTGTTCCCAGCTCCACCTTGCCACATGTAGAATTCTTAATAGGAATTTCAAGCAAAGATAGACATCTATTGTTTCAAGCAGGTAGCTGTCACTTCCAGATAGGAAGAACCCTCTTTTGCGTAAATGGCAGGTACCAAGTCTTCCAGCTTTCTCTTCTATAAACTAATGTTTCACGATGGCATTTCAAAAACAGTAGAAGATAGATTTTCCTATATATAATGTTTAGGTAACCACATAGGGACATGAAAAAAAATTAGAATAAAATCCATATGAAATGGATTTAAATGTAAAAATGAAAACATAAAAGTACTATAGGAAAATATGGCTTAAAAGTTTTTAATAGCAACTTAAATAGTTTTTGGCATGAGAAAGAATTGCAAAAAACCAAGAAGTCATAAAAGATTCAACTATATAAAGCTGAAAAATTCAGCTATTTAAATTCCTTTAAATGCATGAGAAGATTCACCAAAGACAAGCGACAAAATAAGAAAGAGAATTTGCTACTTTTATCTCAAAAGGGTAATTTCTTTTGAATAAAAAAAAAAACTCCAAAATTTTAATCAGAAAAACACCAAAATCCAATGGGATAAATGGAAAAAGTATACAATCAGTTTCCACAAATGATATAGAAAACTACCTCCCTTCGTTCCTAATAAAAAGAAAATAAATTTAAATTACACTGATACACTATTTTCCCTCCTATCAGGTTGACACTGAACAAAAAGTTTGTAAGCAAGGAGACAAATACCTTACCCATTGCTAAGAAGAGTATAAATTGGTATAGTATCAACAGAAGCAATTTAACATTGTCTGTCAACTTCCATAACTTTCAACCAGCAACAATACTTTTAGGGATTAACTTACAGACATATCCACATATATGCAAAAGGGAATTTGTTCAAAGTTATTCATAACAGTAGTTCATGTGTAAATGATTTGGCATGCAACTGCAAAAGAGAATAGGAAGTTCTCCATATGCTGGCATGAACACTATATCCAAGATGAAAACTAAATCCAAGGAAATCAAGATCAGAGGAGTGTGTGTGTGTGTGTGTGTATTTATTGATATACTTTATGAAAAATCTTAAATAAATCCTTTGACTATTTTACACACACCTCACTGGATATTATCTTGTGTCTTAAGAATTTTGAACCATATAAATGCATTACCTTCTCAAAAATAAAACAAAATATCGTACTGAAGAATAAGTAAATTGGAAGTAATCATACACTTGAACAAACTTTGAAAAGAACAAGTAGGATGGTGATTTTTGTTATGTGAATTTCACCTCAATTTGAAAAAGAAGCAGGAAGAAAATCAAGCTTCTTTTTCTTCCAGCATGCCTCTGTTTTGGGGCCTAGCATTTCTGTCATATACTGGTAAAAGTTTAATAACTGATTCCCCAGGGGAAAACAAAAACCTCTGATAGAGGCATCTAAAAAGTTTTCTACTCCTTAGAGAGAGACAGAAAGAGATGGGCTCTCTCTTCCTCCTTCAGATAGAATCAGTGTCATCATCTTGTCAAGCAGCCTGATCAGGAGGAAAGACCATGCAGAAAGTCGGAGAGAAAGCCATGCAGAAGGTCAAGGCTAAAGCACCCTGTCCTAGTTCTGATTTTCCTGAGTTATAACCAACAGATTTGTAAAGGCACTTTGATTTAGTCTTGTTGTTTCTTCCATTGAATGCAATCTAATCAACATATTTTTATCTGGCTGGTTTATTTTATGCATCATTATGACTAAACTGTAATACCTAATTATTCAAACACTAATTTAGATGTTGCTGTGAAATTATTTTGTAGATGTGAGTAATGCCTATTAAATTGACTTTAAGTAAAGGAGATTTTGAATTGACTTTAGGCAAAGAAGACTATCTTCTATAATCTGGGTGTTCTTCAGCCACTCAGTTGAAAGATCTTAAGAGGAAAACTGAAGTGCCCCCAAAGGACAAGAAGTTCCATCAGTCGACAACAGCATCAACTCTTGCTTGCCCAAGAGTTGCCCAAGTTTCCAGCCCTTCCTGATGCCCTGCCCTATACATTTCAGACTTGCCAAGCTAGTCAAGATCAAAGCCAACTCCTGGTAATGTCTCCTTCCCTCCCTCCCTCCACTTCTCATTGTCTTGCTCTCCCTCAATCTGTCTCTCTTGCCCAGGTAAATAAACATGCATTTATCTGGTAGAACTCTGAATGATACACCTGTTTTTCCCTCATACTACTTTCCTTAATTTTGGATTATGTACTTTAAACTTATTTATATATTTGACAATATTACTATTTAGAATTACTACTACTATAGGCTTTATGCAAGGATGCAAGTAATTCTAAGAAAAAAATAACTGGCTAAAGGTTACACACATTTGGAAGATGAACATTATCTTTAAATTATCTTTGCTAGAGAAAATATCAATTTATTCTATTGGACTGTAGGAGTTATGCCTTTTTATTTCTAAGTGCACTCAGTACATAGCAGGTGCTCAATCAATCTGATGGAAATCTAGGAGGTGAAACATGAATTAAGGCAGAAAGACATGAAGGTATATTAGATTGCAGTGTTCTGTTTAACTAAATCATCTTTTTAAAGGTCCCCTTTCTTACACAGCTGATTTGAGAATTTGGAGTAATTCATCCATCTAACACTTAATAACAGCAGCAGGCATAAATCTGAGTTTGAGGTCACACCTGTGTTTAAACATCCTCTCTACCACACAAGCACTATGACCTTGGGCAGATGTCTTAGCCTCTGTGATTGATCCTCAGTTTCCAAATATGTAAAATAATTGTGCTAGCCTTCCAGATTGGTGTGAAAATCAAAGGAGATGAACATAAAGAACCTGGTCAATTGTGTAATCTGGTCCCCACCTCTGGTCCCCATGAGGTCCTCTCCCCATATTTAGGAACAGGAATCAACAATGCTTTAAGAGTCAAGCTGTAAATTGAGCACATAAAGCATCTCAGCACAGAAGTGAGGTGATATGTAGTGATAGCAAAACACAACCCGGTTGACCTTGGCAAATACCTAAACTAGACTATTAACTAGTAGAAGAGGATTGGTCAAAATACAGCCTAGAAAAAGCGGAGTTATAAAGTGGGCTATGCCACTGGAACCCTGTCTGGTCAGGTCCAAAAATTCCACCTAAAAGGTAATTCCACCCATAATAATATATCCATCCGGCTACACAAACAATGCCATTTAACTTTTGAGTCATATAAATAGCTTTTTGTTTGGATTTCATGTTGACAAAACTTTGCTGGTAGTTTGGGTTCCTGGGGCTGTCTATAGGGAATATTCTCTTGTCAGATTCACCTAATCAGCCAGTTTTCCTCAAACCAGTATCCCTCTCAAACACCTGTGTTATTTTCTATTCTAGGGTGGAGGGAGGATAATCTGACCCAGATGTGGCAGGAAACATTGATTACATTTGTGTTTCATTCACAACTCTAATTAAGGGAAGGCGGGTGGGGAGAGTATGAGAAGAAATTGTTCAGTAAACTGTTCAGAAAACTGTTCAGTAAATTGTTCAGAAAACTGCTAAAGCACCAGCATCTCTATGGGGATGGTGCCCTTGTGAACCAAGCCTTTTCAGCTAAGCTGATTTCATACCAACTCTTAGAAAGCATGGGAAGCACTTGCCTGCTTGTTCCTGAAAACCTTACAACAGGCAGGCAGGAATTAATGACCACACTCTTTTACTAATGATAAAACCAAAATGTTAAAAGGAAGAAGTTTGTCTAGTATCACATCATTTAGTAACCAGAGGCCAATATTTGACTTTTTCAGAACAAATACAAAATTCTTACCAAAGAATCAAACTAAAGATAAGAGAAAGGTATTTGATCTAAACAGAATGCTAGTTCAGAAGTCTTTAGGATGTTAGATTAGGACTGGAGTTCTGTGATCTGTAACTCAGTCTTTCTGCTTTTGTAATTTTTTTTTGTATTTTGTAATTTTTTTATATTTCAATTTCTTGAGTTTTTAGATTTTTTATTTATTGATATAATACAGACTATGCCAAATTGTAAAGGTAGAAACCTGATTCCAAATATAAGAGAGTAGCTTGTACTGACCCAATTGTTCCACTGAAAATAGCTGTTAACAGTTGGACAAAATGTTGAATCAGTCGTGGAGGGTTGTAGGTTTCTATATACATTGAATTTGCTGGCTTATATTGACAGATGTATGTAGTAGTCTCATGAGCCTCTGTATTTCTGAACTGTCTGTTATAACTGCTCTTACATTTTTTGATTCTATTTATTACATTTTTTCTTTGCCTTCTCCCCATTTTTCTCTTAGTGAGTATAGCTAGAGATTTTTCAATTTTCATTTTTTCAAAGAACCAGTTTTTGGTTTGATAGACCTCTTGGATTGTCTTTTTGATTTGTATTTCATTTATTTCTGCTCTAATTTTTTATTATTTCATTCCTTCTGATATCTTTGGGGTTTGTTCTTATTTTATATAATAGTATATAAAAGCGTTTTTTAAAAATTTGAGCTCTTTCTTGATTCTTGATGTAGAGCTATGTTGCTAAAGATCTATGTTTTTTCTTAATACTGCTTCTACTATGCCCCATATGTTCTGATTGGTTGTTTTCATTTTCATTATCTTCAGGTTTTTAAAAAATTTCTCCTTTGATTTTCTCATTTATCCAGTGTTTGTTCAGTAGTGTGTTGTTCAATCTCCATCTATTATAGGCTTTTCTTTTTGTGGTCCTCTTTGCTTCCGGTATTCTTTCTTTGTCTTGAACTCTTGGTAATGTCACTGTGTCTCAGTATAGCTAACATATTTAGATAAACAAGTGTTCTTTCAGCTTCATGAACTTGTATATTTAATTCCTTCTCCAGTTTTAGGAAACTTTCTTCTATTATTTCTTTAAATAAATTCTCTCTTCCCTTCTCTTGCTCTTCCCTTCTGGAATATCCATTATTTTTATGTTGCCTTTCCTACTGGAATAATACAGGTCTCAAAGTGTTTCTTCATTTTTTTTCCCCTTCATGTGCCTCTTTCTTCTTCCACCTGAGTCCTTTATACATTATGATATTCAAAATCACTAATTCTAGCCTCTGTTTTTTCTAGACTGCTTTTACAGCTTTCTGCAGAGTTTTTAAACCTCCTTTATTGATCTCTTTACATCTTGCAATTCCCTTATTTTCTTGTCTAAATATCCAATTTCTAATTTTGACTAGGGGTTCTTGGGAGCAGACCTGGAATCTGAGGACCCCAAGCAAACTCTTTCTGGATACTTGCCTTTGGCAAGGAAAGAATTCAACGTCAAGGTCAAAGTTACAGAAAAGCAAGATATAAATGAGGACAGGAAAGCTCTTTGAGCAAAGAGATATCCCAGGTATGTCGCCGCTGAAGTGGCAAGGAATAGATGCTTAAATTGGTATAGTGGATAAGGAGTGGGGGTTTGATTGTTGAATGTCTGTGTATTGTGTCTCTTACTGATTAGCTGGGCCCTTGGGGGTCTCCTAGGCTACCCAGACCCACTGAGTTTGCCTACATTTACTTGGCTTACTTGCTCAAAAGTAGCTTGTTCATTGCTTTAGCATTGTTATTATATTGGTGTTCTGAACTTTCCACTCTTTACTGGGTTGTGAGAAGGGTGGGATTGTTCTCTAATCAGACTGATAAATGGAAATAAATGGACCTAGGGTACCTGGGTTTGTGGTAGAGAGGGCCTACTGTTTCTTAATCAGATTGGTAAGTGAATTTAGAGGGTTGGGATACCCTGATTCTGACTGACTACCTATACCCATTTCCGAACTTACTCCTTAAATTTCTGTTCATTATTTGTATTTCTTATGATATTCATCTTTCCCTGCATTTTCTTCCATTTTTTAAAAATTTCATTTTGTGGCAATTCTGAACTCTGTCTGATGGGACGATAAAATCCTCCAAATCCTGTCATTGGGTTCTGGAGAATTGTTCCTTTCCTGTAGTGTCATACTCCCTTCAGGTCTCAAGTTGCTGTGTGCTATGTACTGTGTACTTTTATTTGCTAGTTTTTCTTATTTAGATCTCCCCAGGAGTCTACACTTAATCACCAACAAGTTAGGAGCTTCAGGGGAAGCCCAAAAGAGCAGTCTTGGGGAGATAGGTACTACTCCTGACTCCCTACATTGGGCACTAGCAACCAGGATGTTCTTTGCTTACAGGCTATGTTCACTATGGTTACTCATAGTTTCTGAGGACACACTCTGGGTGCAGATCCAGAGGTCACATAGGGAGATGGGCTTATGGTAACTTAGGTTTGCTGAAGCCCTTGATCTATCCAATTCCCTGCCACCAAGGCTAGGAGCATTATGCCTAGAGATCCTATACAGGCTGCAGAGGAACAAACGCCAATCCAGTCATGTTCTTCCTCTGATTCCCCAAAGCAAGGCAAAGAACCCAATGGGAAGACTATATTCACTGAGTCTACTTGCAGTTTCTTCTTACTCTGTATGTGGGCTAAAGGTCATAGGGTGGGGGAGGACTGAGTGGGAAATCAAACCCTCCAAAGCCATTGGTATTGGAGACCCCTGACAAGAGGGCTAGGAGTGCTATGCCCAAAAGTTCTGTGTTCTACCAGTGCATAGGAGACCAAGCACCAGTAATCATGTTGGTTCCAACTCTCTGCTTCTGCTAACTCTCCAAGAATGGCACAAAATATCCTGATGGCCCATTGAGTTCATTGTAGTGAACTCAATATCATATACCCATATATTGGGTATATGATAGAGGTCACATAGGGGGAGGGGTGGTTTTCTTCCCTGACTCCCCATAGCAAGCATAGACAATCCTGGGAGTTGAAAGATTGCATAGGGGAAAGAAAAAGGGTTTTCCCTATTGCTAAACATAGTCATCAGCGGTCTGGGTGCCCCTCACCAGCCAACTGAACTGGCTATGCTCCAACTGAGAAGTATGCACTATCCCTCTTTTGCTGGGCCTGCAGGAGAGCCCAGGGGACTCGCTGAGGGAATGGTGGGTATTTTTCCTAGTGAACTAAGACTGTTTCTTACTTTTTCTGAGTCTTTCTTACTCTTTCTGATGATTTGTCTCATTTTACTGAGACGCCAATACTTATGTTCCCAGGTCCATTGCTCATGTGTTTGCTATGTCCAGACACCTACCCTCAGTGTCCCCAAAGGAAGCAATGAATTAAAGATACTGTCAATCTGCCATCTTCCTTTTGAATTTCTATAAGTCTTTTTCTTCTAAATTAAGTTTACTCCTTTAACTCTGCTTCCACCTAGATGGGTAAGGATGAGGGTGATGGATACGTTGTTTCTAGAACCAGGTGAGGAATGAACCTCACCTCATTCCACTTAGCTCTAGAAACACTAGCTATATTGACTTATTTTGGTTTCTCAAGCTTTCATACTAAGGATTTATATTTTGTCCTGAGAACCTAAAACAATGTAGATCACATTGTGGTCTGGGGTGGTTTTCTTCTGTGGCTTCCTATAGCAAACATAGACAATCCTGGAAGCTGAGATATTGCATAGGGGACAGACAAAAGGTTTTCCCTATTGCTAAACATAGTCATTGGCTACTCAGGTGTCCCTCACTGAACAATCGAATAGGCTATTCAATTGAATAGGATCATGACCCCCATCCTTAGTTATCTAGTCTATTCAAAGACTGTTAGTGCTTATTATACACCACTAGTGGGATACAACACTTAGATGAAAATATTCATCATCTTACAGTCAGGGAAAAGATAAGTGCACCCTATTAAAACTTTACTAATTTAAGTTCCTATAATTCAAAGGCACATTAGTCTAGCCAAGGATGACAAAGCATACCTTTGTTATATGGAGACAGAGACTGCTAATCAAGTTAATTGTGTAGGAAAAAAATGTGTTGGAGGTAGAAATGAAAGAGGAATGATTTAAACTTACTTAAAAAGAGCAAAAAGGTCAGCCTCTAAAAATATGATAAAGCCCCATTAAGTTGGACTTTACCAGTTTGCTATTTGGGCCAAGATTCAGTGACAGTGCTGAATTTTACCTCTTATAAATATGATTTTTTTAAAAAAGTAAATGAGTTTTTTAAAGGATTTCTATCTCACTGGACTGCTACACGCAAAAAAATAAAACTAGTCTACTACCTCATACCATACACAAAACAAAATCAAAGAAAGACTTTAATGTAAGACCTGAGACCATAAAATATATAAAAGAAAGCATAAGCAAAACAGTCCATGACATACATCTCAGAAATAACTTCAAGGATTCATCCCCTGAAACAAAGAAAATGAAGAAAAAGATAAACAGCTTGGACTACATCAAACTAAAAAGCTTCTGTGCAACAAAAGAGACAATAACCAAAATGAAGAGACATCTACAGATTGGGATAAAATATTTTTACTCCATACAACTGATGAGACTTATAACAAAGTTCTACAAAGACCTTACACAAATCAACAAAAACAAAGTAAACAGCCCAGTCTAAAAGTGAGCAGAAGAGCTAAAAATACAGTTCTCTAATGAGAAAATGCACATGGTCAACAGGATTATGAAAAATGATCAACATCACTTATAATTAGGGAAATGAAAATCATAACTACAATGAGATGGTTGTAAGGATGAGCCATATTTAAAAACTGGTAACAACAATTGCTGATGAAGATGTAGAGAAAAAGGAACTCTCTTTCTTACATTGCTGGTGGGAAAGCAAACTGGTCCAACCACTATGGAAAACTGCGTAGAGTACCCTCAAATTACTAAAATGGAGCTACTATGTGATACAGCAATTCCACTCCTAGGTATCTACCCAAAGGACACAAAAACATTAATTTGAAAGGAAACCTGCACTACTGTTTATTGCAGCACTGTTTATAGCTAAGATATGGGAAACAACCTACATGAATAAAAACATATGTTCAGGTCAAGAAGATATGGTATATATACACAGTGGACTACTACTCAACAATCAAAAAAGATAAACTTGTGCCATTCACAGCAACATGGATGGAGATAGAAGGGATTATGCTCAGTGAAATAAGTCAGCAGGAAAAAGAAAAATATTGGATAATATCTTATTGAAGAAATACAGGTAAACCAAACAAAGGGTCAAAAAAAAAAAGACAAAATGTGTAGGCAACTATAGATCTGAGACTTACAGCAGGGAAGGGGGAGAGAGATGGGTGGGGACAGGAATAGGATGAGTACAAAGGACTATGGTGATGGTTCTCTAGTGATGTGGTGGTGGGATATTTATGGGGACTACACTTGAGGGGAGAAATAAAATAATGTACAAAAATTAACAACAATGTAAGAAAATTTAAAAAATAATAAAAAAGGATTTTTTTTCTTTAATTTCTCAAAATGCCATTAAATATAAATTGAACTTTTACAGGATATTCTTGAGTATTTTCTATTTTAAGATGCCATCAATTTATACTTTACCATTAAAACATCACTTTTAATATACAAACCTTTAAAAACTCATTCTAATTTTGGTGACTATTAAAAATGAAAAATGTCCATCTTAGAATTGAAGAAATTCTATAAGCCCATTATTTCTTCCTGAGCTTCAGATCTTTATACAACTGCTTACTGAACATATCTACTTCTATTTCAATATCCCTGAAATTCAGTCCATCATTTCATCAATGCCCTTACCCAAATATGCTTCATTTCTTTTTCGATTATTACAACTTTGCTTAAGTCAGATATTGACTCCTTTTTCTCTCTTATCCTTCACATCCAGTCATTTACCACATGTTGTTCATTATATCTTTGTATTTGTTTTTGAAGGCCTTCAGAAAAAAATAGAAAATCCTCAGTATGATATCTAAAGCCTTTTCCATGAGAAATGGAATTCCATTTTTCTCCTAGTTCTAGAAACCCCACCTATACTGATTATTTTAGTTTTCAAGCTTTCATAAAAGGCTCTGCACCACTGTTGATGTGCCCCTCTCCCCCTTTGTTTAGACTCTGTATACATACACTTCAGGTCTCAGCTAAAATTTCCCTTCCTCAAGAATAACTTCTTTATCCTCTAGATTAGACTATATCCTCTGCACTGTCTGTTCACATCATAATCTCCCTTCACTTTCATAATATATACCACACTCATAATCATTTGACCAAATCTATCTTCCCCACCAGAGTGCAAGCTATATTTCTGCACTGCACTTAATGCCTGGTACACAGTAAGCTCTCCTTAAAATTTTGATCTATGTATTAAAGAGTAATGCCATTAATGAATAAGTGTTATTAAGGAATAAAAATGCTTATTTATAATATATATTATATATATATAATTCATAAGAACATGGACTCTGGAATCTTTCTGGTGAGTTCATATTCCACATTCCCACTGATTGGCAAGAAGACAAGTCACTGAACCTGTTTGTATCTTGGCTCTCTTTTATAAATGGGTACAGCAACACTACTACTTCTTAAAATGTGGTACAGTTATGAGGACTGAATAAATTAATGTGTGTAAAGCACTCAGAATGTTGTCTAGCACACAACAAGTATTACTTATAATTATCTTGTTTATCTGTCCCAACAATCCTAGAAGCAATTATACTCAGTAACTTGAGAGGTATAGATAGTGAAAGTCTCCAGAATTTGAGGATGAGGTAAAGAAGTTATTACCTTAGCATGAATCTACCAAAAGTAGACATAAAAAAGCATAAATTCAGTCCTCAACTGGAGTAGTCATTCAGTGATGGATCATATCTAAACTGCTTCAGATAAAGTGTTGGGAACCATCCAAATGTGTTGAGGTAGCAGGATGAATCTCCAGGCCCAGACTCCAAGATAAAAAGAGAAAATGCACAATAAAAGCACTTAGAAAATCATGAAGTATGATATAAATGTTTGTGGCTGTGATTACTGTTATTAGCAGTAGAGCAATTCTAGTATCCAATCAATGGTAGTGTAATCTGACTGTCTGAAGTAACACGTTTGCTTATAATCACAAGAACTCTTAGATGGACAGAAGAACTGGGAGGAAAGAAATTAGTAATGATTATCTAGCACAAATAAACCAAGAGAGATGCTCATGTGAGATAAGGTAAATTTCATAGAACAAAGTTTCTCTTAACACCATACAAATATCTTGATTCTTACAGCTCATGCTTATTAAACATTAACTTTTACTTTGACTTGTTTCGAAAGTACCAAAAGAAGAAATATCTGGAATACTGATGATAAAGTCAATAAGTGAGTATTCACTTATTCAATCATCAAATATTTATTGAAGTCTTACTAAGTTGTAGTAAGTGGTAAGTTAGTAGTAAGGAGTTCCTGCCCTCACATTACAGCCAGAGGAGAGACAAACAAACAACAGTCACACAAATAAAAACACAATTGCATCTTGTGCTGAGTGCTATATTAGTATAGAGGATTAGGAAAGGCTTTTCTGAGATTTTAAGCATGGCTAGGCATTAACCAGACAATGGAATGAATGCATAAGGTAGTAAAGAGTGGTGTGTCTGAGGATCTGAAATGTCAATACATACTGGAAGGGATAAAGAGAGGTTAAGGACATGAAACTAATCTGGAGAGGCAGGCAGAGACATAACACAAAGGACCTGAGAGGTCACTTGGAGGCAGTTAGGATTTCTTTAGAGTACAAAGCATAAGGAAGGGTAAGATTAAAGATGATGAGATTTTTTAAAGATCCTTCTTGTAGTTAAGTAAATAATGGATTAGAGGAATCATTAAATGGAAAGATTCAGATAGGAAAATTTGGTAGTAGTCCAAGCAAGGGACAATGGTAACTTGAAAAGAGTGGTGGCAGTAGACAGAAGGGAATATATTTGTGATCGTTTAGGAGATGAGATGGCTAGAGTTTGGTAATAGAATTCAGGGATAAAGAAGCAGTCACAGGATTTGAGCTTGGGAAATTCGGTGGAAGAGGTGTCATTCATTCATTAAAATGAGCAAGGATAAGGGAAGAATAGATTAGATGTTTTACTGGATGGCAATACAGATGCTATGTAGTGAAGGACAGTTCATTTTGAATAAGTATGAGATTTATCTGAGATTTCCCAGGGGAAATGACAAGTGACCATTTAGATATGTATGCCAATGAAGTTTAATAGATGTCTGAATGGCCCTGGACATTTTCAGGTCTCTTGTGTATTAAAAACATTTGAAACCTTGGGATTAGAGAGATCACCTAGGAAGGAAATACAGAAAAGAAGAAGCAAAGAGAATCACTCAGTGAGTTATATTCTCATGAGTCATAGTCCTATAACATGTCAATTCCGGGTGGGTTAATAAAATTGAACTTCTAAATAGGAATGACTTGATAATCATTTCTTCATCCAGTGTGACTCCAGTAAGATTGTCAAAACAAGAGGCAGGCCACTCTCTCAATGAAAACTCTATTGTAAAACAAAGGCCCCCAAAAGAGTGAGACTGAATGTTTAAGTGATTTAGTTAAAACTGAAAAATCTTTGACAAACAGAACTGAGTTTAAATTTGGGCTAGTAATTGCAGTTAAAAACTCTTTCCACCTTCAAGAATAGATCCCTACAGTCATCACAAGCTTGTGAAGAAATACAGAAGTTCATGATCCTGGTGGGAAGACCATAGAACAAAGAAAGCTATTAGGCAAAATCAAATTATAAAGCTGTGGGAAGAAGAGATCATCATGAACTCAGGAAGTTAACAAAAGGTTTATGGGTATGTGAAGAATAAGGAGGAATTAGGAGGGAAGGCCTCAGATCTAAGGACATAGTGAACCAAGATGCAGAGCACAACAGGGTACAGGAAAGAACTAGATGGAAAAGGACTTCATTTCACACAACAACTTTTAATAGACTGATGGTGGCTCAATGTACAGGTATTAGCAATATCTGTCAAGGATAGAGATAAGAAAATGGGGGTGTTACATTACAGTTATCTTTTCCAGACTAGAAGACCCGTGTGGGTAACTAGAAAAGAGAAGGTATTTGGGTAAGGGCAGATTATTTCTACTGGAAAGTCAAGCCCAAAACACTGAATTTAGTTCAGTAGTGCATAAGGAGCCTTTACAGATGATTGAAGACAGTGGAAGTACCACGTTTCCTTAGGAAAATTAAAAGTTGGTGATGGCGGTACGTAAGATGCTTATATGTTTACATAAGATGCTCCATAATATAAATAGGGAAAGGGCTGGAACCCGTGAGTAAAACTAGGAGGTTGCAGCTTGGTGTAAATCAGTTGACTTTTCAGAATTTTCCTTAGCAGGAAATCCTTTCTAAAAAACGAACTCTTATGCAAAACCCCAGAGTATAAAATAGAAAAAAAGTGGTCTTTTTTATTAGGACAAAAAATAAAGGGGGCTGATTTAATAAAAACAAAATTTTAATTCTGGGATGATGGAAGAAAGATGAATTTTAAATATTAACTTAAACATGCAAATGTCCAACTTCTTCTGAATCTTATTTTGGCTTTACAATAACAAGAAAATCCTGAAACACAATAATTCACACAGATAAATATTTGTATGTAGTAGATTATTATTGTTGTTTGCTCTATATTAACCTGCAATCACAGAGTACTCTCCAATTAAACTAATTCAGATGGCACTGTAAGATTTTTTTTAAAGATTTATTTATTGCTTCATAGTACAGTGCTTAACCCCTTGTGCCACCAGGGAGGCCCTAATATTGTAGAACTTCTTCCCCCCAACAAAATATGAATAGTGAAAATCTCTATAGAAATAAAAGTGTTGTGTGGGACTATAATGACAGACTATGGTAGAGACATTTGCTACTGCACAATCACTGTGGTGTGAAAAAAGCATTCATGCATAGCAGAAGTTCTTGAGTGGCACCAGGCATATCATCAAGCATAGAGTAGTAATTTAATTTGAAGGTTCATAGTAACAGAGGTGCACAATACAAAAGTGAAAAAAGGATAGCATGAAGTTTCAGATTTCCCAAAAGTGAAGACACTAGGCTTTGTGTGTTGAATGTGTAGGGTCTCAATTCTTTTATTTGGATTGCCCACTAGAAGAGAAACGAAGTTGGGGGTGGAAATGGAGATGCTATGTTTAAAATTTTTTTCTAGTATTAAGAGTCTCTGTAGTTTACTTAGTAACAAGCTTGTATTAACACAGATCATTTATGAAGCAAGGGAGCAAATTTCATTTCATTTCATTTACTTGTTTTTTCTTTAATTGAATTATTTAATTTTTAAATAAAGGTAATATTGGGTAATGGTAATACCCAATACTCCCTTCAAGTATTACCATAGTCATGCACCCATAGTCAACAACAGACAAACTTGCTTTCTTCCTTCTTTGTCCTTATCCCTCCCATCCCCTCCCCTTCCTGTTGCTTTAGTTCTGTAGGCAGTGATCAAGTATTAGTTTTTAAGCTTGTGTTTATCTATTAGTTTACTTTGTATTCCACATATTAGTGCTGCCATATAGTATTTGTCTTTCTCTTCTGTATTATTGCACTTAGCATTATCCCTTCATGCTCCATCCACGCTGCTGCCAATGGCACAAGTTTATCTTTTCGAACCCCTGAGTAGTATTCCATTGTATATATAAATCATATCTTCTTGATCTACTCATCTGTTCTGGGGCACTTCAATTGTTGCTATAATTAAACCATACCAAATAGTATTGCATTTTACATGGGATTGCAAGTTTCCTTACAAATCAGTGTTTTTGGACTTTTTGTATAGATATTTAGGAGTGGAATTACTGAATCAAATGGCAGATCCAATTTTAATGTATTGCGACACCTCCATACTGCTTTCCATTGTTGAAGGGACTTTGCACTTAACAAGGAATTTTTAAAGAGTTAATGATTACCTTACTAGCACTAGAAAGCTTTATATGTTTTCTGCTTCCTCCCCCTTGCCAGCTTCATTATTCTTTCTTTGTCCTGAATTTTTAGAAATTTACTATTGTATATCTTGCAATCGCTCATATATCTTGTGCATATATATCTATATATATATATGTGTGTGTGTGTGTATGGGTTATTTTAGCTTATTGGATTTGTGTATTTACTCCCTTCTCTAGTTTGGGAAGTTTTCTTCCATTATTTCTTTAAGTTCATTTTCTGTTCCTTTCTCTCTCCCTTCACCACTGGTAGTCCCAGTATCCTTATGTCACCTTTTGTCATAGAGTTGGATAGTTTTCAAAGTGTTTGTTCATTTTTACATTTCATTTCTCCCTTTTCTTCTCCACCTGGGTTCTTTGTACATTTGCATTATTCAATTACACTGACTTGTTTCACTTCATGAATTCTTCTTCTGTGACTTTCTCCTGAATTTTCCATTCTGAAATTCCATTTTTATTTTATTTAGAGCTTCATTTTCTGTCTCTAGTTTCTTGATCGTATTTCCAAGCACATTCATTTGTCTTTCTGAGTTTTATCCATTTCTCCATTTTTTAAAAATTTCTTTAACATTGTCATTCTAAATTCTGTCTGATAGGGGGAACATAGCTTCTAAGTCTATGACTTGGGGTTCTGGAGATTTGCTCTGTGTGTGTGTGTGTGTGTGTGTGTACTATTCATTTGGGGACTCATGTTGCAATTTGTTGGGTTTTTCCTTCTGCCCATTATTAGTTTTGAAACACTGCCTCTGCATGTGGGGCTCTCTCTGGGTGTGGCTCCTCTGCTCTCCTAACCCCCCACTGGTCAGGGGTCTCACCTATCTGGGCAAGTAGTTAGAGGGGTCCTCAGGGAGGTCATGAAGCAGGTCAGGGATCTCACCAGTCTGTGTTGGTACTGGTGGATATTTCCCGAGAGGTCCTTGTGGATCAACATGGACTCTGGCAGAGTCCTGCAAAATGTTGCTGGTCAGTGCAGGTGTTCGCTGGGTCTTGTGGAAGGTCACAATGTCTCCACTGGTCTGGGTGGGGTTAGCACAGGCCTTTGCTTGCTCTGGCATCTTCCCTGACATGTTTATGATATCTCAGTAGTCTGGGCAGGGACTGGTGGGGGTCTTACAGAAAGTCAGAAAGCCTCTGCCAGTCTGCCAATCCTAGTGCCACTGGTGGGGTCTTATATGTATATAAGATACTATAGTGAAAAGTCTGAGTTCCCTGATGGTCTGGGTGGGGACTGCAGGGGTCTGAAATTCCATTTTGTAGATACAAATATATTCCATATTTTATGCCTGATGGCTGAAGAAACTTTGCATTTAACAGGAAAGTTTTAATGTGCTAATGATTATTTTACTAGTACTAGAAAGCTTTGTAAGTCATTTATATTCCAGACATTTCAGGACTGTGGAGAATGAGGTGCCTTTTAAATTTAAAAAGATAGGGGCCTATCTTTTGATACTATCAAAGGGTTAATTTTTTATGTCTTTTTTGTTTTAAGTCTTGAACAGAAAAAAAATCTTAGGAGTAGAAAAATTACTTATATATCTTCATTTTTTAAAGTCACAAAATTAAAATCTAGTTTTTCTTGAGTTTAAAATAGTAATTTTATTATGCAACTTAATAAGTCTCTCAGTTATGTTTGATTAGTATTTGGTTAACTCAGGGTAAAGAAACAAAATTAAATTAATCAGTGTTTAAAGTCATAAAATATATGGTCCTTGTTAAAGGACCACTTTTTTTTCTGCTTTATACATTTAATACACTTGGGTAATTAAATTCCCTTAAACATTTTAAACTGCATTTGTAGATTTAATATAGTCAGATTTTATTTTAAACATTTAAAAACCTCAAAGCAAATTTAAAACCTAATAAGTAAAACCTACCCAATAACTTAAACAACTTATAAACTACTTTAAGTTAATGAATGTTGCAATTAAATTCTCTTAAACATTCCAATTCCTTGGGGAAAAGATAGTGCTAACACTGAAAGAAGTGGGGCAATTGGAGAGAAAATGTAGTGTGCTGGTAGCATGTTGATATGAGGCCTTAAAGATGTGCCAAAAGGAATTGGTGCTAAAAGTTCTGGCACTGTGGTTCCCTGATCAGAATCATGGGAATACTTCAACAAATACACACAAACCACACCTCAACCTACTCCATTTCATCTATTTTAAGTGTTTTGAAAGGCTCCCCATCTCCTTAGATTGTCCTAATTCTCCCAAACTTTCCACTTCCTAATTTTGACCCCACATCTCACAAACACTGTCTGCCTGTGAATCACTGAATCAAATTCAGGTAAAAGCTGCTTTGAGTATATTTGATAGTATCACCAAGAGTCAAAAGTGTCTCCTTGTAAACAACTTTCATGGAGCAAATATTTAGAGAGCTGTGTACAAAGGCTTGGGAGGACACATAGTGAGAGGACAGAGATAAAAGAGTCTAAAAAGAAAATGACAGAATTCTATATCTGACTATTTTGGACAATATAATAGTCATAAGATCTTCCTTTGCACCTAGCATATATGTGAGAATCCAAGTACTGAGTTTTAAACCCTTTCTCCCTCATAATACACTTTATATTATATAGTTTATGTATATATTTGTTATTGGAGAGATAGGTATATCAAATACCTTAGAACAGAAATCTGATGCTGAAAATCTACATGTGAATTCTGACAAGAATCTTATGAGGGTTAAACTAGTATATTATATATATTTATATTCATTATAGGTTTCAGGTAAAGACTTTTTCAAAAGGGTCTCAGCCCTGAATGACACAAAATATTCAATAAATCTTTCTTTTCTTTTTTTAACAGAAGCTGCTGTATGCCCAGTACCGATTGAGGTACCATGGAGCATGTGGAAGAAATTCAGGTGATGTTATGGTGTTTCTTTCCCCCAGACTATACAATTTAGTGGAGGAGACTCAGCCACATACACTATGAGGTCACATACAATCAAGTATTAGGTAAAGTATAACACTAGATGGAATAGATGGGAGAAGGAAGAAAAAACTTTAATAAATAAATAAATAAATCTCACAGAATGGGCAGAATGGGTCTGAGGTCTCTGTGTACCTTGAAAGAAAGGCCCAGTAGGGAAACACTGAAAATTACAGGTAAGGGGACCACATTTTCCATAAAAATAACAGGACACATGGTCTGACACATGGTCTAACAACAGGAAAGAATTTTTTAACTGGAGTTGTTCCAGTAAACCTCAAACATATGGTTACTTCATTTACAGGCCAGGAAAACCCTAACTACAAGAGAAAGCCAAACTGACCAAATTCTAGGTAGACAAGACACAACCACATCCAAGCAGTAATCATATTACTTTCCCAAGTCATAAGAGTTTACATTCTTCATTAAGGTTTCTGTTCAACTGTTCAGGGAACAATTCTGTGCCTAGTTAATGAAAGATAAGCTGGAGAATTTATATTCAAATTTCTTAAATTACATTTTTTGATATTCCCTCAATTGCCTCAAATAATGTTTGTACTAGGCAGGGTATAAATAATAAATGCTAAAATGCTTCTTACATTTGGGATAATAAAATAAAATCCAATTTAAAGTTTCTTTCTCTTTGAGAAAAAGGGAACATCCACACCCCATGAAATTCTCAGGCTTGTTAACAAACCCTCATTCATACTGAAAAATATACTTTAAACTTCCAATGTAATGTATAATTTTGCCCTTTACATCCCTGAGGTCTCACTGATTTCTAACTAATAGCTTACTGTCTGAAACAAAATATATGCCAGAAACTTTTTTTACCCAGTTTTGCAATTTAATAATCTTAGCAATTATTGGAAAAGAAACAGTTTTAAGGGCTTTAACTCAAGTCTTGGCAGGTTAAAACATCTTCCATTTAATCTTTCTGCCGATCCCAAAGCTCAGAGATCACTTGCCAACTCATTTTCATTATTATCAAGGAAATGCATACTTTTTATCCTTTTATGGTCAGTGAAGACATTGACCAAGATGTGGCAAACATTGCCAGATTACAACCACAAAACCACACATTTGAACAACTTTTCTCTTTTGCTCCTAAATGAATCTTCAATACATATTAAAACATATGTATTTCTGATAAAGGCAAGAAAACATACTTTAAAAATTTCTGTAGCACAAGACTTAGCTATATATTTTTTTAATCTCCCATTAGTATTTCATGCCTCAAATAATTTTGGGACATTTGAAGGCAGAGCCTGAATTTTATTTGGAAATGTTGCTAAAAAGGGGAAAAACACCTAACCACCTAACAATAGAAAGAGAATGTTTTGCGACAATGAAACAAAATATCATATTCATCTTTTAAAAAGAAATAAAATTCTGACACATACTACAAGGTTTATCAATTATCAAGACATTATTCCAAGTGAAATAAAATAGTCACAGGAAGACAAATACTCCCTTTCTACTTATACAATAAAGGACTAGTGTAATCAAATCCACAGAGACAGGAAATAGAATGGTGGTTGCCAGGGACTGGGGTGAGAAGGGAATGAGGAGTTGCTAATGGGTACAGAGTTTTCGTTTTGGAGGAAGAAGAGTTATGAAGATGGATAGCAGGGATGGTTACAGGGAAATGTGAATGTATTTACTACCACTGACAAATATACTTAAAAATGGTTAAATGGTTAAGAATTTTACCCCAAATTTTTAACTCAAAAATTTAATTATGAACAAGCGTTTAGATATTCACATTACCTATTATCTATGTGGATAGAACCTTTCTGTCCCAACCCCCAAAACTAGGTCCAAGGCTCACAGAGGAATTATCCATGGCCTTTAGAAAACTCGGTAAAGTCCTAAGTAACTGATAAATACAGGTGGTGATAATGGTGTGACAGTTATTTTTGTTGTCTCTTTGTATAAGTAAATGCATTTTAATATTTTAATAAATAGTCACTAAATTTCTTCAGTTTTTTACTATAAACTAAGTACATGTCTAAGTGTGAAAATCCTGACAACTCTATAAGGTTTTATGTATAAGGAAACTAGTCTTGGCAAAATAATTGGGTCTTTCTCTATAGCTAATAAGAGGTTGATCTTGGGTATTAATCACACCATTCTTGCTCCAGGGATCATACTTTAAAGAAAAGCAAAGCCATGTTTTTAGAGAACAAAGGATCCTAGTATAAGCACTACTATTTTCATGAGCAAATCTTTGCTCAATATTTCATTTATTTAGTACACCCATATTAAGCATTTACTATATTTCAGGTCTGTGCCAAGAGTTAGAGATGAATAAAATTAATAGGACACATCATTTTAAAGTTGAGAGAGAGAGAAAGAGAATATGAAAGTGGAAAGAGATGGGAAATGTAAAGGAGAAAATGTGATAAAGAAAACTGTGCAGATCTTTTTGTGGTTCACACCCACTGTGTGAGACATGCTTCTGGCAAATTGTCTGCACATTACTCATCTGATATGGGGGGAAAAAGAATATTAGGGAGGCTACAAAGAAGAAAAGCTTGTTTCTAACTGGTGTGGAACATTTTGCCTACTTTCTCCCTTTGTAAATGCTGAGAATTATTTTAACTCTTTAATTTCACTGGTATGGCAGTTAAACCGATTGGCAAACAGAGAAAAGTATAACAGGTATCAGAACATACTTGAGGATACAAGGATAGGGAATTGTGTGCATTACTGGATGTTATACATTAACTATAAGGAGACTAGACAGGAAGGCTGGATTACAGGTAGAGAAAAAATTAAGGAGGAAATGTAATAAAAAGACCTAAGTAAACAAAAACCAATATTTAGTGTATATTACAAAATGGTAGCCCAAACTACAAAAGAATTCAAGGACACATGCACTGTTGTCAAGGATCCTATGGTCTAACATGGAGACAAAATTCATAAATAAAAAACACATTTTTGAAGCAATAATTTATACAGGCAAATTAAAATGTAACATATATAATTATTAATCAGGGACTGGACAAAGGAATAAAAGTAGTAACATCTCAGGGTTTGGGGTTCAATTTGGAAATGAAGGAAGGGTCACAGTGCTGAAGAGGGTCAAGAGTATAGCTTACTGGAAAAAGTAACACAGAGCCATGAAGATGGGAACAAAATAGGTCTCATAATCTTCCCACAAGAAAGAGGAAGTAGGCAGTTAGAGGAACTGTCCTGTAGGTGCCTTGGAGAATGCAGAGTACTTACAAGTTATGGAATAATATGAAAAAAAATTACTTCCAAAGTTGTACACATTTTAATTTTGCTAGTGATTGGAGAATTACTATAATGTGTGGATCCAACTAGCCAAAAGCTGAACTTCAAATAGTTATGTGGTCAAGTACTAGCTTATCAAAATGTTATCAACAGAAGTACTCAGAATTGTCATAGAGCATTCACTGCTGATTCTGAACTAGATCTTGGGTAACCAACTAGAGTTATGTCTGAACACATTGTGGGCTAGAGGTGAGAGAGCAAAGTCTACTAGCAGCTCTGATGATGAACACAGCACTGTGCACCAGCCACTATTGTAAGGGCTCCCAAGGGGTTCTCTCATGTCATCTTCATGATCCTTCTAGAAGTAGAAAGTAGTACCGGGGCATCAGCCACTAGGCGACACAACCTTCCTACCGCTTTACAAATGATAATGTAAAATTCTCCCTGTTCTTTGGATGAAGGGATTGTGAGTTGTATATAAGAATGTATACAACAGGGCCTCCCTGGTGGCGCAATGGGTTAAGCAATGCACTATGAAACAAACTGCAGCACAAGTTCGATCCCTGCCTCCGGCCAAGGAGGGGACCCACGTGGTGCGACCCATGTGGTGCGGCAGACCTCTCCTGCTTTGCCCGCTGCTCTCCTCAGCAGTGTGTTTTAGTCAGTCTGCCTGTTCTGCTCCCCACTCTGTCTCTGGTGAATCCTCTCACCACCCTGAACTCTGGCCTGTACCCCAGCTCATGTATGCATAAATAAATAAATCTTAAAAAAAAAGAATGTATACAACAAATGTTTTCTAACTGTGATCTATCCAGCCTCATGATCTTGTTTTATTTTTAATGAATTTTAAATAAACTTCATGAACTTACTTAGAGCCTGTCATATGCCATGAAGAATTTAAGACTAAAAGAAATAAGGTTATAGGAAGTGGATTGTACCATATCTAGAAGTTTTCTTCTGAATTTTTAAAATTATTGAAAATGAACCATGAAGTTATTAGCCTGAACAGAGTATATATTCTGCTTACCTTTGTTTACAGCTCTGGAGAGTTAGAATCTGACCAAGCTTTCCTCATAATGATGACATATGCTCATCTGGGAACTCAGCAGGTATCAACTCACAACCCAATCTGTTCTCTGAAATATAATGAATGATTTTTTAATACCAGGCATCGAAAAATAAATATTCATTTTCTGACACTCTAAAGAGAAGATAAATTTAAAATGTCAATTGCATTCCATCACAAGTAAATGAAAATGTGTTTCATTCCTATTAATCTGTGAAATACAGAAGCTATGAGACATAGAAGCACACTGAAAAATGAGATTAAGAAAAAGAGGACTAAAGAACAAACTTGACACCATTTCCCAGAAATGACCAGTAATACTTGCAGAACAATGATAATATTTAGCCTTTAATCTCAACTTTTCTTGTCTTTCCTGATGCAATTGATGTTTCTTTTATGTTATGCACTGAGTTGTGTCTCCCCCAAACTGTGTTGAAGCCCCCCCATATATGTGACCCCTCAGAACTGACTGTATTAGAGATAAAAATTTTAAAAAGGTAATAAATTTAAATGAGCTCATCAGGTTGGGCCTTCATCTGACATACTGATCATACTTATGATAGAGGGAATTTGAATACAGACACACAATTCTAATAATGTGACAACATGGAAGGAAGACAGTTATCTGCAAGCCAAAAAGAGGGTCTTAGGAAGAAACCATCCCTGTAGGATTTTGACTTCTAGTTTACATAATTGTGAGAAAATAAAATTCTGTTTTCTTAAGTTACCTATTTTGTGGCACTTTGTTATGGCAGCCCTAGTAAATGAATACACTCTACCTTCCACTAGATTATAAACTTACAGAGGGTCAGGCAGTGTCTGAGTACCTTCTCTACCCTTGCATCCACAGTACATATTAAGTATTAAGTAAAAACTTAATATTCCTGAATGAATATCTGACTGCAGTTGGATGTCTTGGGGTACTGGGTACAGGGTACTGGGGTACAGGGTACTGAGCAAATTGTTATAAAAAATGTTCAAAAGGTACTTTCTCCCTTTATTAAAATATAATTTTGCATTCATATTTTTTAAACAATGCCCATTCATTGTGAAAAATAGAAAGCTGTATAATGAAGGGGGAAAAATCACTTGTGATCCTGCCACTTAAAATAAAGTTTAATTAAAATTAATTAAATTGTAAGGAAACCACTTTAAAATTTGACACTCTCCAATATCACTTATCATGCCACATTTCCCTATCTTGTTAAAATTCTTTATAAACATTTTAAATGCCTATAAAATTTAACAATATCATCATTGAAATCTTCACTGCTAGATATTTAGTTTTTTCTAAATTTCTCCATTATAATTTGCACTGTAATGAATAACTTTGTGTGAAAAAGCTTTTATCTACATTTGTGAATTCAGTAAGGGATGACATACTGAACTATAATTATTGATTTAAAAGCTGTGGCCATTTGAAGCAACTGTTAAAGCTTTTGATATGCATTTTTCTATTGCTTTTTTGGGGAAAAAAAGTCAATTTATACTCCTACAAGCAGCCTGTGAACATTCCCATAACCCTTTACCCTTAACTATTATTTTTACAAACCTTAAGTATTATTTTTACAAGTCTTGTTAATTGATAAAATAGTATCTGAGTGTCATTTTCATTTTCATTCTTTGAGTATTATGAAGCTTCCCTTTTATCTTTAATTTTCTAGCCATTTATATTCTGCCTTTTGAATTGTCTGTGTGTACTTTTCAAAGAGGACTTTTTCTAAATGCTTTTTATGAAGTAGTTTTCTCACCAGGACCCTACTGCAGTATTCCTGCTCTTCAAGATGCTTCTAAGTTAGTCTGCACATCCTAGAGCTGTGCCAGAATCTTATCAATGGCAGCTACACTGTAATGAAGTCTTCAGTATTCTGAATAGGAAGAAACGTATTCCAATTATTCACTTCATACTAACAAAGTTTTGATACATCAAGTGCATGGGGGGTATTTTTAATTTTGCTATCTAAGTTTGAAATCAGTTTCCTTTGTAGAATGAAAAGAACATACTCACTGAAAAAAATAGAAAATTTTTGTGTAAAGGGAAGATATTTCCCTACTTCCTACATGATTTTGTATACATGTGCATCTTTCTCAGCAGAATTTATTAAATTTAGGACATAGAGGAAATGAAAAATACTTATATTTTCAACTTATTTATTGTAAAATTCACATCCATGGTAAAAGAAAATACTATGTCTTGAATAAATGTTAGAGGTCTTCTAATCAAATACAGACATGTTCAGATGAGGCAAACTTCAGCAAAAATGTTTTTTAAAGGGGTGTTTAATGGAGCAGAATTTAGTTTTAGAATGAGAAGTGGTTCGAATAGTTAGGATTTGCAGAGATGTTGGTGATACTGAATGGGTTAAGGGAGCCAGTCATAATAGTGAAATACAACCCACTCTATTCTGAATTTTTTAATATGCTACCCTCCTCTGTCTTCACTTAGATGATCCTCACCCCTCCTTGCACATCCTGGAAGAGGTGTCCTATGCCTTTCCAAGGGTACCCCCCTTTTCTCTGCCCCCCCCATTTCCCTCACCTCCGGATGTCATCTGCTTCTTCCCTCTCTTGTGTTGTCATCCTTCTCTCTCCATCTGTTCATCAAACTAAAAATACATTTGATTTTCCTTTTCCTATAAAAGGCTTCTTTATAGGCTTTCCTAGTTCACATTACCCTATTTGTCCCCTCTCAAAATCCTTGAAATGTGCACTTTGATTTCTTTTCTTCTAATTTCTTTTTTACACACATACAGGTAGCTACTGCTGACTTTATCACTACGTGCCTGTTCTTGAACTTCATGTTAATGGACTCATACAGTGTGTGTGTGCTCTTTTGTGTCTGGCTTCCTTAATGCATTTATTTTTTCCTTTATTGTGGTAGAATATACATAACATAAAAGTTACCATTCTAACCATTTAAAGTGCACAGTTAAGTGGCATTAAGGACATTTAAGGTGTTGCACAATCAACAGCACCATCCAGCTTCAAAACTTTTTCATCTTCCTCAACGGAAACTATATACACATTAAACACTATCTGCATTCTCCCTGTCCTCTTGGCCCTGACAACATCTATTATGTGTCTGTCTCTTTTATACTAGTTTCCCTCTTCTAAGGATCTTATGTAATTGGAATCTTACTGTAGTTGCACTCTTGTGATTGGTTTATTTCACTAAAGCATAATGTTTTCAAGATTCATCCATACCATTGCATATGTCAGAACTTCACTCATTTAAAGATTTATTAATATTCTATTTTATGTATTATACCACAGTTTCCTTTATCATTCATCTACTGATGAACATTTAGGTTGTTTCCACCTTTGGCTATTGTGAAAAGTGCTATATAAATACTGTTGGAGTCCTGCTTTCAATTCTTTTGAATTGTTGGATCAGATGGTGATTATATTTTAACTTACTGAGAAATTCCCAAACTATTTTCTATAGTAGCTGTATCTTTTTACATTTCCATCGTCAGTGCATTTCTCTACATCCTTATCAACACTTGTTATTTTTCATTAGCCATTCTAATGAGTAATGTAGTATTTCATTATGGTTTCAATTTAAGCATTTATTCTTAAAATGTCTCTTTTGCCTTCATATTGTTTCACTGTTTACTTTTCCTTCTTGGCTGATGACTTCTCTCTGCCTCTTGATTCCTCCTCAGTATCTTCTGACTTATACATGACACTGGAAATTTCATCCACTCCCATGAGAGAAGTATCACATCCTTGCTTTTAATAATCAGATCTGTATTTCTCTGGTCAAGACCTCTCTCTGAGTACAGTATTGACTTTTAAATAATTATATTTGCATGACTTGGCTATTGTAAATAGAGCTGTAATAAATACAGGAGTGCAGGTTTCCTTTCAAATTAGTGGGGTTTTTTTGGGTTCTTTGGGTAATTCTAAAAAAAACTAAATAATAAATAAATAAATAATCACATTTGGAAAATAAAAGTGTGACTTTGAAACTTAGTTAAAAACATTACACTCTTAATGGTCTTTATTGCAGTGAGTGAGGTTGGGGAGTGAGGAAGGAAGAAAACCATATTTTTGAAATTGTGGCTTTAAAAATAGCACATAGCATAAAATTACCATCATTACCATACTTTTAAAAATAGTCTATTTGTCGGAGCTACCGGTAGTAAGGTCACAATGAAATTGAGTGAAAGATATAGAAATGTTCCCACATACTCCCTACCTCCCGCACTGCTCCCCAAACACATTCTCAATGTTTCACACTAGAGTTGCATTTGTTACAACCGAAGAACTTGCACTGACATATACTTATTTCCCTTACATTAGTATTCTCTTGGTGGTGTACATTTCATGGATTTGGACAAATGTATAATCCACCATTATAATATTTTATCAAGTAGTTTCACTGCCCTAAAAATTCATTGTGCTTTGCTTATTTATTCCTTCCTTTCTCCTATCTCCTAGCAATTACTGCTCTTTTTACTGTCCCTATGGTTTTGCCTTTCCCAGAATATCTCATTGAAATCATACAGTATCTTTTTCAGGCTGACTTTTAATGTGCATTTAAGTAATGTGCATTTAAGGTGTCTCCATGTCTTTTTATAGTTGTGAAGTGGAAAATATCTAAAGTTATGTTGAGACAAAGCCTCACTGTAAACCGTAAGTTTCAAGGAGTAACTACCTAACATTCTCAAGGTCACATGCCTGACTTATGCATTCCAGATAACTGCTTAGGAAGCTCCTGCTTCTGTATTCTCTGCTTGTTTTTAAAGTACGAGTATACCCCAGCTAAGGCAATAAATATCCTGTTGCCTAATTTCCTGGGGTTCAGACTTTGGAGAAAGATCTCCTCTGGACCTGCTTGTATAAATAAAAATCTTCCCTTCTCCTCTCTGAGTGCTACCTGGTTCCCTAGTGGAATTCTGCCATAACAGTTTGAAACTCATTTCTTTCCATCACTGAATAATATTCTATTATCTATATGTACCACAGCTTATCTATACATTCACCTAAAGAACAACATCTTAGTTGCTTCCAAGTTCTCACAATTATGAGTACAGTGCTACAGTCACCTGTATACAGTTTTTTGTGCGAACATACATTTTCAAATCATTTGGGTAAAATCAAGGAGTGTGACTGCTGAATCATATGGTAAGATTATATTTAATTTTGCAAGAGACTGCTAAACGGTCTTCCAAAATGATTATACCATTTTGCATTTTCACCAGCAAAGAATGGATGGACGTTCCTTTTGTTCCACATCTTTGCCAGCATTTGGTGTTGTTAATGAAAAAAAGAATTGATAAACTGGACTTCACTAAAATTAAAAACTTCTTTTTAGATTATGAGACCAATTAGTGATTATCAGAAGAAAGGAAGAGGAAGGAGGAATGCATAAGTTGGGTAAAAATTGTGATGAAATTGGGTAAAACTGTATGAGGAACAGAATTTTAGTTGTGACTTTAACCTACTATATATAGATGTTAATTTTTAAAGATTCACACCAGAAATTTATGTAGTGTTATAAACAATGTTACCTCCATAAAATATTAATTTATAACTTCTACTTTGATATCAAAGACCTACTCAAAAGAAAAAAACAGTCTAAAAATGAGCAGAAGAATTAAAAAGATGAATTACAAATGGCCAACAAGTATATGAAAAAAAAAATGCTCAATATCACTTATAATCAGCTAACACTGGTCTAACCACTATGGGAAGCCTTGTGGAGATTCCTCAAATTATTAAAAATAGAGTTACCATATGACCTAGTAATTCCACCCCTAGATATCTACCCAATGGACACAAAACATTAATTTGAAAGGAAATCTGAACTCCTATGTTTATTGCAGCACTATCTACAATAGCTAAGACATGGACCAACCTAAATACCCAAAAACAGATGACTGGATGAAGCAATCGAAAAAGATAAACTTGTGCCATTCACAGCAACATAGATGGAACTGGAAAGGATTAAGGTCAGTGAAATAAGTCAGAAGAAGAAAGAAAAATATCATATGGTTTCACTTATAAGAGGAATATAGGGAACCCGAACAAAGAGTGAAAAAAAGAGAGAGAGAGAAAATTTGCACATAAGCTATAGATTTGAAGCTTACAGCAAGGGAAAGAGAAAGAGATGGATCAAAATGCGGTGGGGGGAGAGTACAAGAGACTATGATGATGGTTCAGGGGTGATATAGTGATGGGAGATTTATAGGGACTACACATGAGTGTAGAAATAAACTATTGTACAAAAAAACCACAATGATGTAAGAAAATAAATAACAACTAAATGCATTAAGCTAAAAAATAAATAAAGCTTCCATTTTGTAAAGGATACTGCCAAGAAATCAGAAGACAAGTCACAGGCTGGGAGAAAATATTTGGTAAGGATATATCTGATAAAGTACTATTATCTAAAACATACAACAAAACTTAAAGCTCAATAATAAGGAAAAAATCAAATTGATTTAAATAGGGTCAAATATCCTAACTAGACACTTCACCCAAAGAAGATACACAGATGGCAAATAAGCATATGAAAAGATGCTCAATATCATATGATGAAAGAATTGCAAATTAAAAGAACAGTGAGATACTACTACATGCTTATCAGAGTGACCAAAATCCACTGTAACCACTTAAAAGTGTATATTCAGGGTGCTGTGCAACCCATCTCTAAAACTTTTTAATCTTGCAAAATTGAAACTCTCCACACTTCCCCCTCCTCCAGCCCATAGTAATCATCATTCTACTTTCTGTTGCTATGCTTTGACTACTTTAGTTATTGCACATATGTAGAACACACCTTGTTTGTTTTTTTGTGACTGCCTTATTTAATTTAGCATAACGTCCTTCAGGCTTATCTTTGTTGTAGTGTAGTTAGATTTACTGGTTTTTAATTTTTTAAAAATACTAATGCTGTTCATTAAGTGATATACAGGATGCTGGTTGTTTTCCAACCTTCTCCCCTCCTCACAATCACTTACTCACCTCCTTCTCTTCATGCTGCGTCTCAGGAGGCTGACCTCTACCAGTTGCCTCAGACTTACACTCTGGTGTCTGTCTGGGTTTGGTTACTGGGAAGAACCATCAGGAGACTGGAGGGAACAAGGTGTTAGTTATTTCCTATAAGACACTCTCTTCCTGCCTCAATATTGTTCAGGCAGTAGCTACTCTTCATTCCTCTTCCTCAGCACCAGCTCACCCTCTGCTCCCTTAATACCATTCCTTCTTCCCCCAAACCCTCCCTACCCTACTTGTCCTCTCAGGACTAGGGCCAAGAACTACTTCCTGCTGTTGCTAGTCCCTGCATGCATCCCATTATCTTTTTTTTTTAACCTCACCCATACCTTGGTGAAACGTCTATTTATTAGAGCCTCTTCATTTAGCCCTTTTGAATATACCATCTATTCACATGATTCCTGCTGTGATCCTGAATCAGACACATGCCAACTAAAAAAAATATTAATAATGATTAATATTAAGGAGTGGAAAATAAAATAGCTCTACCCCCTAGTCCATTAGTCCTTCTATTCCACTGCAAGTACAGTTGCCATTCACTTGTTTAGTATTTGAGGAGGTGGGAGGTAGTGTTAATGTGGCGTAAGGAAAACAGGACACCCAGGCTAACAAAAAGCAGATTTATATTACAGTCCTTGGCTCAGTGAATTACATCCAAAGGCTGAGGGTCCCTTCAAGGAAGTTATGGGTTTATATACGTTTCAGATTGTTCTGGTTTGGTTAACATTGTAACTGTTCAAGGTCAGGCATGACATGGAATTACATTCCAAGAAATGTAGCAAGTTGCTTATCACAGGACCGGGATGCCCTGCTCAGGCACCTTGCTTCAGTAGGGGATACCATCCACACTGACTTCCCATCTTGCTGGTGAATTCTGGTCAGTCTCCAACAATTGTGTTAAATCCTTCTCCCTTGCTGGGAGAAGGCCTAAACTGTTAGTGCAGGGCATATCCATCCCAGGAATTGGTCCCAGGAATTGAAAAATGAACTTGTGAATCACTTTAATGATCCATTTCAGGTTGAAGAAAAGCAAGGAAAAATTTGCTGGTGGGGTTGGAGGCGAGGCCCAGGAACTGCTAGTACCAGTTTGAGGAGTCAGCAAAGGAGCTTGAACCAGGGGAATCAGGAAATAGAGTCGGGCCAATGGAGTAAGTAAACCCTAAACCCAATTTGCATCTACACTTTCAATTATGGGATGTAATCAATTTCATGATTTTTCTGTTTACTTGCAACAAAAGCATCCTAACCACATATCCCTCCCCTCACCCACCCCTTCCACATATACTAAACAATGCAAACCCAAATGATATTTTATCGTAGATGGTGTACTGCAAATTGCTTATTTTTAACTAAACCACATATTCTCAACATCTTTCCAGGTAATCACATTTAGCTTTGTTTCATTATTATGAATACTAAACAGTATTTTATTAAAGGAAAACATCATAGTTTATTTTAAATATTGTTTTTCTTTATTTTTTTAAAATCTAGTAACATTGATTTACGACACTCTACATGATTTAGACCTATAGCTTCAGATGCGTCACCACACCACACCCACCACCAATGCCTCCACAGTTCTCCTCCATATTCCACTGAGCCTAGGTTTTATTTCTTGCTATTCTTGACAGCATCATCCCCAGTGGATCAGTTAAGTCAAATACTGAAGTCTTTTTTATAAGGACTGAAGCCAGGAATTTCAGAAATTATATTTTTTTCATAAATAGCAAAATAGATTATGAAATCTAATTTTCTATAACCCAGGTCAGGTGCTATGTTGCAGCATGGTTAGTGAAAATATAATTTTGCTAACTAATGGAAAACAAAAGATAACTATTGATTTTGATATTTTTTCTGATGGTAAATTTTTGTTCATAATCTGAAAATTACAATTTAGACTCTTCCAATATAACAAGTGGAAGATATGGTAAATTGTCCACCCGTAGCTGATTTCCCTCTTAGCATCTTATTGATGCTAAGATAACACTGTGTAGTGGTAGAAAAAAGCTTCTTACTAAAATGTACTAAATATGTTCTTGGGGGGCAATGTGGCCAATTTAGATATTTGCCTCTTGAAATTCCCTTTTAGCTGTGGGTAGCCATCTATCTGATGCATTCCTAGCTAAAAATATCACCATTTATTTATCCTTTTCCTTACAAAGAACATTTAGGCTGTTTGCTGCTTTTCCCTTTTCAAAAAATGGCATAATCACACATATTTTGGTTTGTCTATATTAATATGTACATAAGGAAAATTCCTACTAGAATTGCTAGTCAAATAAATCTGAAAATTTTAAATGTTCATATATATTATTACATTTCCTTCCAAAAGTTTATATCAATTTACACTTCCATTAAGAATACATGAGCAGGACCCTCCCTGGTGGCACAGAGGGTTAAGCAACACACTATGAAGCAAACCATAACCACTGAAGCATAAGTTCAATCCCTGTCGCTAGCTGGGAAGGTGACCCACATGGTGCAGGCAGACCTCTCCTGCCTCACACTGCTCCCCTCAAAGTGTGTTTCTGTCAATCTGCCTTTTCTGCTCCCTACTCTGTCTGGTGGATTCTCTAACCACCCAACACCTCTTGCCTGTAAACAGTGTTTGTATCCATAAATAAATAAATCTTTAAAAAAAAAAGAATACATGAGCATACTTTTTCTTTATACCCTTGCCAAATCTGGGCATTATAGAAAGCTTAAACCTTTGGCAACCAGATGAAACCTGTATCTCTTTAGTGTATTAACATTTTTATTTATGAGTGAGGGCCAAGCAATTCTGTTTTTAATTTTTGTAAATTATTCATGTTGTTATTTTTCTATGTATTTTTCTTATTGGTTTGACATAGTTCTTTATATTTTTCAATAGTTACTATCAGTATTATAACTTTAGTTTTTGTTAATTATTTGTTAAGCAAATCATTTTACAGTACATTTTTCATAACAGAGTTTTATGCAATCTAATTTAATTGATGTTTTCCTCCTTCAGTTAGGATACTATTTTAATGCTTGGAGTCCTTCCTCACACCAAAGTATTATTTAATCCAGTAATTTTATGAGTTCATTTTTACACTTAAATCTGTGATTCAAGTGAAAAGATTTGCCCTACACACATCTGTAGCTGTCATCAGTATTTTAGTTAATGAGCATATATTAAAATTACAAATTTTTAAGATATGGTCACTAGCTAGTATAATACAGATATATCTTTCTATGAAAATCTTAAGAAAAATGAAACAATTAACAACAGATGTAGTTTAAAAAACATCAATATGGTAAAAGAATGAAACTGGGCTTCCCAAGTTTTGCTTTGAAATTTGAAAGATCACCATATGTGAGCCTCCTTCTGTTAAGTCTAAACTGCTCTTCTATGTGCACACATTGTTCAACACATGAGGACTCTCAACTTGTTATTGGTGGTAACCCCTCTTTAGTCCACAGGGAAAAAATAGATGTCAAGAGAAAGGGCAATAGAAAAAGATCTAAGTAGCCCATTGGATGTAGAATCAGCATTTATTACCAGGCAGCAATTCTTCTTGAAATATCTGCAGTGCTTAAGTCATTTCTTAACACACCCCCTCACCCCACAAAAAATTCCTTAAATTTCTTTCAATTCATGGTCTCAAAATATCTCCACTATGCACAAAGTTAAGAGCACCGACTCTGGAGTCAGACTGCCCAATTCACACTGCTACTTACCAAATGACACATCTTGGCACACTGATTGAACATCTCTGTACCTCAGTTTTCCCACCTGTAAAATGGAGATAATAATACACCTATAGATGGGTTACCTGAGTTAATACATGTAAAGCACTTATTATAGTGCTGGGAATATAATAGTGTTCAATAAATATCAACTATTATCAGAGATCAATTATGTCTATCTGTGTCATAAGTCCATTATAAAAGGGAATTCCAGAAAATTAAGAATTTTTCCAGTTCTGTTGTTTCACAGGTATGGGAAGACCTGCCTTGTCTTTCTACTATAATGTGGGAATAATTAGTTTCTTATTACAACTAACTACTAATTGTAAAGTGTAGTAAATATGCATTTTGAGGACTACTAATTAAAGTGGCTCTTATTCACCTGTTTTAAGACATGCTGTTTTTTATCCAAGTGATTCGGTGCTCTTCCCACTGCTGTGGTGCAAGAAAGCTAGAGAAAGTTATTGAATCATTTCAAACCTGCTTATTGATGCTAAGATAACACTGTGTAGTGGTAGAAAAAAATCTTAGTCCTATACCAAGACAATGGCACTAATGGAAAGAAGAGGAAATGTGTTTTCCTTATTAAACTATGTAACTGAAGTGTGTATATATATATATGATTTATTTATTTATGAATACAAGAGCTGAGGAGAGCAGTAGGCAGGGCAGGAGAGGTCTGCTGCACCATGTGGATCCCCTCCCTGGCTGGCAATCAAACTCACACTGCTGTGCTGCAGATGCTTCACAGTGCTGTGCTCAACCCTCTGTGCCATCAGGGAAGCCCAACTGAAGTGTATTTTGGGAAATTCTCTTATCAACTCTATAAAGTGCTCACCTCACATACATACAACCTAAGTGTCCATCAGTGGACAGTGTGGTATATTTAGACAATGAAATACTACTCAGTAACAAAAAAAGAATGAAATATCATAGTTGTCCTATGATGTTCCTCTCTTTGGAAAAACAGATTTAAACTTTGCAAATTTGTACTACTTACAAATAACACATCTTGACACACTGATTGAACATCTCTGTACCTCAGTTTTCCCACCTGTAAAATGGAGATAATTGACAGGGATCCTTAGGGCTCACTTTAGAAATCTATCCCAAATGAAACTATATCACTATCTTATACCACACACAAAAATTAATTCAAAGTGCTCTAAAGACATGAATGTAGGTATTGAAACCACACTTGACAAAGGTTTGGCGATGAATTTTTGGAAATGATCCAAAAGCAAAGACAACAAAACCAAAAATCACTAAGTAGGACATCAAACTAAAAGGCCTCTGCACATCAGAGGAAACCATCAATACACTGAAAAGATAACCTCTGATGGACACTTAGGAGAAAATATTTGCAAATCTGATAAAGGGTATGTAAAAAACTCATTAAATGAAATAGCAAAAATCTAATTAAAAACGGGTACTCTGAGTAGACATTTCTCCAAAGACATAAAGATGGGCAACAGAATGCTTGCCCATAAAAAATGCTTAACATCACAGAACATCAGGGAAATGCAAATCACAACTATAATGAGCTATCACCTCATATTAGTTTCAATGGCTAATATCAAAATGACAAGAAATAACAACGGTTGGTTAAAAAAAAGAACTTCATGCACTGTTAGTGGGATTCTAAATTGGTGTATCTACTATGGAAAATAAGATTGGGGTTCTTCAAAGAATCAAAAATAGCTATAGTATGACCCAGCAATCTCATTTCTGTGTATTTATCTGAAGAAAAGAATACTAACAGATATACATATCCCTATGTTCATCACAACATTATTTACAATAGTCAACATACAGAGTATACTTGAAAGTTGTCAAGAGAGTAAATGCTAAAAAGCTAACTTAGTATAATGACAGAACAGCAACTAGACTTATTGTAGAGATCATTTCTCAATCTATGCAAATATCAATCATGCTGTACACCTGAACCGATGTAATATACTATGTCAATTATACCTTAATAAAAAAACGACCTCTGCCACATCTATATGTAGATGTCACTTTTCTCCCCCCACACACATTTCATTAATGTAATTAAAGTGTTAATTTATTATTTCATCCTTTTTTTGTGTAGTACTTTCCATCTCTGTCTAGTGTGCTCTATTATGGCTGAATTCCTTGGTTCATTTCTTAAAGTTCACTAATTATACTTTACTATATATTTATTTTGCTATTTGATTTCATTGATCGTTTTTCATTTTCAAAGTCAACAATTGCTTCTATAATTAAAAGTTGCCTGCTGTATAGTCACAATATCCTTTCATATCTCTGGAGTTATTGATTATAGTTAATTAAAAAATTTTGTATGCTCTAGTAACTTTGTTACCTTAGGCTTTTATGTTTGTGTTATTGGATTTGATACCTGTCTTTTATGGAGGTAGTTTTCCTTAAAACCCGGTGATTCCTAATTTGCTTTCTTGTCTTTGTGACTGAGCATCTCTGCTGAGGGATGATTTTGGTTCTCTTCCAGGACTTATCTCTCTGCGGGTGGGCCAGGGCAGAGGTGCTGAGAGAAGCTCTTACCCCTCCTCCATGCCTCCCACAGTTTAGTTTACTACTCTCTGAAGCAATGTTTCTCAACCTTTTATATTATTGTCTTAAGAAGTCTTTTTAGATACTTTTCTTCCTTGATTAGGAAAGGAATTATTTTCACTGCCTAAGTCCAGTGAAATTTCAGTATCACAAATATAATGCAATATTTACTGCTGCCCTGAAGGCTAGCATATTACATATTGCAATATGCAATGTTACATATTGCAATATGCAATGTTACATATTGCAATATGTAAGTTTTTTTGGTTTGTTTTTGCTTTTTGCTCCATTTTCCCAGCCCCATCTCAACACCAATATTTGCTGTAATGGAAGTGTCACTGGCCAACCCAGGTAAAAACTGTACTCTCTGAAGAATGTCCCTGCTTTTCTGCACCAGTTGTTCCAGTGTTTTCACTGCTCTTTGCATAGAAAGCAGCTGCCCAAAGTTTCTGTGCTCCTTTTAATAGTGCCTTTAAGTGTTGAACATTCTAGCATTCCCCAAAATACTCCTTCCTCTAAAGTTTTTGATGTTTTTTTGTTTCCTTTTTAATTAATACTTTGTTTTATTAATACTTTGTTTCCTTTTTAATTAATACTTTGTTTTTTTAGAGCAGTTTTAGATTCACAGCAAAACTGAGCAGGAAGTACAGAGTTCCCACATACCCCACAAACACCCTCCTCCACCATCAACATCCACACCAGGGGGGTAAGTTGGTTACAATTTGCACTAGCTTTAAACTGAGGTTTGTTCTTTTAACCTGATGATATGTATTTTCAGTATTTCTGAAATTTTTCAAAAACTCAGAACTACCAATAGCAACTTTTGCTATTTTAAAAGCAATACTATTAATCTTCTATATTTTTATAATTCGTATAATTTTGAGGAACAAGGGCAGGCAGGCAGAGAAGCTTTTTTTTTTTTTGTCTTCCATTTAATGCCAGCCTCCTAGAGAGTTCTATCGAGATTTAAAAAAAAAAAAAAAAGTGGTGGGTGGGTAAGTGGGTGGGAATTAACTTTTACAAATTATTATTTTAAGTTGTGCTACTGAATTTCCAATATATAGCCCAACAGCTTTTCTAAATTCTAAAAGGCAAACTATTCTTAGCTAAATATTCAACATTTTTATTAAATAGCATGTTAGCCTATATATGATAAAATAGCATGACTATTTTTATGATTTATATCTTAACTGTACTGTATTGATGATTGTTGGAGCCTGTAACATTTAATTTATATGGTGCATTAAAATTACTTAATACTATATATTTAAATAAGTTTATAGAAAAAAGAGGACAAATACCATTAAAATTCTATTACTCCATATTCACTTTTCATCTGTTATCATATACATGTATTGGTCTAATATTTATGCTTTACTACCTACTAATTATTAAACAGGATAGAATCATGTTTATTGATATTTTATTAGTAGTATTTTTATATTGTATCAGTGTATGAATACTGTCTAGCAGTTCTCCAAACATGTAAGACCAATGCACAAAGCATCTTTAGCCCTGCCAAATTCTCGGCTCAGCAATTTTAATTCTTTTAATTTTTGTAATTATAATTTCATTTTACATTTGTGAGTTTATCTTGCCATTTAATGATTTCTTCTCTATATTCTCTTATGTTTAAAAGTGTTTGTAGCAAATTGTATTTTCCTAATCTATTTGTAACAACCTAACCACCTCACAACTTCTATGTAAAATGAGATCTATGTTCTTCCCCTTGATTTTGGGTGGACTTGTGATTCTTGTAGTTTGTAACCTCCAAGACTGTGACTTCTTAGAGTTCAAAAGAAGTGTATCAACAGATAAACGTGGGGCCTCTTCCTGGTGGCACAAGGGGTTAAATCGCAGTGCTATGAAGCAATCCGAAGCCACTGCAGCAGGAGGTCGAACTCCCCCCCNTGCAGCAGGTGGTCGAACTCCCCCCCCCCCCCCCCAGCACTCACCCCACACACACAAATACAGACACAGGGAAGGGGCAGACCTTGCCTATCTTGCCTGTTGTCCCTTCAGCAGTGTATGTCAGTCTATCTGCCTATTCTGTTCCCCACTCTGTCTCTGATTAATCCTCTCACACCACACCTCTGGCCTGTACCCCTGTGCTTGTATGCACAAATCACTAAATATTAAAAAAAAAAAAAAAAAGACAAACTTGCTCTTAGAACTGCACTTCCTTGGTGTGAGAAAAACCAAGCAACAGTGAAGAGGCTCCTGTGGGGCAGTACTGAGGGTTTCAACACACAGTCTTGTCTGAGCTCAGTTCACAGCAAGCAACTTGCTAACCATGTGAATGATTCACCTTGACTCATTAGCACCCAAAATAGCTACCTCTGCTAATGTCCAGAGGGCAGAAGAGGGTATAGAGCTAAGGCATCTTTACTGAGTTTTGCCCAAATGAAAGATTTATGAGCAAAATAAATATTTTTGTTTTAAACCACAAAATTTGAGGTTGGTTTGTTACTCATCAATAGATAACTTACACTTACCTCCTTTAACCACTTATCAAGGGTAATTAGGAATGTTGATAGGTATTTGGAATATCTACCTTACATCAGAGAGAAATATAGAGAAGTAAAAGGCAGTAAAGCATAAGAAAGAACACTGTAATTAGACTGCCTGGGCTCAAATCCTAGCTCTGGCCTATTGCTAGAAAATTATAAACAGATACCTTGTCATCTTTATGGGGAGCTGATAATGGCAAGCACTTCCATAGAAGTATCACAAGCATAAAATGAGTTAATGTCTACAAAGTAGGTAATCCAGTGTCCAGTCCACAGGAAGTGCTATTTAAGTATTAGCAATTCCTAGCAGTTACATACTTTCACATATATTCTTGTTTTTGTTGCTTTCTTTTTTTAAATTGATAAGCAATGTACATTTTTTTTATAATGATTTGTTTTTAACTGAGGTACTGTTGGTGTACTCCCATAGTGCACTCAATACCAACTCACCCATACTCTACCATCATAGACTGTTGTGCTTCCTTCCATTTTTATTCTTACCCCTCCCGCACTCTTACTCACTTGGTGCTTCAGTTCTGTAGTCAGCTATCAAGGGTTAATTTTTAAACTTGTCTTTATCTGACTATTAGTTTAGTTACTTTATATTGCACATATTAGTGACATCATCTTGTATTTATCTTTCTCCTTCTGACTTATTCACTTAGCATTATTCCTTCAAGCTCCATCCATGTTGCCACAAGTGACATGAATTTATCTTTTTGATTGCTGAGTAGTATTCCACTGTGTATATCTACCACATCTTTTAGTCACTCATCTGTTCTGGGATACTTAGGTTGTTTCCATTGTTTAGCTATAGTAAATAGTGCTGCAATAAACATGGGAGAGCAAGTGTTTTTTCAAATTAGTGTTTTTGAATTTTTTATATAGATAGCTAGGAGTAGAATTTTGGGTAGTATGGTAGGTCCTATTTTAATGTTGATTTTTGTTTTGCTTTTATGCATATAAGAACTGGGGTGTATGCAAAAAGTACAGCAGGGAGAGAGGATCTACCAGAGACAGAGTGGGGAGCAGAACAGGCAGATCTACTGAAATATAATGCTGAGGGGAGCATCAGGCAAGACAGAAGAGGTCTGCTGCACTGGGGATCAAACTCAGGCAGCAGTTGCTGGTGATAGCTTGATAGTGCAAGACAACCCCTGCACCACCAGGGAGATGCCAACTTTAATGTTTTGAAACACCTTCATACTGCTTTCCATAAAGGCTGGACCAGTTTGCATTCCCACCAGCAGTGTAGGAGGTTTCCCTTTTCTCCATATCCTCACCACACGTGTTGTTTCTGGTCTTTTTGATATGGGCCATTTTCTCAGGTGTGACATTGCATATCTCATTATGGTCTTGATTTGCATTTCTTTAATTTTCTATAACAATAAATGATTATAATAAGTGAATAAGTGAACATTTTTTCATGTGCTTGCTGACTCTTTGAAGGTCTTCTTTGGAGAAGTTCTGTTTAGTTCTTTTGCCCATTTTTTCCATTGGGTTGTTTTCTTTTTGTAGAGTTTTGGTTTGTTTTTTTAATTTTTTTATTTATTTATGCATACAAGCACTGGGGTACAGGCCAGAGGTGTGGGGGTGGTGGTGAGAGGATCCACCACAGAGAGCAGGGAGCAGAACAGGCAGATCAACTGAAGTACACTGCTGAGGGGAGCAGGGGGCACAGCAGGAGAGGTCTTCTGAACCATGTGGGTCCCCTCCCTGGCTGGCAGCAGGGATCGAACTCGTGCTGCAGTGGCTGTGGTTTGCTTCATAGTGCATTGCTTAACCCACTGTGCCACCAGGGAGGTCCTTTTTGTAGAGTGTTTATGAGTTTTTTTTTGTGTGTGTGTGTGTGTGTTCTTCGCTATCAGTCCTTTATCAGATGTATGGGAGGCAAATATTTTCTCCCATTCAGTAGTGTCTTTTCCTTTTAGTAATGTTTCTTTTACTATACAGAAGCTTTTTAGTTTGATGTAGTCCCAGTGGTTTATGTTCTCTTTGCTATTGGGTACTAACCCCTAAAGGCATCACTAAAGCTTATGTCATTAAATGTTTTGCCTGTTTTTTTCTATGATATAGTTTAGGGTTTCAGGTTTTACATCCATGTCATTCATTCATTTGAGTTGATTTTTTAATATGATGTGAGGCTGTGGTCTAGTTTCATTCTTTTGCATGCAGCTATCCATGTCCAGTTTTCAGACCTTTTATAGAAGAGGCTGTTCTTGTCTCAGTGTACATTTTTGATCCTTTGTAATAGATTAACTGTCCATATACATGTGGGCTTATTTCTGGGATCTCAATTCTATTTCATTGGTCTGTGTGTCTTTTTTGGTTCCTAGTAACAGGCTGTTTTAATTATTATGTCTTTATAATATAGCTTGAAGTCTGGAAGTGTGACACCTCCATTTTTTTCTTCTTGTCAAGATTGTTTTTGTCATTTGGGGTCTTTTGTGATTCCATATGAATTTTAGTAGTATTACTTCAGTTCTTTGAAATATGCCATTGATATTTTTATTGGGATGGTGCTGGTATCAGCAAGAATTTTACTATAACAACAGAAAACAATAAAAACTGATTTAAGAAGGAAATCACTTAACTAACTTAAGAGGTCTATGTAAGGTATAGGATGTGCAGTTGGTCAGTATATCATTTCAATAATGCCATCAAAAACCCAGGTTCTATCCAATTTAGATTTGTGAATATTGGCAACAAAATGACTAAATGATAGCTAGAAGCATATCCAGATATGGCAAAGTCTAGAGGAAATGGATAGATCATCTTCTCTTCTGATTCTCTTGTAATGACAGGCTTTCTTCACAGACTTATGTTCATTGGCAAAAGTTGGGGATGTACCTAATTCAGAACCAAAACAACTGGAGTGAAAGAGATGTTGGACCATCAGAAATGATGTTCACTGAACCCACTAATTCATTAGTCCTGCCTTCCCAACCATATTTGTCTATTACTTCAAGGCAGAGACTCATACTCCTTTTGCTTTACTACTGCAAGTTTGTATAATGCAAGTGTTCAGTAAATACTTATTAAAGTTCCCCAAGTAGCCAATGATGACTCCTAGAATGGTGTGGGCATTATGTAATATCATGTATGTGAGAGGGAATGGAATGGATGTCAATATAGGATGAATAATAATCCCAAAGATAGCAAATCCTAATCTCTAGAACTTATATTACCTTATTTGGGAGAGAAATGGACTTTTAGTGACAAACTTAATGTAATATATACAGATTTTGATTTATAATGATGCACGGGTGTTAAATAATGTTATACTGCAAATTTACTGCAATAAAAACATCTTAAATATTGTCTTATCTGGAATAGCAATTTCTGCACATGTGATAAATTTAGGAAACTGAGACAGGGCAATTATCCTGGATTATCTGCTAACTTGATGAGACCACAGGTCAAGGAATATCAAAAGCCATCAGAGGATAGAAGAGGCAACAGATGGATAGATGTATTCTTTCTTACAGTCTCTGGAGGGAATATGATCCTGTCAACATCTTGATTTGAATCCAGTGATACTGGTTTATGTCTTTTGATCTCCAGATCTGAGAGAATAAATTTCCGTTGCTTTATGCCATCCAATTTCTGATAATTTGCTAGAGCAGCTATAGAAAATAAATACAATGCCATTCATTAATACATTTTCTGATTACTGGGAGATTTAAGAATCTTACATCAGGGACTCTTGGGATCTTTTTCTTCTGATTCTGACCTAGTGGCATTATAAGTCAGTCACATTGTAGAGTGTATAAAGAAAACTACTCAGTAACACCCTTTAATGCATATCTAATCAGCCACATTGAGCAATTTCTCAAGGAGTCCCAGTAATAACAAGACCAACAGGCATTTCCACCCACTGCATCACCGATTCCATATATGTTGATCTCTAAGGATATGTCCACCTCTTCAAATTCTTTGATCAACTAGGGAACTATAGTCTTAGTGGAATCCTGTGTGATAACAGCAGGGTTTATAGCAGTAAAATCTATTTTAGAATCTCATGTGAAACCAAAGGACTATATGGAAGTGATCCATTGGTAAAGTGGGATGGCTTCAAACCCACCAGGAAATTCTGCCGGGTTCTTAAATAAAATTGGCTTTAATCATTAGTTATGATGAGTTAAACAAAATGCCCTCCCTATAAACTGGCACTTGAATGAAATCTAAAATGGGGGTGCAGCTAAAAAAGTAAGGTATGTTGTTTCCAGATTCTCAAATGTTTAGGTTACTTTATAAGAAGCTGGAGATTTGTGGGCATAGGAGATAGGTTCTAAGTCTTCACTATTTTATTTAAGCACTTCTTTAAGAGCTCTCTCTCTCCAATATCAAAGCCTCACCAGTATCTCCAAGGTCAAGATATTGGCTGTCAGGTCTTCTTTTCATATTTTGTTTTGTTTTTCTTCAACCTAGGGGGAAAACGTCAACCACAAATTTAATGTTTATTTTGAAAATAGCAGCTGGAAAAAAATACAGGATGGGTGAGACTAAAATCACTTTTTGGCTCTCTCTTTCTCTCTCTCTGACTTTCCTCAGGTTTCTCCCAGAAGGAGTCTACTCTAAATAATATTCTTCAGTTTGACTTAGGGGGAAAAGTTCTCCAAATGAGAACAGCATCACTGTAGGAACATAAACTTGTCTAGTCTGTGCATGTTGGCACAAAGTTCACTTTACAAATGATTCTCCACTCTCTGGTCATCTTCATTATGTCATGACTCCTATGTCTTGCCTCCCTCCTCAGCTCTTTGAAAATATCATTTGATATCATGGATACAAAAGCTTCTGAAATAGCTGTTTTCCATTTAAAACTTCTTAAAAACTATGTCTTTAAGTAACTGAACTGTTTCTTTTCTTTTTAGATGCATTTCACTAGGATTTCTTAGTTTAAATTCTTATTTCACAGTAGTATTTGTTCTTAATGACAAATAGTTCTATTTGTTCTATAGTTCTATTTGTTCTTAATGACACATCCTTTCTTCCATTTCTTAAAATCCCACACCCTCTTTGCTCAATTTATCTTCCTTTATTTCTGTATCTTTTCCAGTCTTTTGAAACACTACCTGTTTGCTTCTAACAAGGGAACTTTCTCTTCCCATTATTTTAGAAAGTGTACAAGGCTGTGGCAATTTTTTTCCCAAATTTTAATTTAATTGCTTTGCTTAAATGCCATTAAGACCCTTGTCTGCATAATACTATGTTTGCTTGTATATATGCACCTTGAGTCTTCATAAATTAATTGGTATTTCAGAATGATGGTCATGCTATTTTTCATTAATAACTAAGATGCAAATTTTGTTATCTCCGGTATAATTTTTCTCCTTGCAAAATGTAATTAGTTCACATCTAGAAATAAATTAGTTTTGAACTTTAAGAACTGACTAACACTAAGAAAGGAAAAGTGAGTTGCGGTATTTTGGTAGAAAAGCATGTTCCATTGGTAGTCTGACCTTTAGCACTGAAAGACAGGGCATTGAAAGAGTCAAGAAGAATAAATGGTTCTCTTCAAATAATGCACAGTCACAGTAAAGTCTTGTTCTTTAGTGATTTAAGGTAATATTCCTGCGTGTTTGGGTATTTCTTGAACAATGAGCAATGTTTGTTTCCTTACTATTGACTAGGGTTCATTTGCAGTTCTATGTAATTTTGTTCTTTCAGAGAGTAACTTGTTCCTTCAATCCTTCTATGTCTAAAAAATAAATAAAATGAAGTGAAACGGTCCTGAGCTGAACATGCAGAAAAGGGAAGAGGATATATATATTTTTTTTCTTATGCTGTTCTCACTGGTGAAACCAAAGGCAGACCACTTGGCATATCTTATCAGACTTGCTTTTGTATCTTTCTTTCTGTGTGGTCTCTTAAAGAAATGGCAGTTAAACATGCTGTTTATGGCTTAGGTCTGATACTCTATGGAATTTGCAGGACTTTCATTCAGTGTGGCCAACCAACCCTAAGAATATCCTAAGTAAAAATGTCCATGTTTAGGATACTCAACAAGCTTGAATTTCCCTTGGCCTTCAAAAGGAACATCCTGGCTCTGCTCTTACTTTAGCTATCTTTAAGGGAAATTACAAAAATAAAAAGAGGCTTTTACATAAATATTTGGATCTTGGTTCTCTGGGGTTTTAATAAATCAAACTCTCTCCCCCCATTTTTCTTAAAATAAGCCAGGAGAAAATTAGATGACAGATTATACAGCAACAGTGTTTTTAGACACTTTCTGACTCAAAGTAAAAATGATTTTTCTATTGGGTATAAGTCTTCCTTGTTATGCAAGGATTCAAAGTAGAAGGAAGTTGATCATATCATATTCAAAGTAAAAATCCAAATAGATTTCTCTTCCTTTGGTAGAATTATTTGCATTTTCCATATCTTTTTAAAGACTGAGTAAACTGGTCTGGGACACAGGCAGATTTTTCCAGTGTAGTTTGGAGGATAAAATAGCCCCTTTTATGTTTGAGTGTTTTGTAGGGATCCCTTTATAACAGGGAGGATCCTATATACACTTCTTTAAGATCCATTTTGGTGCCTGACATTGATCACTTAGCATTGGTCATTTCTTACACTTTTATTCCATTTAGAGCTTCTCGGCTATAATGTCACAATTTCTTTTACGTTTATTACTTCACTAAATGTATACACATACGTTTGTGTGCCATCACCTCTTTGGCACTAAAATGATCTCAAAAAAATTTTAAATAGAGAGTAATAGGACAGAATCCAGAAGAAACCAGAACATTTCACCAACTCAAAGATCTTGCAATTATCACCAAGTTTGAGTAATGTAACTCTCAAGTATGTGCTCTATCCTTGCTTGTCCTCAGAGTGCTGTAGCAAGGAATCTGATCTGGGCAACACAGGTTTACTGTGTTGGAAAGTCCTAAGGGTTAATTTGTTAATAACTCATTCGAGGCCTTTCCCAGTTCTTTATATTTATTAAGGGCTAGGAATATGGGGAACAGTTTTAGTTACACATGGACTGTCAAGCTGATCCAGGAAATGATCTCTGAATTAATAGGAAATAGCCTTCTTACCAGTATCTATGATTGGGTTTGGGTTGTGCTGTCATCTAAGAACCATGAATACTAAGACTTTATTGTTTCTATTTCATTAATTATGCTGTTTTATGAATATGTTTCTTCCTTGATAACTATTGCCAGATGTAACCTATTTGGGGGCTCCTTTAGAAACCTTTGACCACAGGTAAGTAGGAGATCAAAATAGGTCAATTTTTCTTTGATTTCTGAATATTTCTGCTTAATGATTTTAAGAAAAGTAATTTTACTGTGACTTTAAAAAATAAGTCTGTCTTAATAAGCATGACCTTCCCATTAGATTGGATTGCAATCTGTTCTTGGATTAGGTAGAAAGAACTATCAGAAGGCCTCTTGAATCTGTTTTCAGGACTTTGATTCTGTTAGCTAGGACATTGTTTGAACACGAGGCAAAACCCTCTGATGATTTAGTCTGAGAATATGAGATTTCATTTTTATGGTTTTTAGAAATTTGAGTTTCCCAAGCCAGTTGAATTCGATTTTTGGTTTTCTGCCAGAACATTTTAAAACACTTTTTAACTTAGATTTAAAATGTGTAAATGCCTTAGATGTAACTAGTGAGCATATATGAAATATTACATATACAAAAATATTTAGAGAAGTGGTAACTATGGCTAAACTCTCTCAGATATTCTCTTAATGTGTCTACACAAATTTACTTTATTTAGCAGTTAAGTTTATGAAAATATCTCCAGGAGATAACGTATTATCCTACATTTCTCTAATGAATACAATATTGTTTAAATACACTTTAAACAATATTTTCAGAGTTAGGGTTAAGTACTAATCTTTTATGTATTTAATTTCAGTGTCAGAATGTTAATAATTCACCAAAACTCATGCTGTTTTTGTCCCAACTGTGAGGAAAAGGTCAAAAAAAAAAAAAAAGGAAGGTAAAACAATTTAGGGATCATATGGAAGTTTTAATTTAATTTGGGGTGATTAATGCAGTTTTAACAATCAGAGTTAAATGGAGTTTGCTTTCAGGTGCTCTAAACTAGTATCAAGTTTACCTTATTTAGAGAAGTACAAAAAGGAAAAAAATGATGGTACTGTATAGAAATTTAGTCAAACATCTTAGAGACTCACTGAAAGAAATTTCTTAGTACTAACTTCATATTCATGTTTTATTGTAACAAGATTTGATTCAAAATGGCAAACTACCTCATCTGTATTAACTACAATAAAGAATTTAATAAAGATATGAGTAGGACAAATCCCTGTAATGAAAGCTAGTGAGAATAGAGTGGCGAAAGAATGTACTTGGGGACATAGGTTGGCTCCATCATTAAGGTCTTTAAAAGTTTAGATTTTATATATATGTACATACACCCTCATATATACAAATCTATGGGTTCATGTGTGCATGTGCATGTGTGTGTGCATATAGGCAGTCATGACAGAGAATTATTAGTGCTTCCTCCCACAATCCATGCTGCCAAGATACAGGTCATGAAAACACCACCACCATTTTTAAGCCATCTCCTTTCAAGTCCTAAACATTCCTGGATGAAATTCAGCACTACACTTGAAAAGACTGAACTGGAGTAGGACAGGCATTTTATGATATTCAGTCAGCTTTTGTGCATGTGTCTTTTTCCTATTTGACTTACAAACACAATACTCTCTCTATACTAAGCACTATTAGCAGTAATTTTAGATTTATATGGAATCTTTTCCTCTAAGACAAATAAAAGATCATTTGTCCTCATTTAGAGGGAAGTTGTTTGAATGGTCTGAAAACTTTTCTGCTTCTGGTGTTTCCTTCTTTCTCACCTAAAATGTCAGATCAATCTTAATAAAGCAAAAAAAAAAAAATTTATAATTTACTAGCAGAAACTTTCAGCAATTCCTGTATGAAAAATTCCAGACTAATGTTCTAACAGGACATGGAGATTCATGGTTGTATCCCTCCCTAACCAGCTGTACTCCCATGATTACTCAGCATATATCCTTCATGCAGCTGTTCTTCTTGCTCAATCCACTCTGTGGCCTTCTGCTCTTCCTTCATTTAGATTCTTCTTTCTCTTCCCTTCTCTTCATCTAAATCTTTTCTACTCTCCAACTAAAGTTCTGTCTCCTCTCTGAAACCTTATCAGCTTCCCCCAGATCATTCTAGACTCTCATACTATGAAGAGTTGGCTTATTTGTTGAATATAACTGATAAAATATGAGTGCGTTATGGTGAAGTTTAAGCACAATGAGTTCAGGTCTTCTGAGTAAATTCTGTCCTTTAGGTTATTTCTGTGCCTTTCAGTTTTTCTCACTTTTTAAAAATTTGTTTTCATATTTTCTTTTTTACTTCTCCCTTAAATGTGAAAAGACTTATTCTAAGCACTTAGCAACACTCTGGAGGAGGAAAACTAACGGATTAATGGTAAGTAGAAGGTTAAAGCATCCAGTGTGGAGCTGCATATCTAGTTTTTTCACAGTCAAAACAAAACAAAACAAAAATTCCAAATGCCACAATCAATCAAGTCAAAACAGAGCTGGTTTATTATTAGGACAACTCCCCAAGGGTTGGCATATTATAGACCAAAATTCTGAGAGGAAAAAAGAACAACAATCCCCAAACCTTATTTAGTCAGTTCACCAAAGAAAACAGTGGCATGATATAAAATAAAATAACTGGAAAACATAATCAGTTGAGGTAGAAGGCGGCAGGAAACAAAGTTGGGAGTTAAGAAATTTAGAAACAATAAAGGATATTTAAACTTATGAAAAAGAGAAAAACAGTGCTTGTTTAAGTCTGAAGAGAGACAAGTCAGTCTTTACCTCTTGCCTTGAATAGGTCTTTCATTAGAGTTGAAATAAGGTCCCAAAAGCCCAGCCAAAACCTTTAAGACAGAAGGTGTCAGGAACACATTTCAAAGAGCATCTTCAGCAACACTATTTCACTAAGGACCCTATATTTGCAAAAAAAGTATTTCTGATCATCCTGCTAAATGTCAAGAAGGAATGGCAATACAAAGAATTTGAAGAAAACAAAGTAAAATAAAATCCTCTTTACACACATCAAACACATTAAATGACTTAAGATTCTTGCATTTAGTATCTGGATTCCTTATTGTTCTTCCCTCCTTGTAAAAAACAAACATGAAAATCCAGATGAAATGGTAAGACAATGCTCACTTTAAAAAGTCTTCCTCTCTCAAAATCAAAATGAAAAAAAGGAGAACAAAAGTCTAAGACTCCGTTTACATTCAGTAGTTACTGTACTTGAGGACTATGTTTTCAACTTTCTTTTGTTGATACACCACCCTCCTCCCCAACTTCTTATTTTCCAGGGTCAATGGATAACCTCTTAAAAGTCAGGAGACTGCCTTTGCTATGTTTGGTCTTCATCCAACTTCTTTATTATCTCTGTTGTTGTGTACTACACAGTTTTGGAGACTCACTAGATAACATGGAAAAACCAAGCCAGATTATTATTCCCAGACTGTTTGCCAACTGATTTATTTGCTCTCTCCACTAGTATACAAAATAATGAATGGTCTGCTATCTGTAAGTCTTTTAAAATAGAAGTCCCAGGCTGGTGGGTGGGGGTAATTTCTGGTTCTGTCTAACTCCTTTGTTTTTTCTTTGCCTCAGTTTCCAAATCTGTCCACTAGTGTCATTAAGAATGCTGATTTATTCCCTTTCCTATCCAGAGCAAAGTGACTTGAGTATTTTTTTCACCATTCCATCATAACAAAAAAGAGATGCAGGAAGGAGATATGTGTCATCATTTATAATCCTCCAGATCTTGTTTCCAGAATTCCTTCCATCATGGGACCTCAGGATATCCATGAAACTATGCCATTTCCTAAAGTCAAGCCCACCAGTTTATCTCCAGACAAGTGAGGCCCGGAGAAATTAATTTGCTAAAGTCATACGGCTAGTTAGGGGCAGAACTCACCAGAACTGAAACCCAACTCTTCCTGTTCTGAAATGAACACATTTCATTTTCACTGGAATTTCAAAAGGGCCTAGGAACATTCAAGGTTTGGATGGGTTTCTGTCTCAGCCCGAGATGATACTTGGAAATACATGATCTTGGGTTGTTTTCAGGGATGTATGGTCTGATTCTGTGAAGAACCTAAGAGACCTAACACCCTCCTTGAGCAGTCAAATCCCCAAATACCTCAGACTCAACCCATTTTTCATCAGGGTTGAGCCAAGGCAGAGATAACAGTAGAAACCTAGAACACACCTGCATCTCTAGTAGACCCAAGTCAAAGTAGGTGAGGAAAAGGCACAAGACCAGTCATTTGTCCAAAGAGGCATCTGTGATCAGTTAGCGTTTTTGTTTTTTTTGTCTTCCTTAGAATTAGTTAAGTGAAATTTCTTCAAAATAACGAAAGAGTCGCTCAATACTTTGCCTAGAATCACAAATTAGCCCGGTTGCATGTGGACTTTTGTTCAAGTCGGCACAAGAGTGGAACATTTTGTTTTAGGAGTGTGATATGTATGAAATATAAATCTGCCAAGACTTCCTCAGAACTGCTCTGGGACTGGGCAGGGCAGGCACGACTTAGCGAGGGAAGGGGAGAAAACAAGGCGAGTCTGAGGGAACGCCCTTGGGTGAGGTCTGGGGTAGATGAAGAAGTCAGATTATGAGTATAGAACGCTTGAAACATTTCTGTGCCCTACTGAGGCAGCTCCATATAAAGTGAGAAAATGGAGGTGGGGACGTCCCTAAATCCCACGACTCAACACTAGGAGTGGAGCGGCAGCCGGGAAAGGCCCGCCCGGTGCTGCCAGAGGTTAGAGCGCGTCAGCGTCGAAGCCAGGAAAGTTCGCCACGCTACGAACCTGCAACACTCGGCCGAACGCAAACTGGCTGGAAGCGAACTCAGAACCGGAAAATCCAGGCCGCTGGCGGGGGCGCTCGGCCTCCTTCCAACCTCGCCCGTCCTAGGAGGGAGGGACCCCGGCGTGGGACCCAGGGGAGGAGCCGGTTTTGGCCCGGCGCCCGGCTCTCTGCCCCTGGCTCGCCCCGCCCCGCAGCATCGGCCTCGCCCCCGCCCCGCTCCGCCCCGCTCCGCCCCGCCCCCTGACTGCGCGAGCTGTCTCCGCCCTCGGCCCGGAGCTGGGAGGCTGCGGGAGAGGTGCCGCAGTAGCCGCCTCTGCCGCCGCGGGCCGGTCCAACTCTCCTGAGTCGCCACTGAGCCGCGCCCCGAGCTCGGCGGAGGAGGCTGCTGTAGCCGCTCGGAGTCCGCAGCTCGCGACCCGAACCCTGTGCTGCCCTCCGAGGGCGCCCAAGGCTGCGCCATGGTGAAGGTGACGTTCAATTCGGCCCTGGCCCAGAAGGAGACCAAGAAGGACGAGCCCCAGAGCGGCGAGGAGGCACTCATCATCCCCCCCGACGCCGTCGCTGTGGACTGCAAGGTCCGAGGGGCAGGGAGGGCGGGGGAGGGGTGCCTGTCCCGGCGCGAGTGCTGCGCGGGGCCGCGGGGCCGCGGGGCCGCGGAGCGCGGGAGAGGGTCCCCCTGAGAGCTGAGTTCTTCTTTTTCTAGGGCTGCTCCGGTTTTTTTGTCCGGTGGCTGCCGCTGCTGCTTTGTAAAAAAGTGCGTTGCAGGAAACGGTGCCTAACGCTTCCTGGGGGACTTGAGAGGCCCGGAGAGAGAAGGATGAAGAAATTGCGTTTCTTTCACAGTCGTGGGTGCTTTCGGGGGAATTTGCGTGGGGTGGGGACTCGGTTCGTTCGACCTGCAGACCAGAGGCGACAAGCGAAACAACAACAGAGTTTGCACTTCCTTCCCAGTATAAATAATGTCCCTAAAATGGCTGACATCATTACAAGCCTAAACCTCTTCCTACTTTCGATTCCAGGCTGGACTGCACTTGGACTAAGTTCAGCTAATCTAATACTCGTAATTTCAAACAGTTTTCTTTTTTACTATCCGTTTTTGGGTATTCGCAGGTGAACTTCATGGTGGGGTCTGGAGAAGGGGCAAGGGAGCGTGGGAGGGGAGAAAGCAAGGTGACTATCTGCTCATACTAGGTTGGGACTGTTGATTTTATAAGTAAAACAAGTATTTCTCGTAATTACTATGTGGATGTTAGTGTAAAATCGACAATTGGCTTACAGAATTTTATCTGGATTCCTTACACGAAGTGAAACCAAAACGTAGGAAATTTTTCCCAGCTCCCTATTAATAGTCTCTTATTTTACACCTTCCTCCCCTTAAGCCCGAAGTAAAAATAAAGAGTGGGGTCATAAAATTGTAGAAACTTTGAGTGCCTTACAATACTATCTACTTAAAATATGATTGCAATTGTTAAAGAATTAAAAAGGACAGCCTCACAGCCTTTTTCTACCAAATCTTTCGGCTGCAAAAATCAATTCTGTAAGAGTTATCTGTATAAGTTATTTTTGTTGCTTAACTTATTTATTCCTTAGCATTTTTCAAGACCTATGATCAGTAAGGTAAACTTAACTTTAATTAAAAAAAAAACAGTAACTTGTTTGCAGGTATGAATAATAAGCATTATTTTATAACATGGTCTAATGAAAATTATCACTGAAAAATAGGCCACTAATATACTGTAAAAGATTTTGAAACTGTTAATCTGGACATGCTTGTACTTATTTTCTGGAAAAATTCTGGTTGAAAACACACATGTCACTTGATTTTTTCAATATCTGCTTTGCCTTGGAATAGGAACAGTGAGCTCATTCCCTAAAAGGCATAGGAATTTTAGTGTTGGTATTATTTTCCTGAAGCCATTGCAAACAGTCTTGGTATTAAAAGAAAATGTTTGGCATGCACAGATGATGATTCCAGTAGCAAATTATTATCTCAGTTCTCTGCTTATCTAACATTCATTTTACCTACAAAGAGTTAATAATCTAATGCCCAGTCACAACATTCTCAGATACATGGATAAATAGATACAGGTTGATTTCAATTCAATATATATCTTTTTAAATCCTCCAAACAAATATAACTCCTCCCACTTGAAAAAAAAAATAGGGAGCATGGGATGATGTCACTTCAGACAGCTTTGCTTTGTATTGCTATAATGAAGAAGATTTGAAAGATCTGGCCAAAAATCAGAATTAATTCACTGGGTTGCTTTAAATTCAGTTTTTGACATTTTTCTGTTAAATCTGAAATGGTGTCCCTGTTTTCAGGTTCTCAGAATTTCTCCCATTTCCACCATATTAAAATTGTGTGGTTGTAGCAGCTATAAAAAAGTACTGATAGCTCTGTGCTTGGTTTTCCGTTTTTATTTTCTCAGATCTCTTATGTCCAAAGAAAAATACTGGAACCAAGCAGTGAGGGCCAGAGTCTTCCTTTGTAACCCCCCAGCAGTCATGGATGATGAATTGGCAGATACAAAATGACTAATTCATTTTTAGCTATAAGCTAAAAGACTTTCTTCAGAGAGTGACAAAATATTGTTCTACATTAAAAGTAGAATCCTATAATCAGCCTGTCACTTAACAGTAAACGAAAATCTTAATGACAGACATTTGTGAAAGAACTTCTGATTATTTCATCTTAAATCTTGGGCAGTGATTACATAATGTTCTGCTCCTCCGAGAGGGACTGTTCAGTAACTGCTTGGATTCTGCACAGAATCAGCCTGGGGGTGTTATTCCTGGGGCATTTCTTTGCCTACTTGGTTGAGAGGATCAAGCAATACTAATTATGGACCAGAACTCTTAAACAAAAATTTTAACTCTTTTAAACCTACTAGACCAAATGTCCCATACACCTGTGCTTCTGAAAATGTGCTCTTACCCTATCACCTGCTGTGGTATCTGAGATTCTGGTTTTAGCATGCAGATTCTATTGCCTTATACCAGGAGAATTCTGATCACTCCAGTCAACTGGCTTATGTAACATGCATTCCAGTACTTTTAAACTGCTCCTGTCTTTTGCTATTTATTTAGTTATTTTTTTTTGCTACAGGGTGGAGCCTTCTGAAAGCAATTCCACTACCCCTTTTTATCAATCTTGTCTTTTCAGTAGCTGTTAATTCAAACAGTCATGTCTTCTGATTATATAATCTCAACTGGCTAGCTATTTATTATTCTACATTTTCCCCTTAACTGTTTTCATCTTCCTCCACCTGTCCCTTTAGGCACAAAGCACATTGAAGTATAGAAGCAATAGAGTATAACCTATGTTTTGTGTAACAGGTGAATTTACAATTATGTGAAATTTTTTATGTTATAGATTACCATTCATTTATATCTGTGCACATAACTTTGAACTTTGGGAAATTGTTGTATGTGTGTGTATATATAACTAAATAATAATATGCTGAGTCAGAAGTCCCAATTCTGTCATTACATGACTGCTTGATCTAGGGTTTAAGTTTATAGTTTTCCTTATCTGCAAGATGAGAAAGTAGGACCAGATGGCCTGTGAGGACTCTTCCTGTTTTTAAGTTCTATGAGGATGCTAGCATTACATAATTATATTTGGCAGGAATTTAATTGTTTTAATTGGGAACTACTTCCTCATCCTAACCAAACTGTTTCTTTATCCTCTCCGTATTTAGCATGTTACATACCTTCCTCATATTAATAGCAGTAGGACAGAGAGAAAGATGTATTAGAGGTATTATGTAATAACCAAGTTTTTGTTTTGGTTTACATCAATGGAGAACACTATTTGTCAACATTTTTTTGTTGTAATGCCTAGTTGTGAAACACCTTTCCTAGTATCACATCTTGGAAAGGCATCAGTTTGCTTCATAGATAACCTCAGAAACCATTTTGCTGATAGTGTTGCCTGCTCTCTCACCTACATTGTCATTGTAAACCTTTTTGACATAGAGAGAAGGTACACACACCTTCTGTGTGGAGGGGAGATGATAAGACAAAATGGAAGAGTGAGAAAAAGTGAAGGGCTGCTAATTTAGTAAGTTCTGCATTATTCACCACAAAAGGCTGTTCGAGGTCGTTCTTGATACTTTGGCTTTTCCTAGCCTCATAAGCAGTAGTAAAGGGTTTGATAATTTCAGGTGTTTTGGTGGTGATAGTGGGAAGAAGACGAGGAAGATAAATTATATGATATTAATGAAATTTGTTGATCTTTAGAGGAAGAATTGGGAATTTGGTTTTCTTTAGCCAAAGTTCATCTCACTGTTTAGTTGTAAATTTTGGTATTAGTAAATATCAGACAGTAAAAATTTTGGTTATATTACATTTTGATTCTGTATGAGGGTATTGATATCTGAAATGAGGTTTAATGCTGGGAGATAAGTTAATTGCCCCTGTGCATCCCAAATGACTTGACAGGACCTCCAAACTGTATACACATCCCCCATGAGCTGCGGCTATTGCTGCAGAGAATGGACATGTTGCATATTGTGCACTTGAAGCCCAAGTGACCTGGGGGGATCTTCCCAGAATCATCCTAAACATGTTTTCTCCAGGCTAGATAGAAGCAAGTATATTATGCTTGGCAAAATCATAAGTCTGTAGAATGCTACAGAATTCATTTCTGCCACAAGTTTTAAGAGAATAAAAGCATTTTTTAACTAGAAATACATCTTAGAACATGTGGTGCAAACCTGTTTTAAGTTGGTTTAGAATTTAACTCATGAGGTTTTTATTACAGATACTAAAACTTGACTTGCTTTAATAGTCATCAAAATAATGATTAAAAGACATTTTATTTCTCTTATCCATCATGACATAAATCTATTCAGAAATACTTTTCAAATATCTATTTTAGCAAAAGCATCATAAACTACTATGTATATCATCCTGTAAGGGGAATCCTGAAAAATAAAAAAATGTGTCTCTTCAAATAACATCAGTGTATTCATTCTCAAACATTTTCTTGAACTTAGCTCTTTTTATTATTTAAATTGGAGGAGTTTAGGACTTTGCCATCAAAAAACTTCTTCAGGCCATAACTGCTACCTATTAAAGGATTTGACAAATTTGAATTTCCGAATGAGATGATTTTTGTTTAAGTAATGTAGAATACTGGAGCTATGTTTTCAAGAAACTTATGTTACATTTAAACGGCCATTTCCTCTTTATCTTTGTTTTTGCACAACCCTTAACAATGGAAGCCTACAGTTTAGGTAGTTGAACACTGAAAATTGGAAATTGTATTATAGATATTACCCTAAGAACTGTCTTCTTTAATCACATTCCTGATATATTTTCTTAATAGTTTTATCCTATTTTATGTATTACCAGTAGTTATATGAATGAAATTATTTTAAACTGTTCAAGATTTTTTAAATCCTTTAATTGATTAGAGGAAAAAGAACTTTATGGACTATTTTTATACTACCATTTGGGGAAAAATTTAGTATGAATGAGCGTACACTTCTTATTCTTAAGCTCAAGAATTTTAACCTTGAATTATATAATGAGAAAAATTACTTTTTATGATAGAGAGCTATTCTCATTTTCTATTTAAGGTTTTATCTTTTAATGCTGATAAATCGGTAATTTTATGACTTACAGCTAATGTCAATATGATAGGAGAAATTAATGCTGAAATCAAATTTCATAACTTATAAATACTAATATTTTTAGGTTAATATTTTTGGAATTTACTTGGGAAACTGACACTAATGTGGTGTTAATATTAAATACTTGAAAATTTTTAAATATTTGTATAAACTTTTTGTGGGCAGTGTAATTTATACTTTAAAAACCTGTTTTTACAGATTTTTTTCATAGTTAAATTTTTAATGCCAGTTATTTTTAAATATTTAAAATGTTTTTCAGAATGAGTTAAGAATAAAGTTTAAATCATGAGTTATCTTCACTGCTTTAAATATGATATGGTGTTGAAAATTGTCTAATATAAAAACCAAAAAGAAAATTACTTGTATCACTGCAACATCCAAAAGAGTTCTTTTTCCTATGCTTAGATACTTCATACATAAATCTATTCTCTTGGTATAATTATAGTAATTTCTTGTTAAATTAATCTGTGTTTTTATTGTAATTTGCGCAAATAGTGTTAGCATCTTAGAAAAGTATTTTAACTTCTTGGTTTTTGTGTTGTTTTTTTTTATACACAATCTTTGTATTTTCCCAGGGTTTGATGATTGCTTCTGAGACTGAGAAGAAGGATTGTTTGATTTATATGTTACTGTAAATTCATCCTATACTCTTCCAGCAGTATTTATTAATGCCTTTCTTTAGCTATAAACTCATAACTTACCTGACTTTGCTGTTTTATTTTTACCTGTGGTTCTTCATTCTCAACATCCAGACCAGTTGTTCCCTAGGCATTTTGCTGTATAGATGTCCTGACAGTAATTAACATCCTGGAATTGAATTACTTTTGCCTTTTTCCCATGTTGGTTTTACCATTTTACAAATTTGTGGAAAAGTATCTAAGAATTTTTTTTAATGAAAAACGTTGCATTTTTAAGAATTTTTCCTCTGTCTTCACATTTAATTGATAATTTATCTGGGTATAAAACTCTAGCATAGCAGTAATTTTCTTTTAACATTTTGATGACATTGACCCATTGTCTTCTGGCCTGATGCCATCCTTATTCCTGCTGCTTATATATGACTGGCTTCATTTTGGTTTTTTTTTTCTCTAAAAGATTGAGCTATTTTACTTATAGTTGCAGCTTTTAAAAAATTATATTCATTTCATTCTCTTATTAAAGCTTATTTATATTTACCCTTTTATTGTCATTCTGTTGAATTTTTGGGAGCAAGTAAAGACAAACGTTTAAGTGGAAATCAATAACAGGACTTTCAACTCAGCTACCTTGATAACTTTTTAAAGATTTATTAGAATATTTTCTTTAACATTAAATACAAACTACATGATAATAATAGTGGAGACTATGTTGTTATAGAGAGACAAATAATCCTGATTATAAGAATGGAATTATTTTTTCTAACAGCTGTTGCTATAATATTAAAAATTCTAAACATGGACAGAAGGTATAACTTTTCATATTTAAGTTATTTTGTGCTTTCAGAATATAGTTGGAATTTTATTATTAAAATTCTGTGTTTCAAATGGTATTAAAGTAGAATTTAGATATATTGCTGTGTTATTTTATGACATTAATATGCATGATTTGTACAAAATGGGTCCAAAACAGGTTTGCTTTTATCCTTCTCTCTAATCTTTGTACTTAATTTTATAATAGAGAGTAGAACATTCCTATCACACTTAATTGTTTTAAGAAGATAGTTGATATTCTTATTAGAATTATGATTCATTACTCAGCTAGTGGCAGAAGAAAACCATCTTGAACAATTTATCCCTGAGATGTCATTAATAGTAAAAAATGTGTATATAATGCTGTTGTTTACAAACATCTGCCTGTTAGTCCTAGTCTAGGCTTCTGACTACCTACTGCCTTTAAACCAAAATGAGTACAAATATGCTAAAATTTCACTCCATAAAAATATTTCTAGTCTTTTTCTAGTCAGCGTAGATTAAATAAACACTATAGAACAATGTTCATCCTCAATAATATGTCAAAAAAGATTTTTGAGGTGTTTTTGTGTTAATATTCTGCTTTGTCATAGATAACTTTATCTCTAATGACTAAAAGTGATTAAATTATGATCCAACACTGAAAGCATTTATAGCCCAGGTTAGTTTTGTTTGTTTTGTCGACCTATTTTTGTTTTTTTAAACTGGGTCTTTGCTTATTTATACAATGTGAATAAATTTGGTTCAGATTTCATAAAATAGTTAAATTGCTATATGATGGGTTGAAATTTTTAAATTTTTTCTTGTATTGTGACTTGTTTATATAGGATTTGCTAACAAAAAATGGTATTAATGAGAAATCTGTTTTATAGATGTAATTTTAGATTAAACTCTCCTTAAACATCTCTTTATTCCTTATTCCATAGATTAATGCAATTACTTAATTATCCACATGATACCAGTCACTCAGGAAACAACTTCCTTTTGAGTGTTAAACACATTTCTGACATGACTCTCCAACCATGTTGAGATAGTAGCAATCTCAATGAAAAGTGAAATGAATAAGCAAAATTCAAATACCAATTAAGTGAGTAAGAGTATATACAAACAAATGTTTGTAGATGTTAGCTTGTTAGCCAGAAATTTGTGTTTTATATACAGTAGAATATAATTGGTAATCAGCGCTGGTAATAAGGAACAGACCACTAGATCATGTTCTTGATGTTTCCATGTTGGGGAAAGAAAGCTAATTAGAAGTCAGGTGAATGAATTATACATATCATAAATGAAAGACGTTGATATTCTGCATAATAGTAAACATCTGGAACAATCTACATAATCTTCAGGTTCTAAGAATATAGTTAGAACATTTTAGAAATTTTTAAAATAGTAAATAATGTTTTAATTCATTTATTTTTAAGTTCTTACTAGAGCAAGTGGTGATTTAACTTTCTTCTTCCATAATGTAAATGTCTTTTTTTCTTAATTGAATTTTAAAGTATTCTGTTGTAGAGTGATTTTATTGACTTCAACCCCAGAAGAAGTTTGTTTCAGCTTACCTTTCCCAGTTAAGTAGAAGGTGATGAGAATAATTATCCTTTATGGAGCATTTAGTATTTACTCTGTATCAAACAATAATCTAAATGCTTCCATATATTTCCTCATTTATTCACAACAATCTATGTGATGGATACTATTATTAATCCACATTTATTATGAGGTAATTGAGACAGAAAATTTAAAATGACACTTGTCCTACTGGTTCCCATCCTCCAATATTTTGACATTTTCTTGTACTATCAATCTTTTTTCTTATTCTGAGAGGTTTAACTCTTTCAGCTTATTTTTAAATCAGTTATTTGGATCTTAGGGGGAAAAAACCTTTTTTTTTTTTTAAAAGCCCATTCTTGATGCTCATCAATTCAAGTTTACTGGACTATTGAATATTGAGAAATGTGACCTTTTTAATTATACAGTTCCATTAATTTATGCAAATAATCATCACAATCATAATGTAGAATATTTTCCTTAACCCCCTGAATGTTCCTTCATGCTACTTTGTAGTCAGTCCCATCTCATCCTGGTCCATTTCCTGTTCCCTATAGTTTGTCTTTTCTAGAATGTCATGTAGATGGTATTATACATTAAGTAAAAATACCATAAGTAACTGTCTGTCGCTCTCCATTGTTCTTAACTATTCTGGGAAGTGGGAGTTTTCTGCAATAGTTTTTTGATTCCTGTAGCTCTTGGACTATGTTTTTCTTTGGATTTGTCCGATGCTGGCCTCACTGTCATGATTTCTTGGTTTGCTGATGACTTCCTTGTTTGGATTCATTCTTTGTAAAGAAGTATTTATTCTTCATTTAAATTATTTAGGTGCTTTATTCACCATGTTTTTCCATTCTGGAAGACCCAGAACTATTTTGAAAATCCTTTAGATGGGAAAATAGCCAAGACTTTTTTATAAAATTAGGCACTCACAAGGAAGCATACTCAATCACAGATGGAAATGAAAATAAGTTTCAAGACCAAGTGACATTGTTAAAAAGGATCTGATGGATTTGATTTTTAGTTAGAGCAAACAATGATGAGAGAGGAGTTAAGAAAACTGGAACATTGATGAGAAGTCAGTTTTTATTTAAAAATACAATCATTAGTTTAAAAAATGTTGGTAACTAATTCTATATTTTGGAAAACAGTGTGTAAGCCAAACAGTACATTCATGTGCACCACCTTATTTATCTGTATTACAAAGTGTTTGTTTCAAAGTAGCTAAATCTACTTCTGAAGGTTCTGTAGTTTATAATATTCTGAAAAAAATAAATCATATTCAGTATTTCTGTCTCATTTTTATACCTAAGTTTTAAAGTGGGGTGTGTGTGTGTATGCACATTTATGCTTGTAAAACATTTTTCTAACCCTATTAAATATTTTCTTTAGGATGGATTCCGACTCCTAAAGCATTGGCATTTTTAATGATAGTGCAAAATAGTATATTTAAGAATCTTGAAAAATGTTTTTTCATTTATCCATAAAGAAGACTCAAATAGAAGTGCCTGAGCATGTAAATTGATTTGTTAGTATGGGCACAAAATAAAAATTGTGCGAAAATACTTCCATTTCATCTGAAGTTTATAATTGAAGCAAAATTATTGAAACCCCTTAGGGAACTGATTGAGGTGACCTAATTCTTAACTAATTAAAGTTCCAGAACTAAATTTATCTTTCACTTCACTGAAAAATAGTTGACTAATTTTACTTTATCACATAATATTTATTTGAGTCAGGAATGGGTATGGTGTGAGAGTGGGAATGCTTTTGAAAGCCATGTCTCTCTATATCTGTTTTGAGGGGTGATTATAGGCCAGTGTGTGTTTCAGTGTCATCGCTTATGAACTAGGGTATAATCTTGAGGTTTTAGGAAGATTAATAAGATAATAATTGTACAGCACCTGTGGGAATTCTTTTACCATATTTTCATAATTTAAGGTGCACCAGTTTTATTGCAGTGTGAGGAGGAAGTGTCTCAGTGACTTGTTTTAAATTAGGCCAGGTGAAGTTTTATACCTCTGAAGAAACTTTGGTTAATAAGTAATTTTCATTTTTCTTGATTTTTTTTAATTATGAAATAATCCAAAATGAAAAAAAACAGAGAACCTGTAGTACTGTTTTTATATGACTTTAAATATATACTCTATGAAGTATTTAATTTTGAGGGGGGAGGCATTAAGCATTATATTTCTAGTTGACTCATATTCGCTCTCATATGAACCTTTATACGTTATTCTCTACTTGATCAGGTTATTTCCAGTTTTTTAAAAATTGACAGCTCTGCGTTAATCATTATTAGACATACTTCTTTATGTACATGTACCAAGATTTAGGGTTATATGCCTATGAGAAGAATTTTGGGGCTCACACGTTTCTCTCTATATATGTATATATCTAATTGTATCAGATACTGCCAAATTGTCTCCATATCAGTTGTACCAACTCCTGTCAGCTGTGTGGAGATTCCTAGTCACCATTGTTCCATGCTTTCCCAAGTGCTTATTGTTATTAGGACTTTTTTTAATTTTTGGCATGTAGGAATTTCGTTAATTTTTCTCTTTTCCTCATCTATCTCATATTGAAATGCAATTTACATGAAATAAAATTCACCCATTTCATGCATACAGTTTGAATTTATAGTAACTGTATAGTCACCTGCTACCACATGGAGCATTTCTAGCATCCTAAAAAGTTTCCTCATGCTTCTTCAATTTTCCCTTCATCCATCCCCTAACCATGGCAGCCATTAAATTGTGTTTTTTTATTATGTGCCACCTTTTCTGGAATTTCAGAAAAATGGAATTTCATTCATTAGGCAGTCTTTTGTGTTGGTACTTACTTCACTAGCATATTCTTGACATTCATGTGCCCGTATTACTATCCATTAGTGAGTAGGTATTTGGGTTGTTTCTACTTTAGGCCTTTTTGAATAAATGCTATGACTTCATATGTATATATTTGACTAAGTGACTTTTGCTTATTGATCTCAGGCAATGTTACTAATTAGTTTTAAACAACTTTCAGGTATTAAAGATTAATTAAAATAAAATTTTAATCTTTAAAAAATTTTTTTTAAAGATTGATTTATTTATGCATACCAGCACTGGGGTACAGGCCGGAGGTGGTGGGGGGTTAGAGGATTCACCACAAGAGCAGGGAGCAGAACAGGCAGATCAACTGAAGTACACTGCTGAGGGGAGCGGTGGGGAGGCAGGAGAGGTCTGCTGCACCATGTGGGTCCCCTCCCCTGCAGGCAGCAGGGATCGAACTTGTGCTGCAGTGGCTGCAGTTTGCTTCATAGTATGCTGCTTAACCCACTACGCCACCTGGGAGGCCCCAAATCTTAAAAATTTTTGTCTTAAATGCACTTTAATCCATCATCTGTGACTCAGGTTATAATATGGAATGCCATTTATCTGTCATACATATATTATTATTTCTAAATTGCCTACGGTATCAGCCATGGCTTAATCACATTTGAATTTCCCACAGGGTCTAGCGTATAACACAAGCAAATAACAGGCCCTTAATAAGTGTTGAACTGAGCAAAATACTCAGGCCTGCTGGCTTCTCCCTCCACCTCCCCCCCAAAAAATAATTTTCTTGTGTGTTATGAATTCTTATATAGCCTTTCCCCTCCATTATGCTTGTTGCTGGTGGAACTTTAATGAGCTATCAAAAAAAAGTTTTAAAACATATGTAAATGTCATTTACTCTTCAAATACTTGTTGAGTAACACACAGTATTTGATTAAGTCTTTAGATGGAACAGAATTTATTTTATAGTGTTAAATGTTACCAAGCTTATCTTAGAGCTACCCATAATGTAAAATGAATATGGCTAAATATCCATATGAACTTTACAGCCTAGTAGGGAGAGATAAGATCTGTGTATGAATTATTCCAGTGCAAAGTGGTCAGTAGAAAAAGGGAGAAAAAAGGAGATTAGATGAACTTTGAAGACCTGTTAACTCTTTCATGAAATACTGTTGTGCATGGACTTTGATGTTACATTGTTAAGATCCTAAGCAAATGTATAAGTGAAGTATTTTGTAAGTTAAATTCTTTGAGAAAGAAATATTTTTAATTTTTTGTTGTAGTCCTTAAATACAAGTGTTGAATGAAAGTGGAAATTCAAACTTCATAGCATGGTATCCATGAGACCTTTGCTAATTTGTACCATTTACCTCTCCATTCTAAATTCTTAAACCCCTCCCCATTTATATTGTGTACTCTAGCCATACAATCTGTGGCTCATTCCTTGCCAAACATAAAATGCACTTTAACTCTCTCATCTGCATGGGTAATGCATATGTGAGCTTGAGCATTCTGCTCTAGTATCTTCTTCCCTGAGAAGCCTTCCTCAAGTGTTGTCACTCTTTCTATGCTCTCTACATATCATTATGACAAATATATATCTCATAGAGACCCCCTGTCAAGAAAAAGATCATTGAGATCAGTCCATACTATAAAGAGAACCTAAATATGATATAGATCTTAGTATATGATATCACATACTAAGGACCAAGCAAAGCTTTTTCCATATTGTAGATGTTTATAATTCTTGAAATTATTTGTTGAATAGTTGAAAATGCATATAAAAAGACCTAGAAATGGGTCGTCAATTTGACAGTTGGAGCTACATGTTCCATTGCAAGTATTTACCCATGTTCTTTGGCGACTCACTTACTGCCACTAGAGAAAAGAGCCTGCCAGCACTGGGTGGGTGTTGAACATATATTTGACTGTCTTAGCAGCTGATACCAAATGTTCAGAAATGACTCTCTCCATCTGTCATTTTCATCCCCTCACCCTGCCTCCACTCTAAAATTGTTTATGCTAGCAACTATCATCTCTTTAGATATTTGTCAGACAAGTGCTCAAGCAGAATTCCATATTTGTATCATTCAAGTTTCATATTACATTATGAGTCCATGGAGGTCTTGTAATTTTCTATTCATAGATGGAATGTCTTACTTGTCTTGATAAATTCCTCTGGACTTATTTTTGTTACATACTACTTTTTTGCAGTACACTGGTTGTCTTAAGTCTACAGACAGTACATTGATAACCACACCTACTACAGGAGAGTGTAACTCACAGTATTTGATTAAGTCCTTAAATGGCACAAAATTTATTTTACAGTGTTAAATCTTAAATAATAAACCTCAATCTCAACCTCAGCATACACTGTCTACCATTAAATTTTTCGTGGTTGACTGTAACATGTGGGATTGAACTTCTCCCCAATATAGTATTGTTAAAATTCTTCATCTTAGAATTGAAAACAGCCATAGTTTTTCATTTTGCCCTAACTGATTTCTTGTTTCAGTCATATCCAGCATTGTTCATACGGTTTTTCTTCCAAATTTCTCTTTATATTTTATTAACTGTGAAGATGTAGGTCCCGCTTACCTTCTTTTCTCCCTTAAGCCATCCCATATTGAGTTTTACAAGTAAAGAATACAGTCCTGTACTTAGGTGACTGTACATGTGCACTACTAACTAGAACATGTTTTTTATGTGATTTCCAGTCAGTCGGAATCTAGCTGTCTGCTATTTCTTGAACCACAAGTTATGTAACACCAGCAGTTAATCTCCTTTGTCAGCCCTTTGCGCGTGAACCAGGACAAAGTGAGAAATTATAACTCTGAAGTGATAGAGGGACTGAGTTAGAATTGCAAAGGGAATAAGTATCTAAAAACTGCAAATATTATGATCCCAGAATGTTGTAATATTTAAATACAAAATACAGGTTGATTTTAATTTAGAAATTCAACTCCTTTGGTCTTTTTATCTTTGTAAAAATGATAATCCCTAAAGTTTATTTCAGTCCAATCTTTGTGTAAATCTTCCTGGAAGTATAGTATTGACCATGAGTCTGTTTCCTATTTCAGGACCCAGATGAAGTAGTACCAGTTGGCCAGAGAAGAGCCTGGTGTTGGTGCATGTGCTTTGGACTAGCATTTATGCTTGCAGGTGTCATTCTGGGAGGAGCATACCTTTACAAGTATTTTGCACTTCAGGTAGGTGGTAATGTATGCTAAGGACCTTTTGCCTTTCCTTCAAGTATATTTGAAAATTGGCCCTAATTTGTGTGAAGACTGTACTTTTGTCTTTTACATCACAGAGTGATGGTCCTTTTTTAAAGCTATGTTTAAAAATCTCCTGCAGATATATTTACAGAGCCTTTTAGAAACACACTCACTAAAAGCAGAATACCATTGCTATTGGTGATAAATGGGTATAGATCATTGGGTGATTTTTCAGAACTCACTGTCATTTCCTACCAGAATTAATGGCTAAGGTGTAGTGTGTTAATTGCCAATTGAATAAATACATCAGCCACAAAAGTTACATTGTGAGACCTGGGTGGTAGCTAATGTGGGCTCTCCCACAGTAGCCTTGTACTCCTTGACACCAGTTCTCTCTGCCTCTTTCCTAGTCATTGATTTCTCTGAAGAACTGACTTCAGTAGTAATAGTAACTTTGGATAAAAGTTATTCATAACTTAGTGTTTAATAGTAATCCTAGTGGATTAAGATTTACATCTTTCTTTTAATATCATGATTTCTAATCGGGGTTATTTTCTGATATTTTTCTTGGGTAATAAGTAACTTTTCTCTTTTTTTAGCATTTTTAAAATTGGAAAAATTGACAGAATGATTTTACTAGAATAATGAAATATTTTGTGGAGGATGTATGAATTTTATGCTCATTTTCTGTATTTTTTGAGATGATGGCATGTTATAGATATTACTGAAATACCAGTCACCTTTTGTTAGTAGGATTTTGAGAAGAAATAAATTGATACAGAGAACATAACTTCCAACTGTGCCAACCAAAGATGTTTGTTGCCTTAACATTTTGTTCTTGGGCCTCCCTGGTGGCGCAGTGGGTTAAGCAATGCACTATGAAACAAACCACAGCCACTGCAGCATGAGATCAAGCCCTGCTGCCGGCCAGGGAGGGGACCCACATGGCGCGGCAGACCTCTCCTGCCTCGCCTGCTGCTCCCTCAGCAGTGTGTTTCAGTAAGTCTGTCTGTTCTCCCCGCTCTGTCTGGTGAATCCTCTCACCTCCCTGGACTCTGGCCTGTACCCCAGATCTTGTATGCATAAATAAATAAATCTTTAAAAAAATTTTTTGTTCTTACATTTTTAGTCTTTATTATGTTCACTTTCTTGAAAAACATTTTTTATAATTATTTACTGTAATCTTATATTTTCCACACAGTTGTGATATATTTTAAGGAAAAGTCAGAGTTGCTGGTATGAGTATGGAATTTCAGAAAAATTTTGACTAATTAGAGAAAAATCATTTTATCAGAGAATGAATACATACAATATTTAAAATATGGTATTTCAGAAGAAACACTTATTTGTGAATATCTTTTATCAAAATAATGCTTACAGATAGGTACGGACCTATGGGTTTCTTCAAATTTACTTGTCTTCAGATTTCTTTGATATTCTATTTTTGTTGACCACAAAGAATAAAGGGAAAATCAGCTGCTTTTCTCCTGGTGGAACCATTTTTTTTTTCCTTAAACAATACTTCAAAACCTGATCTTAAAGAATATGTTAACTCTGTAATTAAACTGTCTGACTTGTCATCTGAAAGTAAGAGTTTGCAAGCAAGATGCTATTTAGATAGAGGTGGCAGCTTAAGTAATGCTTATATTTAAAAACCTGTCTCCCACTGAATTGCTGAAATAGTGTTTAAACTTTCCATAGCCAGATGACGTGTACTACTGTGGAATAAAGTACATCAAAGATGATGTCATCTTAAATGAGCCTTCTGCAGATACCCCAGCTGCTCGCTACCAGACAATTGAGGAAAATATCAAGATCTTTGAGGAAGATGAGGTTGAATTCATTAGTGTGCCTGTCCCAGAGTTTGCAGATAGTGACCCTGCCAACATCGTTCATGACTTTAACAAGGTAAGCCGGATGTTCAGAGCGGTAAAATGAAAGTTACTTAATTTTTGCTTTTTGCAGTTTTAATTTCAGTGTTCGATAATTTATTCTGTATAGTTTACTTCTTACTTTTAAAAATGGACTTGTGTTTCTTCTGCTATACAATATAAGATGTCAGCATTTAGTGGATTCCTTATCTGAAGCAGAACCTTAGTGAATCTGACCTTCTCCCATCTTAACTCTCTCCTCCTCTTTTTTTTTTTTTTTTAATTTGTCAGTTGTTTGACTATATAATTTTGGTGTTTGAAATACTATTTTGTCTATTTTAATGTATAGCTACTTTGAGGCAGTTCTTTATGACTTGTTCTTCTTAGCTATTCTTTCTTTCCTGATTGTTTTTGTTTCTTTTTCTCACATTTGACACATAATCTTTAGACACTTAAGCTGCTGTATCTTACATAATCATGTCATTATCATATCTAAGAAAATTAATGTGTTTTTATAGTATTATTTAATATCAAGTTGATATTTAAATTTCCTCAATAATTTTTGTTCTAAGAGTTTTTTTTAACCATGACTTAGAGATTCAGAAGTTTACATATTATATATGGTGTTTACATCTAATTATAAATTTGACATTTTGAACACTCAGGTATTATCCCTGAAGTTAGCTTTGTAAACATTTCATGCCTGATAAAAGCATCTGAAGGATGTTTATAAACCAGTTTGAAAATTACTTCAGGTATAAACCTTAACCAAAACAAGTAGTAAATAACAATAGCTAATACTTACTGAACTCTTAAAAATTTAAATGTTTAAATGTCACATTATGTAAATGTGATTTAACTCACTTTAGTCCTTAAAACCATCATGTGAGAATCTTAACCAGGGTTCCTCATATTGACTACTAGTCTGTTCTCTAAAAATTCTAGATGCATAGAACAGTAAGTTAACAATGGATACCTTGGAGGGCATTAGAGAACTAACTATATCTTTTATTCAGATGACAGGTTATTTGCAGTGGGTTATAACTGATACTATCACTTATTATAGAAAAAAATCTGTGATAACAATTTCATTGACTACTAGCAATAATTTTTCCTCTCCATTGCTATTTCCATCTTGATTTGTTGAAATGAAAAATGATATACATATTCTAAAACCATGCTATTTTAATGTTGTAAATTATTATTAAAAATCCTGTTGCTTTGCCTATGTTATATATTAATTTAATTAAAAAATTTTTTTTTCTCCCAGAAACTCACAGCCTATTTAGATCTTAACCTGGATAAGTGCTATGTGATTCCTCTGAATACTTCCATTGTTATGCCACCCAGAAATCTGTTGGAATTACTTATTAACATAAAGGTAATAAAAATTTTTAATTATTTCTTATTAATGATGCTATTACAGTGTCCTGGATTGTTCTTTGTTAAATTGGCCCATCTGATCCAAAATATAACTAGAAGAAACTAAGACTTGTGTTTTTTGTTAATTTTTTTTAACATCTTAAAATAAAATATTTTCTTAAATTATGAAGGACTAGATAGTAAATCACAAGCTATCAAGAAATAAGATCTATATTAACTGTTCTAATGCTACAGACAATATGTAAATAAATGGGCATGACTGTATTACAATAAGACTTTATTTTAAAAAAAGATGATGGGCAGGAGTTTGCTAACATACTATTATCTCTAAGAATTTTGTCTGTTTTTCCCATTTGCTCTACTATATGTTTTTGATATTCATGTAATACATTCTTTTCTAAATATAGGCTGGAACCTATTTGCCTCAGTCGTATCTGATTCATGAACACATGGTTATCACTGATCGCATTGAAAACATTGATCACTTGGGCTTCTTTATTTATCGACTTTGCCATGACAAGGAAACTTACAAACTGCAACGTAGAGAAACCATTAAAGGTAATACATTACAGTGTTAACATGTTGGCAGAAAAATTCATTGTTTCTCTTCATTGTATTAAACTAGATTTAGATGGTTAGTCTTTGTTGCCAACATACTTGTGAGAAATTTATTTCGTATTGCTGTATAATATTTCTAGATTCTTTTCAGATAGAATAGTTGAATGTGAAATGTCACTGCCTTCAGGTGCTGTTACTTCACTTTCTAGAGTTCTTAGTTCAACTTTGAACTACTTTAGTTCAGTCTTACAAGGGTTCTTAGTCAGAGGGTCTCTAGAGAACAGCTGTGCAGATGTATGTACAGGGATCTAAATCCTAAGCACACTGTTTGCCTTTTGGATCATGTTGAAGATAGTCACAGTCAGGTTAGTTAGAAGGGAATTTGACTACAAAATTAAGAGCATTAACACAACTGTTAGCTTTGCCAAATCATTTAACTTTTTCATCTCACTTGAAAAATAAGGATGACATTATCTCCCCATTGCCTTTCAAAATCATTGTAAAAATAAAATGAAAATGTTATGTGACAGAGTTGTAGAAAATAAGAAGTGCCATGAAAATACACTATGATGTGATTTCTTTGGAATTACAACACCTAGTAAAAGTACTTAGCCGGCTTCTTGTTGGCATTTTTTAATAATATTGTCTTTATCTCTGGCTGATGATGAATCTCCTCAAACCTACTGCCTGATTTTACATTTTAAAGTATTCTTTATGGTTCATAATTAACACACACGTGTGTGTGTGTGTGTTTGTACATACAGTGAAATTCACCCTTCCTAGGGTACAGTTTTGAGTTTCAACAAATCAACACCAAAGTCAAAATGTGGAATATTTCCAGAACCTACGTAAATGCATGGCATTATTATTGTTACTGAGACCTGTTAAGATACTTAGTTTAGAAAAGAGAGGAAATTACTTTTTCCATTGTTAAAAAAAAGTCAAACTAGAAGTTCATGGACTATAGAATAAAAATGTTTTTATATGTCTAAATAATAACTGAGGAAATGTGAATATTACAAAAGAACCAAAAGCTAAAGAAACTTTTCTTTTCCAAACAGGTATTCAGAAACGTGAAGTCAGCAATTGTGCTACAATTCGGCATTTCGAAAACAAATTTGCTGTGGAAACTTTAATTTGTTCTTGAACAGTCAAGAAAAACGTGGAGAAAAAATTACCATAGCATAACCCCACCCTTTGTATTTTGTGCAGTGATTATTTTTTAAATTTTCTTTCATGTAAGTAGTAAACAGGGCTTCTCTATCTTTTCATCTCATTAATTCAATTAAAACCATTACCTTTTAAAAGTATTTTCTTCTTTCCAAGTGTTGGTGTCTTTTATCTTTGAATTAGTAGTTGTAGGAAGTCACAGATAGTACACTTCACCCTAGGTTTTAGATGTTAGGAAGAATTTGAATTTCTTTAAATCATTTATCCAATTTTTATGTCTTAATTATATATTTTCAAGAGGAGGGGTTATCTAAAGAATAATCATATATATGCATACGTAAAAATGGACCACAGTGACTTATTTGTAGGTGTTAGTTGCCCTGCTGCTTAGTTTAGTAGAGCATTTGAGCACACATTTTAATTTTCTTCTAATTAAAATGTGCAGTATTTTCAGTGTCATATTAAACTACTTAGAGTGTGATTTACACCTTGATGTTTTAATACCCTAGGCATATGCTGTAATAATATTTTAGAAAATGTTTGGAATTTAAGAAATAACTTGTGTTACTAATTTGTATAACCCATATCTGTGCAATGGAATATAAATATCACGAAGTTGTTTGACTAAAGGCCTGTGTGTTGTTTTTCTATATATTAAAACCAAAAATAATTTGGTTCTTTATATTTGAAGATAATCCATATAAAGGAAGAAACTTTTTAAAAAATCCAGTTCTCTCTCCATATAGAGTGGGTGAAATCACATATTTTTGAAAAATAAAAAACTTAAAATAACTAAATTGCATTCTACAGGGATACTATTAAACTAATACCTAAGACTGAACCATGGAAATTGCTGTTTAATACCTTTAAAAATAATGGTTTTTTATTAATTAAAGGGCTATTATTAAGCCTAGTTTCTAAGGAGCATAAAATACAGTGTTATTCTGAGAATATCTCCCTCATAAATGGAACATTTTGAGTTATGGTGGTGATTCTTTTGTTTCTGAGACTCCTTCCTATCTGAAATAATTAGACTCCACCATAACTTAAAATACTTTAGTAATTTCACTGTAAATTTCTACAACAAAAACAATTTCAATTTTGAATTTAAGAAGTTAAAATGTCTGAAGTTTCACAAATTCAAAAGGATTTGTTCTGGAAACCAATTCTAGTTCCATAGAACACATTTGATTCCTGGCTAGTTTCTATAATATGGTAAGATTTTTTTACTTTAAGGCAACTCATCAATTATTCAGGGATTGAGTATTTTGGAAGAATGCATTGAGATGAGATGAGATGAGAATTGCCTTTTCTTACCTTCCAGGCTTTATATTTTTATGGTGTTTTAAGGGCCTATGAACACTTAGTATTGCATTATTTATCTGTTCAGCAAATATTTTCTGAATATTCTTTATATACCTGTCACATAACATGAAACATAGAAAATACATCTGTGAAGAAAGACAGCTGGTACCTTAGTAGAGACTCACATACCAGTGAAAGGGACTAATGAATAACCAAGCACAATATCTGATCAGTATACTGTAATGGGAGAGAATCAGCTCTGTAGCTTTCAAAGCGTTAGAGGCAGTGAAGATTTTTTAATGTGAGTTGCGTGGGACAAGGTCCTGGAGGAGCTTATATACTTCCTTGGAAATCATTCAGATGGACCACTATCTTAAATAGTGGCAGGACCATTTGTATTTGTATTTTGGCAAGACCATCTCCCACTGATGATAGGAATGGTGTATTAGAATAGATAACTGCTTTTAAAAACCCCAACACTTGAGTGAATTCAGACAGGAGTTTATCTACTTTCAGCATGCTCTAGTGGGGCAAGCAGATTCCAGGGATGTGTTCTTCTCCATCTTCTGATAATGCCAGCTTTAAGTCTCCAAATGCCAAATCTACTCCAAAAGTAGATTGTACAGGAATTATGGCTAGACCTGATAGGCGCACATCATTTCTCCCTGTTCCATTGGTCAAAACCCAGCCAATGGTGATGAAGACAGGGAATTGTAGTCACCATGTGTGTCCAGGAATGATTAACTGAACAGAATTGTCTGCCACAGATGGATAGAATGAATGAGTTCAACAAAAATCACAGAAAATGAAGATCATCCACAATTCCATCACCTAAAGAGTCCTTAGATTTTGAGTGTGTGTATTTAGTAACTCGTTTGTTACAGTGTCAGCATGCTCTTGGTAGATTTGGAAACTACATAAAAGCACAAAAAAGTAGAAGTTACATATTCCCTACCATAGCCAGTGCCTTTTATTTTTATTTTATATATGCTTCACTTTTTTGTACAAAAGAAAAATCTTTACTGTTTTATTATCTACTCCACTTATAAAATCTTTCCTATATTACTGAGAAGTTATATTTTTAAAGGCTGCATTGCATTTATTATAGTGTATTGTAATTTTCTAGTAAGTTCTTGCTTGGACCTTTTTGTAATTTACGACATTTGTCATAAATGCTGAGACGTGTGCACATGTGCGCGTGCATGTACATAATTTAGATGTTTTTACAGTTACTTTTCCTTTTGCATTCGCTTTTCAAAAAATTATCCAAGTAATAGATACAGATAGGTAGAAAGTAAATAGTATCATAGGTAATTTTTCTTAAAAAAAGGTCAGTCTCCTTCCCTATGCCCAGCGCTAACTCAATTTGTTCACCCCTTAATCTGCTACTCTACGTTTCTTTCAGTATTATTTTCAGTATCTTTATGTCTTCCTGTTATATTTCCTTTCCTCCCTTTAGTGCACTAACAGGACCTCAGTATGATGTTGAAAGGGAGTGATAAAAGGCAACATCCCTGCCTTTTATCTGATGTTACTGGGAAATGCTCAAGTTTCTCACCATTAAATATGATGTTAGCTTTGAGTTTTTGTAGTCTTAAATCAAGTTGAGGAAGTTCCCTTCCTTCCTTATTGAGAATTTTTGTCAAAAATGAATTTTATTGATTTTTTTTTCTCCATCTATAGATAGGGTTCTGTGATTTTATTTGTTTCTGTGATGGATTACATTGATTTTTGAATGTTCAGCCACCCTTGTGTACCTGGGAGAAAGCCCACTTGAGAGTGGGATTATTATTATGCTTTTCGATTGGATATGCTAATATTTGTGTGTGTTGGGGGAGGGGTAATTTTGCAACTACATTCATAGTTTTGAAATACTAGTCTATAGTTTTCTTAAAATGTCTCTGTGTGGTAAAAACAAAGTGACACCCCACCGACTGGGAGAAAACTTTTGCACATAACACTACTAAAAAGGAACTTACCACAAATAGCTGACTAGACTAAACAAAAACAATCCAGTCAAAAAATGGGCAGAAGAGCGAAAAAGACATTTCTCCAAAGAGGAAATTCAAAAGTCCAACAGGCATATGAAAAAATGCTTAATACCTCTTGTAATCAGAGGAAAGCAAATCAAAACCAATATGAGATAACACCTCACACTGGTGAGAATGGCACATATCTAAAAATGTAGCAACAACAAATGTTGGCAAGGATGTGGAGAAAGAGGAACTCTCTTACACTGCTGGTGGGAATGCAAGCTGGTCCAACCATTATGGAAAGCAGTATGGCGGTTCCTCAATCTACTAAGAATGGAACTTCCATATGATCCAGCAATCCCACTCCTAGGAATATACCCACAAGACACAAAAACACTGATTCAAAAGAATACTTGCACCCCTATGTTTATAGCAGCACTCTTTATAATAGGAAAGACCTGGAAACAACCTAAATGCCCAAAAACAGATGAGTGGATTGGGAAGCTGTGGTACATATACACGATGGAATACTACTCAGCAATCAAAAAATGAGTCATTCGTAGAAACATGGAGAGCTAAAAGATTATGTTCAATGAAATAAGTCAGAAGGCAAAAGAAAAATACCATATAGTTTCACTACTAGGAGGAATATAAGGGCACCAAATAAGAGACAAAGGAAAAGAATAATAACAAAAAGACAAGGACAAATCAGAAACAATTTGTGTGGAGGGGTAGGGAATGAGTTGAGGGCAGAAAGAACACAAGGGACTGAGGTGATGGTGCACTAGTGAAATGGTGGTGGGAAATTCATGAGGGCCACAACTGATATCAAATATATAAATAAAGAAAAAAAGATCAGAGTTGGGTTGAGAAAAGAAAAAATGTCTGTGCAGTTTTGTTACTGGGATAATAACTGCTATCACAGAGTTAACAAGTATTCCTTCTATTTACTGAAAGATACTACAGAGAACAGGTATCGTTGTTTTTTTTTTTCCTTTTAAATATTTAGTAGAGGGGCCTCCCTGTCGGTGCAAGGATTTCAGTTGCAGCACTATGAAGCTATCCACAACATGAGTTTGATCCCCAGCCAGGGAGCTAACCCACATATTGCGCCAGACCTCTCCTGTCCTGCCTAGTGCGCCCCTCAGCAGTGTATTTCAGTAGTTCTGCCTGTTCTGCTCCCATTCTGTCATGCAAGGGGTGAGTGGATTCACCATGGCATCTCTGCTTGACCATTTTCATATGTGTTCTGTTCTTTATAGATTTCACTGATTCTATTTTGCACTTCTTTATCTTCAATTTTTTTTTTTTCTGTCTCTAAATATTGGTGTATGCTTTGGTGGTGCTGAAACCTCTATTGGTAACCATCGGTGTTTTTTCTCTATCTGGAAACATTTCATTCTGCTTTTTGAACCTTCAGCTGGAATTTTATTCTTTTCTACTACCTGCCAATATAGACTTAGGATGTGCTCATAGAGTTTCCTAACTTTCAGCCATTTTGTTTCTTTTCAAACTACCTGGTTAGCATGGCCATTCTTCGCAAGTACACCTGAATTATTAGACTAGAAGGTTTATTGGAATCAGTAATTGATCTGATTGCCTAAATTAAAATGGCTTTCACTTTTCTATAGTATAATAGTTTCATTAGATTTTTAAAAAGATTTTTGTATGATCATATTAAAAACCCCAACACTTCTTCAAAACACAATCATTAATTTGACCAGATTAGTTTAATGTACCCATGATTTTACTTCATTTCCATTGCCTAAGAAGACAACAGCCCTTATTTAGTAAATTGAATAGTGGTACCCCTCTCACCCAAGCTCTACCAATTAGACTAAGAATTTTGAAACTCCAACAGAGATTCTAGACTATACACTCTGATTCATGCCATGCATGAGGCTGCAGTCTTGGTGGTGCCATTGGCTTGGGAAAAATAGAGGGATGTGATTAAAGAAATGACAAAGAAGGGCCTTGTGGTGGCGCAGTGGGTTAAGGAATACACAATGAGGCAAACTGCAGCCACTGCAGCATGAGTTCGATACCTGCCGCAGGTCAGGGAGGGGACCCACATGGCTAGCAGACCTCTCCTGCCTCGCCTGCTGGTCCCCTCAGCAGTGTGTTTCAGTCAGTCTGCCTGTTCTGTTCCTGGCTCTGTCTCTGGTGAATCCTCTCACCTCCCTAGACTCTGGCCTGTATCCCAGCTCTTGTATGCATAAATAAATAAAATCTTTAAAAAAAAAAATAAAGGAATGACAAAGAAAATCCAAGAAGTAGAGAGGACTGTAGTTTCCTGATGGGCTGCAGGAGATTCAGGTTTATTTAGATGTCGACGTTCCAGAGAGTACTTCATATTGTGTATGTGTATATTTACCTAAGATAGCTCTAATCCAGCTCCTCTAGCAACAGTCTATTCCTATTACTAGTTGAGAGAAGAGCAAAGAAGTAAGATTAAAATCTTGGCTGGTTGAAAGGACTCTGATCATAATCACTCATCTATGACAGAGCAGTGAGAATCTCTGACTCAGAAGGTGGCAGAAAATGAAAATAATGGAAGTGAAAGTGCTTTGTATAGTGCAGCACATATGCTGGTTATGCTTTCTATGAACTCTGCCACTGGTATTTGTGAACAATAAATACAAATACTATTTTAATGCAAATTTTTAACTTCTGCTTTTCATAGATTCCTTTCCAGATTCTGCACACCCATGTTGAGAGGGATGCAAAACGCACAATATTCTGAATGGTATTTCTCTCAAATAACTGAAGTAGGAGTTTAAAACATGAAGAAACTCAAAGGCAGTTTAATAATGCAAATGAAAAGCAAATAAATTATTGGAAAGAACAGGTCTAGATACCACATCTGAATGCAGTCATGAGTTAATATTGGCTGAATCTATAAGATACTAAATGCATATTTGATAGTCTACTAGACTCTTCTACCAAGTGAAAAGTTTGCTGCCTATATTTGTTTTTTTATTAACATTTTTAAAATTTATATATATTTGGCATCAATTGTAATCCCCATGTATTCCCCATCACCATATCACCAGTGCACCATCACCTCAGTCCCCCGTGCTCCCGTCTGCTCTCAATCCTCCCCCTCTTCCCTCCCCACCAAGTGTCCCAATTTGTCCTTCTCTTTTCATTTTTGGTTTTTGTGTCTTTATTGTTATTATTATTATCATCATTATTGTTCTTATTCCTTTCCTTGATCCTTATTTGGTTCCCTTATATTCCTCCTAGGGGAGGAACCATCTGGTATTTTTCTTTTGC
>JAGFMF010011380.1:11444683-11502462 GCA_019455555.1 Galemys pyrenaicus | reverse complement strand
TATGGAAGTTCCATTCTTAGTAGATTGAGGAACTGCCATACTGCTTTCCATAATGGTTGGACCAGCTTGCATTCCCACCAGCAGTGTAAGAGAGTTCCTCTTTCTCCACATCCTTGCCAACAATTGTTGCTGAAAGTAGGCTTTTTTTAAACATTTTATATATTATGGACTCTAGAGGATTTCTGCGCATGGAGTAGGCTTCTTTTTTCTGACTGACTTTAAAACTCAGATCTCAGCCTGCAAGGGTGACTCGTGACGCGCGGTTCCCCCAGCACGGAAAAATCCCAATATGGCGCTCCCAGGGAGCCGGGCACACTAGGATCCCGAGTTGGGCTGTACTGGCGTTAGAGCCCAACTTTGCTCTGTCTGTCTGCGCCACCTCCAGGCAGCAATCCTGGCCATGGCATTTTCCGACTGACTTTTAAAGCTCAGATCTCAGCTTGCAAGGGTGGCTTTGTGACCTGCGGTCCCTCCGGCACGAAAAATCCCAATATGGCGCTCCCAGGGAGTCAGGCACGGTAAGATCCCCACTTGGGCTGTACTGGCATTCCAACCCAACTTTGCTCTGTCTGTTTGTGCCAGCCCCAGGCAAGCAGCTTCTGGCTGTGGCGTTTTCCAACTGACTTTTATTTATTTTTAAAAAGATTTATTTATTCATACAAGCACTGGGGTACAGGCCAGAGGTGTGTGTGTGGTGGGGGGGGGATGAGAGGATTCACCACAGAGAACAGGGAGCAGGACAGACAGATCAACGGAAGTACACTGCTGAGGGGAGCAGCGGGCACAGCAGGAGAGGTCTGCCTGCTGCGCCATGTGGGTCCCCTCCCTGGTTGGCAGCAGGGATCGAACTCATGCCGCAGTGGCTGCGGTTTGCTTCATAGTGCGTTGCTTAACCCACTGTGCCACCAGGGAGGCCCCCAACTGACTTTTAAAGCTCAGATCTCAGCCTGCAAGGATGGCTTTGTGACCCATGGTTCCTCTGGCGTGAAAAATCCCAATATGGCGCTCCCTGGGAGCCGGGCACAATAAGATCCCCACTTGGGCTGTACTGGCGTTCCAACCCAACTTTGCTCTGTCTGTCTGCACCAGCCCCAGGCAGCAGCTTCTGGCCATGGTATTTTCTGACCAACTTTTACAGTTCAAGTCTCAGCCTGTATGAGCTGCGATGCATTTAGCAGCCCCGCTCTCGGAGTGGTGCCCTTGGGGCACCGGGGATTGCCCCATCGTTACTTCAAACAGAGTTCATTTAGAGTCTCCTACCGCTTTCAGTCGGGCTGATGCTTCCTGTATGTAAGCTGGCTTTTTTTTTCTTTTTTGGTATTCACTGTTACGTGTATCTGGACACAACAAGTCCAGCGTCTTCACTCTGCCGCCATCTTCTTCCACTCCCCTGCTGCCTATATTTGTATAAATCCTACTCTGTATGTTAGACACCAATCCTTGTACTTTTAACTCTTTGAGACTATTTCTTAGATAAGGACTTCATGTGTATTTATTTATTAAAAGACCATCTCTCATCTCCACAAAACTACAGCTATCAGTTTGTTATGTCTCATCCAAAGCCAATGCTAGCTTTTCTCTAGATCTCTTTCATTAATGTGTTACATGAGGAAGAAGCATGATTTAGTCTCAGCTCTCTTACTATAATCTTACATTAAATAATCACAACATAATATTTTTGGAAATATTTACTGTATATCCCACATTCTTTCTTCTAGTTTTCTGTTGTTGACTAGTCCTAAGTGGCAAAATGGATAGGAATGGCACTTGAGAACTCAAAATCCAGTCCTGGTGACATAACAAGTTTGTCCTAGCTCTCTCCTGCCTATACTTACATATAATTTGATGGGATTTCCATAGTTGTTTTTTAGACTTATTTTTGTGTTCACATTTTATTGCAAAATTCAAATAATATAGAAACATTGATAAAAATGAATGCCCTTCTGTTTCTACCATCCTACTCTCCAGTCCCATTATCCAAAGGTGATTGTTGTTCACATTTGAATGTTTAATGTAAATTTTAAATGACCTGATGAGTAAGAAAATGAAAAATGTCATCATCTGGTCAGATGACTGGTTTTACCTATTATGAACTGGGAGTATGCTTAAGAAGCCCAACCAAGGAAACTTATAGTCTCCATAGTCACCAAGTCCTCTACCTCCCATCATCTTCTTGGTCTCCTACTATCATGGTTTAATCCATTTTTCATATCCACTTTTCACCCCTATAAACCATTATTCACCCTGAAATCACAGTAGTCCTTTAAAACACAATTTTGATCTTAAAATACTTTCATTGTTTCCCCTTGCTCTTAGAATAAAGATCAAAATATGTACGCTGCACAGTCCAGCAGTAACCTCTTCAGCCATGTCTTAATGACATTTTCTTTTGTCATTTTCATCTTGCCACGCTGGCTACCTTACAATTTCTTTGTAAATGCTATTCTCCTTCTCCATTTTCCACCCTGCCTTTTAGTTAGCTTCCAGTCAACTTTCAGATGTATTTTAGATGTCCCTGCCTTAAGGGAAATATTTCCTGAACCATTAGGAAAGGGTCTTCTCTTTCATTTCATAGTATAATTCTCCTTTGTGACATTGAATGATTAAAATTTTATATTCTGTCCTTGTTGTTTCTCCCACTCGGTTCCTCAATATTTTAATAGGGTGCAGCTTATCTCTGTGGTACTCCAACTCCCAGAGCCCTTATCTCTGGAGTTCTAGATTCTGAGTAATTTACATTCTACCTAAGGTATAGGTTGCTATCTTTTCAAATTTTCCCTGAAAAAATATATTAAATTTACCTACAATATCCAAAGCCAAACTAGATATTGCTCTTCAGAAACAGATACAGGGTTCCTTCCTCTCAACTCTTCTGTTCCAGTTGCTTAGACTAAAAATATGGAGTCATCCTTGATTCCTCTCTTTTTTCATAAATGTCACATCTAATCCATCAGGAAATCTGTTTTCCTCTACCTTAAAAAACAGGTAATCAGGAATTCTTACTCTCTACTACTAATATACCTGTCAAAAACATTACCACCTCTTGCTTTGATTAGTATAGTAGCCTCCTAATTGGTTTCCCTGCCCCTGTGTTTGACCCCTAAAACCTATTCTTTTTTTTGGGGGGGTGGGTATTTTCTGATGTTTATAACTTTTTTATCTTACATCACTCTTCATTTTTGTACAATATTGATTGCTCCCCTCAGGTGTAATCCCCCAAAAATAAATCTCCATCACCACATCACTCATGAACTGTCACCATAGTCTCTTATGCCCTTTATCCCCTGTTGAGCCCCTCCTAGTTCCTCCCCTGCAGTATGCCTCAGATCTGTAATTTTCCTGCTAGTTTTGACTCTTTTTCTTTCACCTTTTATTCATTTTCCTAGTATTCTTCCTATAAGTGAAACCATCCAATATTTTTCTTTTTTCTTTTGTCTTATTTCACTGAGCATAAATCCTTCAACTTCATCTATGTTGCTGCAAATGGATGAGTTTATATTTTTTTGATTGCTGGATAGTATTCCATTGTGTATATATACCACATCTTGATCCAGTCATCTATTTTTGGGCATTTAAATTGTTTCCATATCTTACGTATTGTAAGTAGTGCTACGAAAACCAGAGGCATGCAGATTTCTTTTAGAATTAATGTTTTTGTGTCCTTTGAGTAGATTCCTAGGAATGGAATTATTGAGTCACATGAAAGTTCCATTTTTAGTAATTTGAGCATCCTCCACAGAGCTTTCCATAATGGTTTCTCACCAGCAATTTAACAGGGTTCCTTTTTATTAACATCCTCATCAGCATTTGTTATTGCCAGTGTTTTTATTATGGGCCATTCTCACTGAAGTGAGGTGGTATCAAATTGTGGTTTTGATTTGCATTTCCTCATTATAAGAGATGTTAAGTATTTTTACATATACCTGTTGGCCATTTGCATTTCCTCTTGGAAAAGTGTCTTTTAGTTCTTCTGCCCATTTTTGTATATGTGCTGCCGAAGCAAACACAACTTCTGCCCATTTTTGGACTGGGTTGTTTGCTTTGATTTTGTTGAGTTGTGTGAGTTCTTTGTAGATCTTTTTTATAAGTCCTTTATCATTTGTATTGTCTACAAAAAATTTCTCCCAATCAGTAGGGTGTCTCTGTGTTTTGGGTAATGTCTCTTTTGCTATACAGAGAAGCTTTTTAGTTTGATGTAATTCCAGCAGTTTATCCTTTCCTTCACCTTCTTTACTTTGGGGGAAGTGTCTTTAAAGATGTTATTGAGATATATGTCATATAGTGTTTGCCTATATTTTCTTCTATATATTTTATGGCTTTAGCTCTTGTGTCTGATTCTTTTATCCATTTTGAGTTAGTTTTTGTGCATGGTACGATGCAGTAGTCTAATTTCATTATTTTACCTATGGTGATCCAGTTGTCCAAGCAACATTTATTGAACAAACTTGTCCTTGTTCCATTGCATATTCTTTGGTCCTTTGTCAAAGATTAGTTGTCAACAAATAAGTGGATTTATTTCTGCATTTTCTATTTGATTCTATTGTTCTGTATGTCTTTTTTTCCAGTACCATACAGTTTTAACTATTATGGTGTGGCGTATAGTTTTAAGTCTGGGAATGTGATAGCTCCTTTCTCCTTATTTTTAGTCAAGAGAGCTTTGACTGTTTGAGGGTTTTTGTGGTTCTGTATGAATTTATCAGTGTTCTATTTTTTTTGAAGAATGTCATTGAAATTTTTATTGCAATAGCATTGCATTTGTAAATTGCTTTTGGTAGGATGACCATTTTGATAATATTAATTCTTCCAATCCATGAACAGAGTATGTCTTTCAATTTATGTATGTTCTATTTCTTCTAACAATGTTTTATAATTTTCTATGTAGAGGTCCTTCACTTCTTTTATTAGATTTATTCCCAGACGTTTGATATTTTTTTTGTTTCAATTATAAAAGTGATGGTTTTCTTGATTTCTTCTTCTTCAGTTTGATTGTTTGAATATAAGATTTATGTGTGTTGATTTTTTATCCTGCTACTTTACTAAACTGGTTTATTGTTTTAATTAGTTTTTCCTTGGAGTTTTAGGGTTCTCTATGTATATTATAATATCATCTGCATATAGTGAATGTTTCATTTCTTTCCCTATTTGGGTTTCTTGTATTGCTTTCTCATCTCATTGTTCTCATCTGTTCTGTACTAATTCTTCTAGTATTACACTGAAAAGCAGTGGTGAGAGTGAACATCCTTGTCTTGTTCCAGATCTTAAGGGAAAGGCTTTTAGCTTTTCACTATTGAGATTGATATTGGCTATGGGTTTGTTGTATATGGCTTTTATTATGTTATGTTCCTTCTATCCCAAGAATTTAGAGGGCCTTCATCATAAATGGTGTTGAACTTTCTCTACTGTTTTCTCAAAATCTATTGATATGATAGTACGTTTTTTATTTTTCCTTTTGTTGGTGTGTTGCATTAATTTAATTGATTTTTGGATCAACATCCTTGTGCCCCTAGAAAAAAATACCCCTTTATCATGCTGAATTTTCTTTTTGACTCATTGTTGTGTTCTGTTGGCTAGGATATTATTGAGGATTTTTGCATCAATGTTCATTAGGGAGATTGGCCTGTGGTTTTCTTTTTTTGTGTTGTTTTTGTTCATTTTTGTTTTTAGTGTAATGCTGGCTTCATAAAATGTATTTGATAGTTTTCCTTCTTTCTCAATTTTTAAATTTTTTTCTTTTAAAAATGTTTTTTTAATATATATCTATATTTATATATATTATATCATTCTTCCTTTTTGTACAATGCATGCTTTCTCCTCCTAGGTGCAGTCCCTGTAAAATTCCCACCACCAATTTACCACCATCACCATAGTCCCTTGTGTTCTTCCCTCCCCTGTTTGATTCCTCTCCTCACCCCCCTAAAAAATGTCTCTGATATGGCTTTTATTATGTTATGTTCCTTCTATCCCAATAGTTGCTTGTTAATTTAGTTTTTGAATTTATTATAATTATTTTTTTCCCTGATCCCTTATTTGGTTCCCCTACATTCTTCCTGTTAAGTGAAACCATTTGATATTTTTCTTTTTCTTTCTGGTTCATTTCACTGACCATACATAATCCTTTCCAGCTCCATCCACATTGCTGTGAATGGCATGAATTTTTCTTTTTTGATTGCTGAACAGTATTCCATTGTGCATATATACCACATATTCTTGATACAGTCATCTATTTTTTGGCATTTGGATTGTTTCAATCTTACCTATTATAAATAGTGCTTCAGTAAACATACTGGTGCAGATATCCTTTTAAATTAATGTTTTGTGTCTTTTGGGTAGATTCTTAGGAGTGGAATTGCTGGGTCATATGGAAACTCCATTTTTAGTAGTTTGAGGAACCACCAGCTTTCCATAGTGTTTGGAACAGTTTGCATTACCACTAGCAGTGTAGGAGAGTTCCTTTTTCTCCACATCCTTGCCAACATTTGTTGTTTCCTGTTTATTTAATATGTGCCATTTTTGCTGCTGTAAGGTGGTAGCTCATTGTGGTTCTGATTTGCATTTCCCTGATTACAAGCGATGTACATTTTTTTCATATACCTGTTGTCTATTTGCATTTCCTCTTTGGAGAAGTGTTTTTTTAGTTCTTCTGTCTTTCTCAATGTTTTGAAAGAGTTTGTGTAGGATTGGCACTAGTTCCATTCTTTTTTTTAATTTTTTTAAAAAATTTCATTTATTCATGCATACAAGAGCTGGGCTATAGGCCAGAGGCACAGGGGGTGAGAGGATTCACCAGAGATAGGGTGGGGAGCAGAGGCAGATTGACTGACATACACTGCTGAGGGGAGCAGTGGGCAAAACAGGAGAGGTCTGCTGCGCCATGTGGGTCCTCTCCCTGGCCAGGGATTGAATTCACACTGCAGTGGCTGTGGAAGCCCCACAGTGCAGCACTCAACCCCTGCACCACCAGGGAGGCCCACTAGTTCCAATCTGAACATTTGGTAGAATTCATTTGTGAAGCCATCTCTTCCTGGTCTTTTGTTTTGGGGAGGGTTTTGATTACTATCTCAATTTCACTGCTTGTAATTGGTCTGTTTAGATGTCTATTTCTTCTTTATCTTGCTTTGGATGATTGTATAATACTAGGAATTTGTTCACCTCTTCTAGTTGTTAAACTTGCTTGCATATTAATCTCTGATTATTCTTTTGATTTCTGTTGTGGTTTATAATTTATCCTCTTTCTTTTATCAATCTATTTATTTGTTCTTTCTTCTGATTTTTTTTTTCTTTGTGAGCCTGGCTAGAGATTTGTCTGTTTTTTTTTTAAGAACTGACTTTTGGTTTTGTTGATTTTTTTTGTATTGTTTTTTAACTGCTATTTCATTTATTTCTGCTTTGATTTTTATTATTTCCTTTCTTCTACTGGCTTTTGAGCTTTTTTGTTGTTCTTATTCCAGTTCTTTAAGGTGGGAGACTAAGTTATTTTAGTTCTTTCTTATTTTTCTATGTAACCCTATATTGTTATATATTTTTCTCTTGTAACTTCTGTGTCCCATATGTTTTGGAAAGTTGTGTCCTCATTCTTGTTCATCTCAAGGTATTTTTAAATTTCTTCTTTGATTTCTTCATTGTTCCAATCATCTTTCAATAGCATGGATTTCAATCTCCATGAGGTAGGAGGGCTTCTTGCTCTCTTTTCATGATTCAACTCTAGTTTGATGCCTTTATGGTCAGAGAAGATAGCTGGTACGATTTTTATCTTAGTGTATCTGTTGATGTTTGTCTCATGTCCTAGTATGTGATCAGGCCTAGAGAATGATCTGTGTACAACTGAGAAAAGGTGTATTCGGATTTTTTTGGGTGCAGTGACCTATAGCTCTCTGTTTAACCCATGAAGTCTAGGTCTTTATTTTGGGCTCTAGTGTCCTTGCTTTTTTTTGTCTTGTGGATCTATCCTTTGATGAGAGTGAGATATTGAAGTCTCCTACTACATGGGTATTTTCTCTAGTGTCTGTTTTAATAGATGATAGTAATTGTCTCATCTATTTTGGTGCTTCTTCATTTGGTGAGTATATGTTGATGGGTATTATATCTTCCTGATGTATTATGTCCTTAATCACAATATAGTGTTGGTCACCTTTTCTAAAGTGAGTCCACAACTACCCCCACTGCTCACAATGTCTATTTGTATTGCATTCTTACTTAACCCAATATAAGCCAAACCACGAAGATTGCTTTTAATTCAAGAATGAGCAAAGATACCTTATTCTGTTGCACAGTCAGATGGATTAACAAGGATTTGTGCCCTAGTGTCCTCATGGTTATGAAAGTCTCTCCTTTCTATGCCTGTGCTATAGCTGAGTCCTTTAAGGGCTTTTCATTTAATCCTCTAAGGGACCTTTTGACCATGATCTAACGCAGCCTTATTTTCTCCATGGTTCTTTTATCATCACCAGATATGTTATGTATTTATTTTTATATTTTTTATTGTTTTCTCCTCAAATAAAATGTAAAATCCCTGAAAACAGAGATTTTTTTTAATGCTGTACCCTAATCACTTAGAATAGAAAATACTCAGTATTTACTGAGTTAATTTCTTTTAGCATATTTACATGGTTTCCTGTTGTCTCCTAGAAAATAAGCGTCATTGTATAAACTTTAGTTACTGCTGATGTCAAAACAAATCTTTTTGCTTTTTAATTTCCTTTTTGTTTCAGAAATATATTTGGAGGCTAGAATGGCCATGGGAATGTAAGCTTCATACACTTCAGGTTTGGTACTAGTTTTTTTTGTCATATTAAGAAAGTAAGCACCTTCAGTAGCTAGTATAGAAGAAATCCTCCTTTAACATCTAAAGTTCATACTATCTCTAATAAGGGGATTTCGTGAAGGTGATAATGCTTAATTACATTAGCGAATAAAAGATGGCAAGTATGTGCTTAAATTTAGACTCATTCACAGATAAAAAAAGCCTTGCAGAAATAGTACTTTGAGAATGACCCTGCTTATTAAGAATTTGCATATCCTGGGATGTGGATGGTGTGAATAGTACAGAGACTCAAAGTAGAAATCGCAGCTTCTTTGTATTGATAAGTCCCAACAAATAATTTTATGAAATGTCCTCATATCAGATACTCACTTCAAAAATGTAATTCTAATTGTGATTTTTAAAAAGTCAATTTAGTCACTATAGTAAAATATTTTCTATTTAATGACACAGAAAATCCAACTCTCTGGTGGTTAATAAGTAATAGCCAGTGACACCCATGTGTATAGATTATAGCACTAAATTCTGCCCTGAAGAAGTTTGCAATTTCTATCTGCCAAGAGGTATTGGTTGAGAGAAGAATAATAAACTTGATTTTCTTTCTCTGTAAGTCTCATTTCTTCCTGTAGAAGAAAAGATATTAACTAATAAAACTGTTCTATAGACCATCTCTTTTTGTAATATGGAAACTAAAATTGCTTTGTAGATTTTGATAGAATATTTGATAATGAAAAGTATCAATTCAGGGTCTTTCTGGTGGTGTAGGGGTTAAGTCTCAGTGCTATCATTACTACAGCATGAGTTCCATTCTTGGCCAGAGGACTAATAGCACAACAGGCCTCTCTTGTCTTGCCTGCTGCTTCCTTTAGCAGTGTATTTCAGTAGATCTGCTTGTTCTGCTCCCATCTCCGTCTTTGGTGAATTCTCTCACGACACCCACCCACCATTCTCTGGCCTCTACCCCAGTCCTTCTCTGCATAAATAAATAAAATAAATCTTTTAAAAAGAGAGAAAATATATCAATTTAATATGCAACTCAGTTTGGAGCCAGGAGTGAGGTTCATGCAAACTTTGTTTGTCTGATAAATCATCAAATCAAATTTTGTAACTCTGAGTATCAAATACTCAAAGACCATGACCAGCAGATGGTTACTATAGCTCTTCAAAAAAAGGGCACCCCTCCCACCAATTCTGCTCAGACAAAATAAATATAGAGAATAGAATAATCAGCATTTCATGAAGCTACATGTACAGAAAAACTTAATCTCTAAAGTAAAAAACTCATGGGGCTGTTGTGAAGGACTTTTCTAAATTAGGCAAGTATGATATAGCTCAACCCTAGGCAGGGGGTGTTTGACCAAGACTGAGGAGGGCTGGCTCTGGTTGGTCACAGAATGACACATATACACAAAAGACATTGTAGATAAAGAGAATTTAAACCAAAGCAGAAAAATCATGGGTAGATTTCAGACCAAAACAAAACAAAACCTAAACAACAAAACAATGTCCTTTCACAGTCTCCCCATGCCCCTACTTCTCCAGAAAAAAACAAAAGAAAGCACAAGGTAACTGGCTCAAATTTCATTTGTTTGGTATTGATGACTCTGTCAATACAATTCACTTGAAATGACAAGACTGAGACCAAGTACAATCTTTAATCCGTTATCTCACAGGGAATCAATTCTTACACAGAAAATGCAAGTTTCTTTTGCCTGTAATATATTATTCAGAAACTGGGTTTCCTGGAATGACACTCAAAAGTCCTGGATCTCATGGCAAAGACTTGGAAACAACATTCAATATTATTGACTCACCCAGACATTCCTCCGTGTACAGATTTTAGAGTCACATGGTGATGTCACAAAGCAGAGAACCAGGCAGAAGAAAGTAGGAAGAGAGACACTTTTGCCTATTGATCCTTCCTTTTTGTTTTTTGAAGAGTACGTGCATATTTAACTTTTTATTATGGAAATTTTTGAACATAGGTACAAAAGTAGGAACAATAGTATAATAAATTTTCATGACTCCAACATTCAATATTACCTTCCTTTCTTATTTAAATTATCCTTGTTTTTTATTTTATTTTTAAGTATTATTTTAAGTATTTTAAAGCAAATATCAAATGTTCTGTCATTTTACCTATAGCTAATGTAGTACATGTCTCCTTTCTTTTTATTTTTTAAAGATTTATTTATTTATGCATACTGGGGTATGAGCCAGAATCATGGAAGGTGAGAAGATTCACCAGAGACAGAGTGGGGAGCAGAATAGGCAGATGGACTGAAATACACTGCTGAGGGGAGCAGTGGGTGAGGCAGGAGAGGTCTGCTGTGCCATGTGTGTCCCCTCCCTGGCTTGGATGGAACTCGCACTGCTATGCAGTGGATGCTTCACATTGCGGTGCTCAACCTGCTGCGCCACCAGGGAGGCTCTCTTTTCTTTTTTAAACAAAAAAATCTCATACTGTTATCTGCATTCTCAACAATTAACTAACAATGATTTGGAATTAACAAGAAGCAACATTAATTCCTTCTTCTAATACACACTTAAAATCTGTGTTCATATTTCCTCAGTTGCATCATAATGGCTTTTATTTGTTTTTTTTGGGTTTTGTTTGTTTTTTGCATAAAAAGCAAGTATATTCCCACAATCCAAAGACTACTGTTGACATTTGGTATATACTTTTCCAGTTTTTTTTCTGTATTGTTTGATTAATCTTAAAACTTTATCCTTTCTTTCTGTTAATTACTTATGTTGCCCTTTTAATAACATCTAGTAAGTCCATTGGTTAACAATTACTTAGGGTATCTACTATTTTTCTGAATCTAGAAAGAAGGAAGGGACAAAGGGAATAGTCTGAGCACCTGCTATGTAGCAGATGCTTTTACATTATTTTTAGTAATCTTCAGAATGAACTTGTCAAAAAGTTACTACATTTTCACTTTATAAAATAGGGAATTGAAACTTAGACTTCTCGTAATATTTGACTCTGAGTCTAAAATATTTAAAGTTTTCTGATTCTACATCCAAAGTCCTAACATTAATTTCCTTCTTTAATTTTGTGGTATTAAAACAGAAAAACAGGAAAAAGGAATGACATGTTAGTGGATCCATACCTGTGCACTTCTGACTGTAGGACACAACTCAATAGCAGACGCAGGGAGAAAAACAATAATAGGATTTATTTAGAGGGAGTGAGAAAAGGGAGAGCTGAGAGAGAGGGAGAAGGGGAATTTATAGTCCAGTAGTGTCCTATGCAGTCTGTCCTATCCTGGATAATGTTACAACCCATAGGCCAGACACATGGCAAAAAGGGATGAGTGGCAGCTGGAAACACAAGGAGTAGAAGATCAAGCTGAACGAGTACACTAATGCAGAGAGATTGTCCACAGAAATGGCTTTTAAAACCTTCTATGCCACTCAGTTCCTTCCATTGTTTCCATCTACTCTCATTCTGGAAGTCAATGGTGGAATGGGAAGTTCCACCTTCTACAGTGGGTGTTCAGCAGCGTGGCTTGGTGGTAGGGAGGTTCCAGACCATGGCACTGGTCCTGGCCAAGGCTGCAAGTCAGAGCCAGATGCCGCTTTCCCCATCTTCCTCCCACTTCCCCCTCCCAGCTCAGCTGTTGCCAGGCAAGTGCCCACACATCAAGAGAGAGGAAGTCAAAGAAGTACTCACTCCAGGTGAGTCCTAAGATGGCAGTTTGCTCCTCTTATCAGAAAGTCCCATTCTATCTTGTCAGTTAAGAATATGCTTTATGGGCATGAAAAAAAAAAAAAAAACTATTACTTTTTAAAAAAAATCTGAGCTTAAAATGCTTGGATCTCATCTGATAGCTGGTATGACAAACTCATTTAAACACATGAAAACAAAAAACAGAAAGTTCTCCATTTTTCAGAGAATAAAAAAAAATTTGTGTGTATTTTCCACATTCTACTTCATCTTTGGTGTTTATCTTTTTTTTGTGGTATTGGCAACTAAAAGTTTTTAACTTAATGAAGATAAAAGAATGCAAATGTGGACAAAAATCTGTGATGAAAGAGGTTGGTTTTAATAAATCTTATAAATATTGTGTCACACAAATTCTTAACTATCTGAGTTAATTTGAAGAAGCACATAATTGTAGAACTGGACAGTGTCTTAAAAGGTGATCTCCTGCAACATTCTTAATATATAATGAAGAATCTAAAGCCCCAGTGGACTCACTGACTTTTCTGAAGTCAATTATTTTGATGTCAAGCTTGAACACATCTTTTACAAATTCAATTGTATATTGCTATTATTGAAGTTTAAACCATTTTGAGAATTTTCCCTCAGAAGAAAAGGTTTAAAGAAAATTTTCATTACAATTAGGGTGGGAACTGATTTTACTGGATTCAGAAGCACATCCTACAGATGTAAAACTTGTGCCAAGAATGATTTCCTACTATTGTAAAAGTTACAGGTCAGGATTCAAGGGACTTCTGACAGGGAGAGAAAATACACTTAAATAGGTTGTGACTATATATTTATATATGTTAGAGTTTCTTTAACTCTCTGCAGCAAATTTTCAAATAAATGTGCCTTTTAAAACTGTTAAATATTTCAACTCCAAAGTAAAAGTTGGTGTATAATAAACTTGCTCATATGATTACTTGGTCACACTTCGTAAAAACATAATAGTTAAATACAGAAAGGTACAAATACATAAAACTCACTAGGGAAAACTGCAGAAATAAAATCTTTCATCATGCAATACTTTAAAATGCAAACATAAATGTTAGAATTAAATGGCAGGAAACAGCTAATTGTCCATTCAGTGACAAGTTCTTAGAACAATGGTTTGAAGCAGCTAGATGTGTCTAGTATCCAGCTTCCTACTATTTTGTATAAACATTGCCTCTCTGTTTCCTTCATGGATAAATTTAACCTAAAAATCAGTCTCAATGTCGCCAGTGCTGTCCTGTTTAAAGTAATAATCAAATCAGTAATTTTTGACATTTGTGGCTTACAGGATATCCTTCAGCAGATAGATGTTGGCATTAATTACCCATTTTCTAATGATATTTCTGAACTATGTGTAGGAATTGGTGATGCCATGTGAGAAATGGCTATTTATTCTGGCTTCTAGGCAACTGAAATGTGGGGAACTACTTAGTTCCATGGTATTTGACATAAGGAAACAGATTTACTAGACCAACTTGAAAACAATCATATCATTGTAGACTGAAAATAAATTGGCATTAATTTCGTGTTCTTTCTATACACACATCCAGTGGTAAAGAGTAATATCAGAAGTCATTTTGAAACCAGAGGTATTTTAAAAAATACACACTGGAGAAAGAAACTCTGATACATCCACCAATTAACTTTAACAATTATCAACCATAGCCAGTCTAGGTTGCCTTTATCTACTCCCGCACTCTGTGTTAATATAAATTCCAGACATCAAACTAGTTTATCCATAAATATTTTAGTATTTATCTCTAAAAGACAGGGGCTCTTTAAAAAGACAACCAAAATATCATATGACACCTAAAAAAATGGACAGTAACTTAATTCACTGAACACAGGAATTAAAATTTCCTAAATGGTCTCAAGGCTTTTTTCTTTTGTTTCTTTTTGTATGTTTTCGTCAGTAGTCACATAAGAGACTTATATTGCAATTGTTTCTTAAATTTTTTTTCAACTACAACTTAAAAAGTTTTAATTGTGGTAAAGTATACATACCTTAAGATTTGCCATCATCATAATTTTAAGTGTATAATTTAGTAGTGATAAGTACATTGATATTGTTATGCAACCATCACTATTATCCATCTCCAGGATGGTTTGCATTTTGCAACACTGAAACTCTAAATCCATTAAATAAATTCCCATTGCCTGATCATCTCATCCTTTGGCAACCACCATTCTACTTTCTGTCTCTACAAAACTAGCACTTACTATACTGTCCTGAAGATTCTTTCCCATTGTTTTATTTACGTGTCAGACTTTATCTTCCTTTTAAGGGAGAATAATATTCTATTGTATGAACATATATTTTGTTTATCTGCTCATCTCTTAATAGTCACAGTTTTCTTTCACCTTTTGGCTATTGTTAATAATGTGAATCACCACTGAACAATAATTATCTGGCTCTATATATTAAAAATGATTACAAAAAGTGACATTCTAATTTGTTTATTCCCTCTTCATTTATTTATTGGAAATATTCTTTATAGAGAAATGTCCCATCATTAGTCAATTAATGACTTTCATTTATTTTTAAAAATTCATTTACAAAAAATATTTACATATTTTTTTGGCTTTTACACTTTTTAATGTCAGCGGTGGCCAGGTAAATGGCAGGCATGGATGCCAGGTGGCCGGGAGGCTGGCAGGCCTCCCAGCCCCCGGCACATCTCACCCTCTCAGCTGCTTTCTACTCTATTTACATATTGTTATACCATCGTTTGTTTTTGTACAATGTTTGGTTTCTCTTCTCAAGTGGTGTCCCCATAAAATTACCACCACCAAGTCACCTTTGAACCATCACCATAAACTCTTGTGCTCTCCCCTCCTATTTTAATCCCTTTCTCTTCCCCTCCCCTGATGAATCTCCAATTTATAGTTTGACTGCTAGTTTTGCCTTTTTTTTCTGATCTCGTATAGTTTTCCTATGTTCCTCCTATAGGTGAAACCATCCGATAATTTTCATTGCCCTCTGACTTATTTCACTGAATATAATCCCTTCAGTACCATCCATGTTGTTGCAAATGGCATGAGTTGATCTTTTTTGATTGTTTTGATTGAATAGTATTTTATTGTGTAGATACACCACATCTTCTTGATCCAGTCATCTGTTTTGGGGCATTTACATTGGCTCTATATTTTTGCTATTGTAAATAGTGCTATGATGAACATAGGAGGGAAAATGTCTTTTTGAATTAATGTTTATATGTCCTTTGGGTAGATTTCCAGGGGTGGAATTCTGGGTCATATTGTAGATACATTTTTAGTTATTTGAAGGTCCTCCACACAGCTTTCCATAGTGGTTGGACCAGTTCCTTTGTACTTCTCTTCCCTTTTCTTTTTTTGGTTCTTTTTATGTCTTGTCTTTAAGAGTACTATTTTGTTCTTCTATTTCATCAATTCTGTTTTCATTGCTTTTCCCAGAGTTCTTTAGCTCCTCCATTAAATTTTTATATCTTGCATTTCTTTCATGTCCTACTTTAAAGACTCAATTTCATTCTTCAATTCATTAATTATATTTTTCCTATCAATCTTTTCCTTCTTGTCTGCTTTATGTTTTTTTAATTATGGCAATTCTAAATTCTCTCTCTGGCAGGCAGAGAAGTTTTTCCATGTAATTGTTGAGTTCTGGGGGCTCATTTTCTTTTTGTGGTGTGTCTTTCCCTAGAAGACTTGCTTGGTTATTTGTACTTTTCTTTCTTCTTGTTTGTTTTCTAATTTTTTTCTATGTGTTGGGCCACTGTGCTACTGGTATTTTCATTGCCCTCTGACTTATTTCACTGAGTATAATCCCTTCAGTACCATCCATGTTGGGCATCTCTTTGGGGTGTTTTTTCTGGGACATTGGGAACTGGTGGCCAGACCTAGTCCAGCACTGCTATTCCAGACTCCACTGGGAAAGTGATGCTGTGGATTGGTTTTTGGGTGCATCCCTTAAGATCACCAAGTCTCTGTATGCTGCTGGTCTCTTCCCCCACATGCCTGTCTTACCCTTTTTCTGCTGAGCCCTCCCTCTGTTTTTACTCAGTTCCAATAGTGTATTATGTCTTACAATCCTGTCTTAACCTACATGCCCGCCTTAACCTTTTTCTGTTGAGCCATCCCTCTGTCTTTACTCAGTTCCAATAGTGGATTGTATAGTTGCTGGCTTCCAATAGTCCCACCAGCAGGCCCATACTTTCCTGGGACCCACAGTTCACCTTGACGGCAGAGCCTTCCCTTTCTTCTACTCCTAGTTTTATTCTTTTTTATGTAGCAGTCCATTTTTCCCAGCACCACTTATTGAAGAGCCTGTTCTCATTATTATGCATATTCTTTGCTTCTTTGCCATAGATTAGTTGTTCATATATGTGTGGCTTTATGTCTCGATTTTTAATTCAGTTCCATTGTTCTGTGTCTCTGTTTTTGTTTCAGTACCATGCTGTTTTAATTATTATGGCTTTGTAGTATAGTTTGAAGCCTGGGAATATAATACATCTATTATTCCTTTTCATAGTCAGGATTGCTTTGGCTATAGAGGGTTTTTGTTGTTCTATATAAATTTCATCAATACTTTTTCTATTTCTTTGAAGAATGTAATTGAGATTTTTATTGGACTTACAGTCACTCTATAAATTGCTTTTGGTAGAATGGTCATATTGATAATGTTAATCCTGCTAATCCATTCCTTTTTTATAAACTGCTATTTATTTTATCAATGTTTTGTATTTTTCTTTGTATAGGTCTTTCACCTCCTTTGTGAGGTTTATTCCAGAGAGTTCTTTCTTCTTCCTTTTTTTTTTTAGTATAACTGTGAATGGGATGTTTTCTTAACTTCTTCATCAACTATATTGTTTGCATATAGGAAGTCTACTGTTTTTGGTGTATTGATACTGTAAACTGCTACTTTACTAAACTGGTTTATTGTTTTAATTAGTTTTTCTGTGGAGTTTTCAGGGTCCTCTATGTATATTATCATATTGCCTGTGAATAATGATAGTTTTACTTCTTTCCTTATTTGGATTCTCTGTATATCTTTTGCTTGCCTAAATGCTGTAGCTAGGACTTCCTGTATTATATTGCAAAGCAGTGATGATAATGTACATCCTAGTCTTTTCAAGATTTTAAAGGGAAGACTTTTAGTTTCTCATCATTAAGAATAATATTGGCTTTAGGTTTGTCATCTATGGTTTTTATTGTGTTGAGGTATATTCCTTCTATTTCAAGAAATTCAAGAGTCATCATAAATGGATATTGGACTTTATCAAATGCTTTCTTTTGATATTATCATATGTTTTTGGTTTTTAATTTTACTGATGTGGTGAATTACATTAATTGATTTTTGGATGGTGAACCATCATCATGTCCCTGGTATAAATCCCATTTGGTCATGATGTATTATCCTTTTTGCTGCATTGTTGAATTCAGTTTGCTAGAATTTTATTGAGTATTTTTGCAGGTGTGCTCATTAGGGAGATTCATCTGTAGTTTTTTTTTTTTTTTTTTTGTGCTGTCTTGTTTGGTCTTGGTATTAGTGTAATTTTGACTTTGTAAGATGTACTTGGTATATTCCTTTCTCTTCTTTTGGAAGAAATTTTTATATAGATAGGGACCAATTCATCATTGAATGTTTGATAGGAATCATTTGTGAAGACTGGGCTTTTATTTTGGAAGATGGGTTTGACTATTCTTTTGATTTCATTACTTATAATCGGTTTGTTTATGTTTTCTATCTCTTCTTTATTCAACTTTGAATGGCTATATAGCCTTTAAGACTTTGTCTATCTCATCTAGTTGTTGATTTGTTTGCATATAACTCTTTGTGGTCATCTCTGATTATCCTATGGATTTCTTCTATGCTATGTAATTTCTCCTCTTTCATTTGTGATTCTACTTATTTGAGTTTTCTCCCTTTATTTCTTTGTGAGCCATTAGAGGTTTGTCCATTTTTTTTTTTCAAAGAACCAGCTTTTGGTTTCATTGATCTTTTGGATTATTTTTTTATTTCTATTTTATTTATTTGTGCTTTTATGTTTATAATTTCCTTTATTCTACTGGTTTTGTGGTCTTTTTGTTGCTTTTTTTCTATTTTTTGAGATGAGAGGTTTTTTTTTATTCTAGTTTGTTGATGTGGGCCCATATTGTTATATACTTTCCTCTTATTCCTGCTTTTGCCATTTATCTCAATGTATTAATTAATTTCTTCATTGATTCAGTGGTCCTTCAGTATCATGTTCTTCATTTTTCATGTGATGGCAGGGGGTGCTTCTTGCTTTCTTTTCATAGTTGATTTCTAATTTGATGCCTTTATGGTCAGAGATGATGGTTGGTATGATTTTGATCTTCATATTTGTTGATGTTTGTCTTGTGTCCTAGACACTTCTGTCTATCCAGGAAAAATGATCTATGTGTGCTTGAGAAGAATATGTATGCAGTGTTTTTTGGGTGTAGTAGGCTACAGATGTCTATTTGTCACATGTGTTCTAGGTTTATATTTAGAACTATTGTTTCTTTTTTTGTTTTGTTGTTTTGTCCATTGGTGAGAGTAGGGTATTCAATCTCCCACCATGTATGTATTTTCTCCAATGTCTTTTTTCAGATTTGAAAGTAAATGTCTAATGCATTTTGGTGCTCCTTCATTGGGTACATAGATGTTGATTAGTGTTATAACTTCCTGGCATATTTTACCCTTGATCATTATGTAGTGACCTTAAGTATCTTATTAACTTTTTCAGTTTGTAGACTATTTTATCTAAGTATGGCTGTCACTGCCTTCTTTCGGGGGGCATTCGCTTGTAAAATTGTTTTAAGGCCTTTATTTTAATCTATGTTTATCTTTGGCTCTAGACTGACAGAAAGTTCGGTTCTGTTTTCTTATCCAAAAGGCTACCGTGTGTCTTTTAATTGGGGAATTTAGTCTATTGACATTTAGGGTAATCACTGATACACGAGAGTACATTGTTGCAATTTTATCATTTTATGTTTTTATTCATTACTTTATTTGGTTCTTCCAGTTCATTCTTGTTAGTTTAGATTTTAATGCTTCTTGTAATATTTCTTGTAGTGGAGTTTAGTATGAGCGAATTTCTGACTGCTTTGTTTTTCTGAGAAGGTTCTTATTTTTCCTTCATATAGGAAGGGGAATTTTTCAGGATAAGGTAATTTTGGCTGGCACTTATTATACTGGAGATTTTTGAAATATGTTGCTCCATTCTCTTCTTGCCCATTGTGTTTTTTCAGAGAAGTCTGATGTCAGCCAAATCTGTTTTCCTTTATATTTTACCTTTTTCTTTTCCCTCATCAGCTTCAATATTTTTGTGTGTGTGTGTTGGACTTTTGCAAGCTTCACTATTATGAATCACCTAAATTAGACTTAATATAGGGCAAATATTTGATTCTTTTCCTTAATCTAACAAATTTAAAAATATGTATTGCTTTCTTAGTATCCTGTAATAGCAGCAAACACATTTTTTTTCCAATTTTATTATAAACATACCATGAACTTATTATGAGAAAAGGTTTCTCATATTTGATTCCATTTTGGTTAATAATTTTTTTGTACTCACATGGATACTCCCTGGGGAATACAAATGATGTCAAATATAATTAAATAAATAAAAAAAAGAAAAAATAATAATTTTTTTGCGCTCAAGGTGTTCCAAGTTTTTAGTGGGGGCCTTTTCAATTTCTTTGGAAATAATCACGTTATGTTTGATAACCTTGTTTTCTGGAATGACAAATGGCTTCAGGCTTATTTTCTCAGATCAGGAATTGGTCAACTTCTAGGGAACTCTGATTCGTTTTTCTTGAGAAATGATATTTAGAAATGACTGGGGTATAAGAGGTGCTCATTGTTAAGATATTTGAATGTATAGATCATATGTTGCATGTATTATGTTCGTGTGTATGTTTATATCTTATATAAAAGAGGCCTCCCTGTTGGTTCAGGAGTTAAAGAAACAGTGCTATCAAGCTATTGCTAGCCACTGCAACGTAAGTTCAACCCCCAGCCAGGAGATTACCCACATGGTGCAGAGAACTCTCTGTCTCACCCACTGTTCCCCTCAGCGGTGTATTTCAGTAGACCTGCTTGTTTTGCTCCCTACTTTGTTTCTGGTGAATCCTCTCACTCCCTTCACCTCTGTCCTACACCCCAGTTCTTATGTGCATAAATAAATCTTTTTTAAAAAAAGATAAAAAACATTATTAATTTATCTAAACACTGAAAATATAATAACTTCACTTAATTGGTCTCAGAGCTTAGTCCTTTCTCCCATACTTTGTTATTCTTATAACACACATGAGCACACACACACATACGCATCCTTATTGCCCTGTATTCCTACCTCTGTCACATGTCAAGTACATGTAAATGTAATTTTGGGTGCTCTATTATATTCCACTAGTCTTTTTATGTATTCTTATGTCAATGTCATACTGGTTTAATTGTTTATGACTTTGTAATCTTTAATGCCATTCTTCAAAAGTATCTGAAAGTCCTAGCCCTTTCCATGCCATATAAATGTTAGAAATGGTCTGTCAAGTCACACAACATACACATACACATTGTTGATATTTGATATTTTAATTTGGATTTTGGTGAATCTATATGTCAATTTAGGGAAAATTAACAACTTTATGATACTGAATCTTTTAACCCATGAATAGTGTATGATCTATTACTTATCTAGGCCTAGGCCAGTGAATAGGAATTGTCTGAATGGCTTGTTAAAACACAGACCTCTAGAGTTTCTGGTTCAGTAAGTATGACTTAGTGCATGAAAATTAGTGTTTCTCACTGATGCAAAAATCCTTAATAAAATCCTAGCCAACAGAATCCAACAATGCATCAAAAGGATAATACATCACAACCAAGTGGGATTTATCCTAGAGGCACAAGGATGGTTCAATATCTGAAAATTAATCAGTGTAATCCAACACATGAACAAAAGGAAGGATAAAAACCACATGATCATATCTATTGATGCAGAGAAGGCATTTGACAAAGTTTAACATCCATTTATGATGAAGACTCTCGACCCTTGGGATAGAAGGACCATATCTCAACATGAGAAAAGCTATATATGACAAACCCACAGCCAATATTATCCTCAATGGTGAAAAATTGAAAGCATTCCCTTTAAAATCAGGAACAAGACAAGGATGCCCACTCTCTCCCCTACTATTCAATATAACACTGGAAGTCCTATCCAGAGCAATAAGACAGGAAAAAGACATACAAGGCATCCAGATAGGGAAAGAAGAAATAAAACTATTACTATTTATAATATGATAATATACTTGGAAAACCCTAAAATCTCTACAGAAAATCTAATTAAAACAATTAACTAGTTTAGTAGTTTAGTAAAGTAGTGGGTTACAAGATCAACGCACAAAAGTCAGTAGCCTTTCTATATACAAATAACCAATCTGAAGAAGAAGAAATCAAGAAAAATATTCCTTTTACAGTTGCGGCCAAAAAAATTAAATACTTGGGAATAAACCTAGCAAAAGACCTATATAGAGATAATTATAAAACACTATTAAAAGAAATTGAGGAAGACATGAAGAAATGGAAGGATAACCCTTGCTCATGGATAGGAAGAATCAACATTATCAAAATGGCCATCCTTCCAAAAGCAATTTACAGATTCAATGATATTCCAATAAAAATTTCAATGACATTCTTCAAAGAAATTGAACAAATATTGATGAAATTCACATGGAGACACAAAAAACTTCAATTAGCCAAAACTCTCCTGACTAAAAAGAAGGGGATTGGAGGTATCACACTCTCAGACTTCAAACTTTACTACAAAGCAATAGTAATTAAAACAGTTTGGTACTGGAACAAAGACAACACAAAAACCAATGGAACCATATAGAAATCCCAGAAGTAAAACCACACATATATGGACAGCTGATCTTTGACAAAGGAGGAAAGAATATGCAATGGAACAGGACAGCTTATTCAATAAATGGTGCTGGCAAAACTGATCGGCCACATGCAAGAAAATGAAACTAAACCACTACCTTACACCATGCACAAAAGTCAGCTCAAAATGGATAAAAGATTTGAATGTAAGACCTGAAACCATAAAATATATTGAAGAAAACAGGCAAAATGGTACAAGACATACATCTCAGTAACGCCGTTAAAGATACAGCCCCCAAAGCAATAAAAATGAGTGAGAAGATAAACAGATGGGACTACATCAAGTTAAAAAGCTTCTGTACAGCAAAAGAAACATTAACCAAAATGAAGAGACACCCCACTGATTGGGAAAAAAAATCTTTGCACCCCATACAACTGACAAAGGATGGATCACAAAGATATACAAAGAATTTAAAAGACTCATGAAAATTAAAGCAAACAACCCAATCAAAAAATGGGCAGAATAATTTAAAAGACACTTCTCCAAAGAGGACATGCAAATGACCAGCAGGCACATGAGGAAATGCTCAACATCCCTCATAATCAGGGAAATGCAAATTAAAACCACAATGAGATACCATCTTACATCCGTAAGAATGGCATATATCAAAAAAACCAACAACAACAAATGTTGGCGACAATATGGAGAAAAAGGAACTCTACTACACTGCTGGTGGAAATGCAAGTTAATCCAACCACTATGGAAGTCTGTATGGAGGTTCCTCAGTCTACTAAAAATAGAGCTACCATAAGACTCAGCAATCCCACTCCTAGGGATCTACCCAAATGACACAAAAACACCAATCCAAAAGAATGCCTGCTCCCCAATGTACATTGCAGCACTATTTGTAATAGGTAAGACCTGGAAACAACTCAAATGCCCAAAAGTAGATGACTGGATCAAGAAGATATGGTACATATACATAATGGAATACTATTCAGCAATCAAAAATGATAAACTAGGGCCTTTTATAGAAACATGGATGGAACTAGAAGGAATTATACTCAGTGAAATAAGTCAGAAGGCAAGAGAAAAATATTGATGGTTTCACTCTTAGGAGGAATGTAAAGGAACAACAACTATAAAAAAATAATAAAAGAAAGCTTAAGGAAATGAACAATTACAACCAAAACAAACAAACAAAAAATACAACAAGAACAAAAGGACAAAGACAATCCAAAGGGATCATTGAGGGGTCCGGGGAGTCAGGAGGACACAAGGGTCTGAGGTGATGGTGCACGGGTGAAATGGTGGTGGGAATTCCCTGGGGACAAGTGATGGCAAACATAATTAAATAAATCTTAATAATAATTAAAAAAAGAAAATTAGTGTTTCTATCAATTCTCAGATGATGTTTGATGCTGCTGGTCCAGGATTGTACTTTGAAAACTACTTCCATATAGCCTTGAAGATTTAGAAATATTTGGCTAATTTTTATTAAAATAAAGAATTATAAAGCATATGCTGTTATTTTTATTCTACTAAGATTTATTTAAGTAACATGTGTACTCTAGAAATGAAACAAATATTGACTTGATGTTTCCTGTTGTAGGTCAAGTACTTATTTTTATCATACTATCACTTAAAATCAGGAAGTATATAGATGCAAATCAATTTATATCTTGTGGAAGGGAACATATAAAAGTACTTTATCTCCCTCTAGCATCTAAATAAAATTTTGCAGGCTGTACTTTTGCAAAAAAAAAAACAACAACAAAAAAGAAATTGGAGAGATTTTTAATGTTTAGCACTAATTTTTAGAGTAGAAAGCTAAATGCAAGGTCACTTAAATGCATAAATATAACAGCTGATTTAAATGTGGTTCATATTAGAGAATACTAAAGAACCCAGAAGAAATCTGGGGAAGGAGATGAGAAAGAAGCCATCTCTGTCTTAACTATTCCACTCCCTTCTTAGTTTTAAATCTTATTTAGCTCCCAATAACAAGTGTGTAATTAGAAAGTTATTTATTTCTTTTCTAGATTTTGGATTTTGTCCAAGTACTCAACAAGTAGATTGCTTTTATTTCCCAAAATCTCTGGTTTAAAAGTGATTAACTTGGTTGAAACCAGCAGGTGGACTCTGGGGAACTGTACTGGTTATTGATCTTTACTCATAGCATTCTATAGTGCCAGTCTTTTCTGCTTTCTGCACAACAGAATAAAACTTCCAGTTGCTTCTGTCTATGATACCTGCCCTCCATACTGTTAGCTACTGTTTTTTTGCTTTTATTTATGCTATTTTCCAGCTCCTAGGTTTCTCCTGTGTAAAATCATGGGAATTGATATACTAAACATGTGAAACAAGTTCTATGTTGGCAAAAGAACAGATTTGTCTACAAGTCCATGGTTCATAGATGAGGCTTCCTAGCTGATCTCTCTACCCTTATACAGAGTCCTGATAAGTTTAATATTCTAGGTTCCATCATTTAGCTAACAGGTCACTCTGTAGCCTATAGCTATAACCCGAGTCTCACATACAATCAATCTGTTGGAGTGAGAGGAAAAATGTTGACTTTCTATGAACATAACAAGAGCCCTTGAGGAACTTTTTACATAGGTTTTTGCAGGAATTAGTGATCTACCAGAACTGTTAAACAGTTCATAGTATCATTCACTAATATTTTATAACTTTCATGTCCTAGACCAAAACAAAAGTGGCACAAACTTTCCTATGTGATTAGTTTTAGCAGTAATTTATAACCCATGCACAGTAGAGGCAGCAACTCCCCTTACTTTAGTAGGCAATGAAATTGACTGGAATGAAAGTTTAACATCAGTTCAAAGTTTCCTTCATCCAAGGACCTCTGTAGCGGCAGGATAGGAGCGGCACAGGAGCAAGGTTCAGGATGGTTCTGGGCAGACAGGTCAAGGAAGGAGAGTCTTGGAGCCCTCGCTGGCTTTTCATACTTTATTTAGTAGAGGTGGCCAGGGACATGGCAGGCATGGGTGCCGGGGGGCTGGGAGTCTGGCAGGCTTCCCAGCCTCCAGCATATCTCACCCTCTCGGCTGCTTCTTCTCTCTCTGCTGCTGCTGCTCGTCAGTACTATCAGTCGGTCGGTCCTCGCAGTTCTGTCTGTTGGTCCTTGCAGTTCTGGCGTCCTCATGACGCCGCCCATTTATGCCCGTGTCCAACACAGGTGCGCCCACTTGCACATGCCCACCCTGGAATGCTCACAGCACCTCAGGTGTCCATCATCAGTGATGGGAGGGTGGAAATACCTGATAAACCTTTACCCTACAACCTCAAAGACTCAAAATTGATATTCCTATCCCTTCATTTCCAAGGATTCTGTCTTCCAAAGCTGATGCCCAAGAGAAAGTCAATGTAGCCAGCACCACTGCCCATAGGTGACCCAGCTCTGTCTCTATCAAATGGACTCACATTCACATGCAGTGTTCAGTGTCTCTCTTACTAGTCATTTGGCCTAAGGCACTGTGTTTCCTGTAATCCATATGCAGAAATCTCATTTCCCATATAGCATATCACAGATCTGGGTGCATAAGGACACTTTGTTGTCCTGAAAGACTGGCTGCCAATGAACATGAAGGTGACAGATTTCCTAAAGGGCTTCTCCTGGTGAGGCTCATCATCCAGATTTTGGCTGTGGAGGTCCAAACAAGAGAACATTACCATACCAGGCAGTAATCAATGGCTTCCTAAATGGTTTCTGAGTGTCCTTTCTTTTCCTCCTTTTAATTCTCCACACAGCCGTCAAGAAATCTGATTGTGTTCTTCCTTTTTTGTCTCCTACACTCTGACCTGCAAGGCCCTGTATGCCAACCTCATCAGTCCCTTCTCAGACCACCTTTTTCCCACTGTGCTCCAATTTTCTTTTAGTTCCTCAAATGCTATCCTCCCTCCTGCCTTGAGGATTTACACATGCTGCTTCCTTTGACTCTTCAATTTAACAATTCCTACTCATCTTTTAGAGCTTAGTTCAAGTATCACTTCTTTGGGGAAGCTGTCCTCGAGTCTCCAGAGCAGTTATACTCTCCCACTGTCGTCTTTCACAGCTCTACACCCCATTTCTTCCTACTACAGTTTAGAGCTATAAATCTGAATTGTTTTTAATGTCTGCCTCCATAATCAGCTAATGAGCACTATGAAAGCAGAATCTATATCTATAAAGTTTGCCCATAGAGCCTAAGAACCCGCATGGTAAGGAGGGAGTTGGTAAATATTTACTAAATAAACAAAACAAATATGAAAAAGTTATTACTATAGGCTTTCTCAGCTGTACGAACTACAAATGTTGTTCTATACTGTCATGTAATAATAATTCTATCACATTTATGATAGCTATTAACTTTTTGCCTTTTATGTGATATGAAGATATTAGACAGCAATTAGATAGGTTGCTGACTTCTCCAGTTCCTTTTCCTCAGTCTTTCTTCCTCTCCTCTAGCTCACAAAGTATATACACAAGTTAAGTATAGACACAAACACATACACATACAAACACTCATTTAAATGTACAGCTTATAAGGTAAATGACTTAATATTCTGACTTCTTGAATTCCACAAAAATATTTTCCGCTGATTTCTTTACTTAGTGAGCTCTATTAAATAGCCTCATTCTGCTAAAAAAAATGCTTCTTTAATATTAAATATTTGTCCAAAGTTGTTTCATGATGACCTTCATAAAAACTTTAGATCACTATGAATAATTAGCATACTTTTAACTCATATCCTTATCTTGACATTAAAGATTTTTGTCCAGATTTTGTTTTCTACAAATATTATAAGCTTCTGAGAACCTTAATGGGCTCTGTTTTATATTTACCTTCTTTCTATTCATAAAATCAAAAATAAAATCTTAACAAAAATTCTGTTGTTTTCAGAAAGAGAAGTTAAATTGAAAAGGAAATAAAGTAATCCTTAGAAGAAGTGATTACAAAAGTGTGTGTTATGTAATTGTACTTCAGATCTTATGACAAGGCAAATTTAAGCCTATAAACAACCAGGTAAACTTGTACTCTACCTAGAAGTCATGTTAACTGTGAAAAATTACCACTCACTACCAGAAAGATGACAGATTCAAAAATTATCTTTGTAATGGAAAATTATTTTCACAAACTGCTCTGAATTAAAAAGTCCTTGTAGTTTAAATGTTCTATTATTGCCAATTTTAACTGATATAAAAGTGACTAACGTTTTTTATTATCTCATTGAATCTTCATAAACCTTGTGAGGACTCAGAGCACATGCAATCATGTAGAAGAATAGATGAGTCACAGAGATATATCGTGGCCACAAAGTAAAGAGCCTCTGGGTTGAGAGGAAAGGGATGGCTAGATGACAAATGAAAGGAGAGGAAAATTTCACTGACTCTGTTAGGTCAGTGAAGAAGGGAATGATCTTGCCCCAGTGAGGGTAAGTGAAATGACATAAACACCAGGTAAGTTTGTGAGATAGTCAGAGGAGAAGCCCTTAGATGTGCTATTAGATAGAGGCACAAGAAAATCTAAGATCTCAGAGACTACAGGGCTGTATGATTGGTATGAAACTGCAACAGCTAAAAGAATTCCATGTGTGTGGGATCTGGAAACTCATGGGTGGTTTTCTGACCGGACAGTACCATAGCAGCCAATGTGGTTTAGGTATCACCCCATAGTTTCTATCATTCAGCCTGGCATTGGAGTCTATATAGAAAATTATCCTCGAGTCTATGTAGAAATTGAAAGAAGAGTTATAATACCTGCAGTGGGTGTTTTCAATGGGCTCACAGAATAACAATCATTCATGTAAGTAGACATGAAACAGAGTGACATGAATAAGTAGACATGAAATAGAGTGATGAAGTGCTAAATGTAAACCAGTCTGATAATAGACAGTGTAGAGTCAGAGAACAATCTTTCCACCCTGCCACCAGTGTGATGATGGGCACCTGCGGTGCTGCGAGCATTCCAGGGTAGGCATGCGCAAATGGGTGCATGTGAGTTGGACACGGGCTTAAATGGGTGGCGTCATGAGGACGCCAGGACCAACCAACAGAACCGACAGGACAAAGGAGCAGCAGCAGCAGCAGCAGCAGCAGCAGAAGAGAGAGAAGAAAGGAGCCGAGAGGGTAAGATGCGCTGGGGGTTGGGAGGCCTGCCAGCCCCCCCCCGCTCCCCCCCCCGGACCCCTGCCTGCCATGTGACTGGCCACCTCTACTAAATAAAGCATGAAAAGCCACTGAGGTCTCCGAGACTCTCCTTCCTTGACCCATCTGCCCAGAACCATCCCGAACCTTGCTCCTGTGCTGCCCCTTCCTGCTGCTACAGACAGACAAGGATTGGATACCTCACCTTCCAGTGCTTTGACACTTCACAAGCACTCAAGAAATTAGATATGTCTTTTGGGCATACCTGACTAAATTAAATTTTCAGCATGTAGAGGGTAGAAGATAAGCTAAAGGAAAATGAAACAGCAATTTCTTACATAGCTTAGTTTGTGAGGCAAAAATGAAACCATTAAAAATGTGTAATTTGGGGAGTTTGGCAAAATGAGCTGAGTGAAGACACTGGATTCACCTCATCCATATATTCCCAACCAACTTACAACAAAAGTCAATAACTTCCAAAATTTAAATGGATGACTATTGCATACATCAGGAGCAATGATGTGGCAGAGGAGTAGGGAAAACTAATTAAACTGCAGTGATACAAGGATGGTGCAACCCTGAGAGCATCACTGAAGGCTGTTGTTAACTCAAGGGCTCACAGTACATCAGTGTTTTTGGAGAACATGCCTTGCAGTGGACAAGAGGGTGTACAGAGTTGGATGCAGGGCAGAGGGTGCATTACTGGAGAGGAGTATGGGTACAGATTGATGATTATTGACTTGAACCCAATCTACAACATTTGGAGCCCAAACCTGTAGGGGGAGCCAATTCAGATCACCTGTATTCTATAAGAAGACACCACTCTTTGCAGTCTGAGACTGAGATTGTGATATTCAAAGCACCTATCTTATCCTCACCCACAGTCAGAAAAGTGGCAATTATGTACTCTCACTATTCAGAGTTGAAGCAACTGAATTTTATTAATAGAGACAAGCACTTGGGATAAAGTCACATAAGCAAAGAGAACAATTCCTGACTTGTGCCCTATCTCAAATATAGTCCTCACTTAGCACAACATCTCATGCTCAACCACAGTCTAAAGACTGAAACTGACACAATACTGTATGAGTCTAGGCTCATATATCAAGACTAGATTTTGGCCAAAAAGTTGGCCTATAGGAGGGAATTATTGGGATACCCACCACACAAATTGGGTACCTGCTGCAATAAAAGAAGCTTGAATCCTGATGCTCACTGGAGGCAATGTTTTGCTGCCCCACTGCCTCATTTCTTCCTGTTTATTACCACTTATTGGTACCGGTTCTCTAGCTGGTGCTGAAGAACAAGTGCAAAGAACAGGTGCAAAGGCAGCAGTCTGTGAAACAGAAGGCACCAAAACTTCCTGGTTAAAAACCTAAGATTATATCCATCTTCTTGTAGGAGGGTTATAAAGCCAGATAAGAAAATAAAACCCCCATTATAACACATGGAAACTAAAAATTAAGAGGCAGAAGGACAAATTATAAATTCTGGAGCAAAATATTCCAAGAGATGTTTCAATTTAGCAGAACTGTGTAATGTGCCTAAGAGGTAACAATTACAATCATGCTTGCTGAATTAAAAAAAAAAAACAACCAGAAAATTTAAAACAGGAACACAATAAAGACTGAGAAAATATGAGACTGCTACAACTAGAAGTAATGGGTCAAAATATCTATAACTGAATTTTAAAATACGTTAGAGAACCTCAACAATATACAAATGCAAGTAATGGAGAGAATTGCTTCAAAGCATAGTGACAGAAAATACACAAACAGAAAACAAAGATAAAAAAGAATTTAAAAAATGAAAAATGTGGAAGAGTGCTCTTGGATAATCTAAGGAGAAATAACATACATATCATGAAGGTTCCAGGCAAAGAGAAAGAAGAAGGCATAGGAATTTCATTTAAGAAAGAGGTAACAATTACAATGATGAGAACCATTTTAGTTGGGAAATGAAACTGATGTCCTGATCTAAGAGGCTGAAAGAGTATAAGCAAAATAATTGTTCCAAAACACGTTATAATAAAACTATTGTAAACCAGAGACAAGGACATTTAAAAGCATTAAGAGAAAGAATAATAATCTATGGGGAATATTAGTTAGATGGGCCACAAGTTTTTCAGTTGAAACCTTATAGGCAAGCAGGGAATGGCAGGAGATACTTATGATACTCAGAGAGATTTCCAGCTTGGAATACTTTATCCTGTAAGACTATCATCCTAGACAGAAGAAAGGATAAGGAATTTCACTGGAAAGAAAAATTGTAAGAATTTACTGTCCACAAATGAGACATGAAAGAGGCACTAAAGGAGCTATTCCAAATCAACAACAACAAAAATAGAAAGGTAACAGACACCAACATTATACACTGTGGAGGCAGAGAGTAAAACTATGGTCCATCAGAACAATTTGAGATCAGACCATCCAATAAGCCACAAAAACAGTCCATCACATAGTAATCTCAGCAGAACCTTCAACAAAAATCAATGAAACCAACACACAAGACAATGGAAATGGAACCTAAATAAAACATAAAAGGAAGATGTAAAAAAGCCACAAAAACATGACAAACTAAAGAAAAAATGTAAATAACAAAATGGCAAACAGATTTTATACCTCATTAATCACCTAAAATGTAAAGGGTTATAGGGTATAGAGTGACTAAGTGGATTTTAAAACAAAGACCAACCTTCTACTGTTTATACGAAACACCTCACCAATAAAGACAAGCTGACTTAGGGCTAAACACTGGAGGCAATTGTAGGGTAAAGGTTGATCAGGTTTTTTCACCCTCTCACCACTGATGATGGACACCTGCGGTGCTGCGAGCATTCCAGGTGCACATGTGCAAGTGGGCGCACCTGTGTTGGACACGGGCATAAATGGGCGGCATCATGAGGACACCAGAACTGTGAGGACCAACAGACAGAACTGTGAGGACTGACCAAGAGAACCAGAAGGAGCAGCAGCAGTAGCAAAGTATCAAAGAGAGGGTGAGATATGCTGGGGGCTGGGAGGCCTGCCAGCCTCCCGGCCCCCCTGGTACCCTTGTCTGCCATGTCCCTGGCCACCTCTACTAAATAAAAGCATGAAAAGCCACCAAGGGCTCCAAGAGACTCCTTCCTTGACCCGTCTGCCCAGAACCATCCCGAACCTAGCTGCCACTCCCTTCCTGCCGCTACAGCAATCCAACAAGCAAATGACAACAATGAAAAGTCAAGAGCAGGTATATTTATATAAAATTAAATAGATTTCCAATAAGAGAGAGATGGACATTCATTATAACTAAGGACCTAATGTAAAAAAGAAAATAACATTTACATATGCACCAAATGAAGAAGCACCAAGATAGATCAGGCAATTATTAATAGAACTAAAGAGTAATATTGACAAAACAAAAGACTAGGGGATTTTAATACTCCAATTACAACTACAGATAGATCAACAAACAGAATAAATGTGGAAAGAAGAGCTTTAAATAAGGAGCTATATCAAATATATTTAATAGACATCTTCAGAACACTTCACCCAAAAAACAGTTGTATATACATTTTTTAAATGCAATGGAACATTTTCAAGAAGAGACTATCTATTGGACACAAGTCAACTGTCAAAACTATAGAGTAAAATCATACAAAGTATGCTTTCTGATGACAATTCCATAGAGCTAGAAATTAACAACAACAAAGAAAAATCATGACTACATGAAAACTAAACAACTACAAGGGGTTAATCCAACCTCCATTCTTTATTTCTTACACTCACATTTTAGTTGCTGAGGGCATAGTGTCATATGTTAGCTGCTGATTCATTATATCTTGGTGGGCAGTCCTCAACTCTGTACTGTGTCTAGATTGTTTTGTTATGCAACAAGATCTCACTAATACAGATGAGTTACATGATTAAGTTACAGAGGCCCAATTTCAAGTGTTCATTGTTTCTCTCCTTTTGTGAAAAATGGGTCTTTTGGTCTGAGCCTTTGTTGTGAGAGAAACCACAGTCTAGTAGGCTTCCATAGTTTCTTGAATATTATTGCTGTTAGAGGCACTGAGGGTAACAAAAACAAATTTATAATCACATTAGACCTCCACTTGTAATAAGAAGGAATCACTTCTTCCACTAAGGTAGAAGTCCAAATGTAATCAATCTGCCATCAAGAGGCTGATTGGTCTTCTCAAAGAATAATGTCTGAAAATAGCAGTTTGGGAAGTCAGAGATGACAAAAACCATTAATCTAACTAGAATCGGTTAGGAGTCCATATTTATGGGTCCATGGAAGACTTTGATCCTTGCCACCACTTCTCTAATCATGGGATCTTTGTATTAGCTGAAGTCACAAATCATCTTGTTCACCTGGTGCTTCAGATCCTCCTTTGTAGTAAATGCTCTCTTGGGGGAATTGACACAAGACATAAAGATATAATTGCTTTATTCTAACTCCCATAGGTCTATATATACTCAACTTTCTAGACCAAATTGTCCAAATATTCCAATTATTTTTCTTCCAGATCCTGACCGGCTAGATAAGTCATTCATGATGGGTATACATCTGCCCATAAGTTTATGTATACCCATATCTCAGGCCACTTCTTCCTCCTAAGTAAACAATCAAGTGTACTGTTCACTAACCTGCCAATAAGGTTTCCCATCATCACTGCCCTCTGAGGCATTAGCAATCCATTTTCCATAGCACAGATATCTTATATCAACCTATCTGTAAACTAGGTCCAAAGTCTTTGCATCCATCAAAAAAACTTAAGAGAACTTCTTGGGCCAAAGGACTGAACTTAGGGAGAGATGATGCAAGAGAAGTCGATGATATGAAGAGTTTAGCCCATTTGTTTATATAACTTATTCATATCTTCTTGGTCCCTACTTGATCTTGATCCTAAATGTACCATATCCACTGTATAATGGGTTAGTGCTGTGTCCACAAGACCTTGTGACTCACTGTAGCGGCAGGAAAGCAGCACACTGGGCAGGTTTCGGGATGGTTCTGGGCAGATGGGTCAAGGAAGAAGAGTCTTGGAGCCCTCAGTGGCTTTTCACGCTTTTATTTTTTTTAAAAAGATTTATTTATTTATGCATACAAGAGCTGGGGTACAAGCCAGAGTTGCGGGAGGTGAGAGGATTCACCAGACAGAGAGGGGAGTAGAACAGGCAGACTGATGGAAACAAACTGCTGAGGGCAGCAGTGGGCGAAGCAGGAGAGGTCTGCTACACCATGTGGGTGCCCTCCCTGGCCAGAGGCAGGGATCGAACTTGTGCTGCAGTGGTTACGGTTTGCTTCACAGTGCGTTGCTTAATCCTCTGCGCCACCAGGGAGGCCCATTTTCATGCTTTTATTAGTAGAGGTGGCCAGGTACATGGCAGGCATGGGTGATGGGGGGCCGGGAGGCTGGCAGGCCTCCCAGCCCCCCTGTGCATCTCACCCACTCAGCTGCTTTCTACTGCTGCTGCTCCTTTGTCCTGTCAGTTCTGTTGGTTGGTCCTGTCGGTCCTGGCGTCCTCAAGACACCGCCCATTTAAGCCCACATCAAACTCAGGTGCACCCACTTGCGCATGCCCACCCTAGGATGCTCGCAGCACCACAGGTGTCCATCATCACAGTGGTGGGAGGGTGGAAAGACCTGATTGTTCTCTGACCCTACACTCATTGAACAATAATCAGTTCATGGGCTACTCAGGTTGCTCTGACACTTAGTTTCCCATAATCAGGTACTCAGTTTCCACTTGTACAACCAGATCTGACACATTAATACTCCATATTAGAAAAGTCTTATGCTTGGTTTAATGTTCTTCAGTCAACATCTTAACAGTCACAATAATTTTTTACAAGGGGTCCTGCATTTTCATTTTGTTCTGGGCCCCACAAATTATGTTATATGGTCCTGCTAATGTAAGTTACAGCTTAGCAAGAGCTCAGTCAAGCTCTGTCTCCTGAAGAGTGTGAATTAGTGGTATGGAGAGAGGGTCAATGTGGCAGAACAGTGTAAAGAGATGAAGAATAAAAGCAATCATAGTAGAAGAAAGAGGAGAGTAGCCTGTTGAGGTGATGACAAGATCCATCTGTGTAGCAGCACGAACTCCTTTCTCATTCTCTTTCCCCCCCAATCCTGAATAATTCAGGTAACCTGAGCAGATCTCTGTTTCTCGAAAGCTGAAAGAGTCTAAGAGCACACATACTCTGGAGGTGATTTAAATCATGGGAATGAGACAGAATAAGGAGTGGAGAATTGAAGACCTTTTAATTTCCAATTTTTCATGAATTGATATTTTAGAAATTGTTAGAAAAATGAAATAAAAGGCACACAAAATACAAACAGACATTTTAAACATACACAATGATATTTAAAATACACAATTAGAAAAAAAGGAGTGAAAAAAACCTACAAAAATGCACTTGTTGAGGTGATCAATAAAGAGAATTGCTAATACTTTATCAAGACATAAACTTTTTTAGGCATTCCACAGTTATTATAACTAAAGAAGTTGGTAGTGAATTAGCAATTTCCTATTCTAAGTGCTAGAACAAACAGTATTTAATATCTCAAGTTTGTTGATATGTAATTTTTTAACATGACAAATGAACATGCTTCTTGCTTGTTAAATTACTTAAATGACAATACTAATAGGAGGAAATAATGTATATCTAAATCATTCTTGTTTTATTTTCATAATACAGTAGAGAAATAAATCTTTCAAAGTTTTACATAATTAAAGGAATGGAAGAAGAGATTTTAAAGAAATTTCAGCAATCTCAGGGCATTAAAGTTGTTATCCAAAATGAAAAAAACAACACATTATTTTAGAAACTCATCTTCAATTCTTCATCAGTACCCAGTTCTGAAAATTTCTCTTATAAAGTGTATAGTCACACTTAAATTATCTTTCAACGAAAGACATGGTTTTGAATTTATGAATTCCACTCCTATGTGTGCAACTTATTTCCATGGGAAATAAAAATTCAATGTTTTATTATTCATAATTAATTTTTATATTTTAAATATAAATGTCACTGGAGTTTGATATCTTTAACATTTCATTTATCAGCTTAGGAATGCAAAAACATCAAGGGAAAACTACCAAGAGTAGGAAAGACACAGAAAAAATATTCTAACATCACTGAAGGGGCTTCAAGTCGAAAAGACTTCAGTCTCCCAATAGAAAGTCTATGAAAGGTTTTTTGTTTTTATCTTACAACAATCATAAAGCTGCGATGCAGATGGAAGAAGATAGTATGTTCTTTTACGAGCCTGTATAGTTTAATAATTCTTTGGTAGTACAATGGAAAACTATGAGGGGATCTAGGGATTTTGATTGACTCAATTGTTCTTGAGTTGTGTATATGGAACAAACACACAGTATGGAACATAGTTATCAGGGTGAAGATACATCACCTTTTATATACTGAGCAACCTCTTTTGATTTTTGATTACTATGGAAAGTCCACATGTGGATAAATTGGATGTAAATAAAGCAAAATTTGAATCTACATACTTCAATTCCCACAACTTTCCTTGTCTTTCCTCTTTTAGTGAACTAGCATTTACTGGGTGCCCTACACTGGGCTGGGTACTAAGACTAAGATTTGGTGTCTATTCTAAAGGGGCTAAAAAGAGAGATTATCAGTCATGGTGCTTTCTGGTATAAACAACCAAACATCCCCAGTCAGTCAAGGTCAGCTTCAGAGTTGGTCAGCTTCAGAGTTGTTATTTCAACAAGGATCCAGGATTTTGGTGTAGGTTTTTTTTTTTTTTTTTTAATATCCCTACTGTATCATCCTTAGCATTTCTGCCTTATCTTCATGTCAGCTTGCCTTAGGTCACAATGGCTGCAATAGTGTCACACTCTCATGATAATAAAGAGTAGGAGAACTATGTCATCTCTATATCTCATCTTATCAGGCTCCTAGCAGACAACCTTTAATCTTGCAAAGACCAAAACTACACCCTGGGTCTCTGCCTACTAATCCTAGGTAAGGTGAATAGGATTACCACTTTGATGGTATCTGCTTTTTGCTGCTGGGTTGAGCTTGGTCCCATTTCCTGATGAACTTTTGGCCCCCAAGAAAATTTCTGAACTTAGGCTGGACTGTGTGGTCAGTAGGGTAAAGATTGCCAACCCTTTCCACATCGTGGCACATGTCATGGTATTCACAGAGGATGAGAATCCATTCTATGACCCACAGGGATAAATCCAAGAGGCTTGCTAGTCATAACTTGCTTTAAGTTTCTGCTATTTCAGACCCTGCTCAGCTGTTTCAAGATGAGGGAACTCACATCACAGCACAACTGTAGGTAGTGCTTTAGTCACAGCACCTCAGTTGGGAAGTTCTGCCCATGGTATCTGACAGAGAGAAAAACATACTCAGAGTTGAATATTATTATTATTATGTGAAAAGGCAATTTCTAAGCCCAAGTTAGTTCTAGCAAGGACTTCTTTGCTGTCTTTACATCAGAGGTGTAACTTTACACCTGCGCTTGTCTCCTCCTGGTGTTTTATTTATCAACACAATGTAAGGGATAAATAAAGCAAAGCTAAATATATCTCGGTTCAAATTCTCTGACATCTATCAGCTCTGTGACATTGGCAAATTAAGTAACTCCTCTGAGTCTTTTTCCCATCTGTAAAGTGGAATAACACGAATAGTCATTTTAAAGCGTTGTTTCTAAGGATTAAATAAGATTGGTAAAATGGCCAGTATCATCTCTGGCATCTAGTAAACCCTCTTTTAAATGTTCATCTGGCAAACTTCTACTCAACTGCCCGTGCTTCTCTGAAGATGCCCCTTACACACTTCAATGGTGCCTCCAGTTTTTACACCTCTGTCAATACATTTATCATATTAGAAATATTCTTTACTATCACTTTCCAGTCACCTTCTACCTCCAAACCCCCAAGCCCTGTCTTTCCTTAACCAGCGATCTCTAAGGCCTGTAATTGTACTGCACTTTGTGTCTCTTGGTGACTGGCAAAGTTCAGCACTTACTTGGGGTCAGTCAACTGTTTTTGTTTTGTTTTGGTCAGCTGTTCTTAATGGATAGCGCTGGAGGAGTGTGGTGGAGAGGGCGCGGCCCTGAAAGAAAGGGGCGCGCCCATCAAAGAGTGCATTTGCCTGATATGACCCACAGGGCCTGAGCAACAGCCCCTGACCCACCCTCTGCGAGAGACGGGGCTCACTCGCACCCCCCAGATTCTGAGGTGTGTCCTTGCTGACATCCCTGCCTGGCAGGAAGACTTTCGCGTAGAAAAAGTATCAAACAGCAGCCTGGGGGAAGGCGCCTGGGCCAGGCCGCGGATCCCCGCCCTGCCAGCACCACCTCGTGCCCCCGCCCTGAGCACCGCCCGGCGCCCCGGTTCCCTCCAGACGCCACGGGCCCGGGAACCTCGCGGACGTGACGCCGCGGGCGGAAGTGACGTTTTCCCGCGGTTGGACGCAGCTCTCGGTTGCCGGGCGGGGGAGGGCGCCTCCAATTTTTCTCAGGGGACGTTCAAATTATTTTTGTAACGGGAGTCGGGAGAGAACGGGGCGTGCCCCGACGTGCGCGCGTCGTCTCTTCCCGGCTCTCCTCCATAACTTGCCGGCGCCTGCCCTGAGAGGGCGTCATGCCGCCCAAAACCCCCAGAAAAGCAGCCGCTGCCGCCACCAACGCTGCCGCTGCCGCTGCCGCCGCCGCCGCCGCCGCTGCTGCAGCGGAGCCCCCCGCGCCGCCGCCCCCTCCCGAGGACGATCCTGGGCAAGACAGTGGCCCCGAGGATTTGCCTCTGGTCAGGTAAGCGACCCGAGTCACCTCAGCGGCCCGCGGGCGGGCAGGGCGCCCCGAGGGTGCGTCGGACGGGCGCCGCGGCGTCTAGGCGGGGGCCGGGTCCCAGAGGGAGGAGAGTTCCTCTGTATCCCCCCCATCGCGGCCGCCTGGGGAGGGTGAACGGGACCTACATTCGGGAGCGTGGGGGAAGGCCCCCTGGAGGGGTCTGGGCTCCGGCTTGACAGGTGTCGGGCGGGTGGGGCTCGGTCTCAGTGCAGAGTGACAGGTGCCGCCTTTCCTTTGCGAAACCCGAGGCTCGCCGGCGGCGGGCGATTTAGAGGCCCCATGAAACGCATTAAGTATATAAATAAATAAATAAACAAACAAACGACGGTGTCTGGAAAAGCGTTTTTTCACTGTTGAGATTTGTAGTAACTCCCGTCGTGGTTTGCCTTTTTATTTTGGTTGCCTGGGATGCAACCGATTGCAAGTGTTTTCCTCTGGACGTGCACTGTCTCTGAAGCCCACCCAGTCCGGACAGAAGCCAACTAGAAAAGTCTTGGATGCTGCGGCACAGAAGCCATCTGAATAAAGCCTATGACCCTGGGTGTCAGTCACCGCTCCAAGACACTCGGCTGAGGTGCTTTGTGGGGTTCCCTTATCTGAGAACTTTGAGACCTGCTGGTAGGGACTGGTGGAACCCAATTCTTTAGAGGAATTGATATATGAGCAATAGTTTCGTGAGACGTTAAACCTAAGTGCTTAAAAGTTTCTAAACTTTTACTTTTTTTTCCCTGTTGGATAAAATTCTTGCATGGTAGTCTGCTTCAGCGCCTCATCATTTCTTACATTTTGCTTTTTGGCTTTAAGCCAGCAGGGATCCTTATGTTCCCTTATTTGTTTTTGTTTGTTTGGGTACAAAATTAGTTGTGTTTTTGTGCTCACATGGAATTTCTTCTTCCTGCCCCCCCACCCCGCCCCGTCTAAATTTAAGTGAGTTCACGTGGATGCAATAGAAGGTGATAAGGAGATATTTATTGTGTTGCAATATCTTATTTTCTTGATTGTGATACTTTATGGACAAGAAATTAAGATTGAAATACTTTAATTGTCATCATCATTGTCAGCATTGGTGCTACTTTGAGATTGTACATCCATTGCAGGAGATTGGAATTCCATTCTTCTCCTCACCACTTCTCCCCTTTCTAGTCCATCACCGACTCTTTTTCTTGCAACTCCGGTGAACCTGAGTTCACATCAAATTGTAAACAGTTGGAATGGACTTTTGGAAATAACTTGTGAAAGGCTATTTATATATATAAGTAAACTATTTTATGTCTCAATTAAAATATTCTCTAGTTAGAAAAGAAAGTCTGGGAATGTTCTGAGAGAAATTATTAAATTCTCAGTTAATCTTGATGTATATCCAATGCTTGAAAGTTTCCTTTTAGAACTTTCTCTAGAAAGTTTCCTAAAGAATTCTATGTTATCCACAGAGATTTGAAAACATTCTAGATTATTGTAGGGTAACCAGAAATATTAAAGTTCTGGCCGTCACCTAGAAGAAGAAGGATTTTGTTTCTTTTATCTTTTTTTCACCAAAATTATTTTATATACATTTAAATGATGGAGCTATTGGAATTTCTTCTGTAAGTCAAAACCATGTAAGATAGTCTGCTTTTGCTTTTCTTCACCCACGGATTTGATTAGCATGAGCAATGGAACAGGATGGATTTACAACTTAGCAAGGTAGACCCATTGAAATCTGAAATGAAGAAACTTACTTAAGGATATATTCAGGACCTGTACAACTGCAGGTTCAGCAATAGTTCATTCTACTTTAGAGCTGAGATCTTACTTCTGTGTATTATCTCTGGCCTAAGTGATATGGCTGAAGGGAAATCATCACTAATAATAACTGCACATCACTTTCAATATTGAGACATGCCATTTTCATTGTTCAAATAGCTAAAAGTTATATTTTGAAGGAGGATTAGCAATATTTATTGAGTCATGGTCAAGGGCATGGATTATGGAATTAGACCCTTGGGTCCCATTTACTGGCCTCAGGTGAATGATTTAGCCTCTTGTAAAATAAGGATAGTAAGTATTTTTGCCTAATAGGACTGTTGTAGGGATTCACCTTAACCAGGCATCTAAGGTACTTTGTATAGGGCCCAGTAAATACTCAAATGTTATTAACTATTCTTCATGCTATTTATTATTATTGTGTTATTAGATATCATATAGACATTAAATGAATCAAAAGGAATTAGCCAACAAAATTTTATGGACAGTTTGTCTTGGTAAGGAACATAAGTAGAAAAGGATGAGAGAAGTGTAGTAATAGTTTGTGTCAAGTTAATCATCAAGTAAGAAATACTAGTAAGTATTTAAAAAAAAAAATTTCTAAGTACAGACTGTATTTTTGCAAAATCATTGATTTTGTGATATTGTCTATTGACTTTCCTCTTCTTGCTGTTACTGTTGTTCCAATTTCCCAAATAGCTTTATTGTATTTAACTTTCTCTCATAAAACCATTTTGCTGCTCTCAAGTATATGTGTTCACTGATCTGGCAAATATTTTTCTTATTTAAAGACACTGTGAGGGCCTCCCTGGTGGCGCAGTGGGTTGGGCAGCGCACTATGAAGCAGACTGCAACCAATCCAGCACAAGTTCGATCCCTGCCTCCTGCCAGGGGGGGGGACCCACATGGCTTAGCAGACCTCTCCTGCCTCACACACTGCTCTCCTCAGCAGTGTGCTTCCGTTGATCTGCCTGTTCTGCTCCCCACTCTGTCTGGTGAATCCTCTCACCTCCCGCGACTCTGGCCTGTACCCCAGCTCTAGTATGTATAAATAAATAAAGCTTTAAAAAAAAAAATAAAGACACTGTGAGAAAGATTAACATATGTTCAAATTTGGAGTGTAATTTTTTTCAAAGATAAATGAAATCTTAAAATATTTAGTGATGCCTTCAGAATAGTACTCATATGCACACCATTGAAACAAGTGTTTACCTAATTTGATTTGTAAGTATGTGCCTGTTACATGTATATTTTCATTTGGTAGGCTTGAATTTGAAGAAACTGAAGAACCTGATTTTACTGTATTATGTCAGAAATTAAAGATACCAAATCATGTCAGAGAAAGAGCGTGGCTAACTTGGGAGAAAGTTTCATCTGTGGATGGAGTACTGGTAAGGATTTTCTTTAAATTTTTTGAAAACATTTTTCTCATTTAAAAAATATTTTGGGACCTCCCTGGTGGCGCAGCAGTTGAGCGCCACACTGTGAAGCATCTGTGGCATAGCAGCGTGAGTTCCATGCCTGGCCAGGGAGGGGGACCCACGTGGCACAGCAGACCTCTCCTGCCTCACACACTGCTCTCCTCAGCAGTGTATTCAGTCGATCTGCCTGTTCTGCTCCCTACTCTGTCTCTGGTGAATCTGTTCACCTCCTGCGCCTCTGACCTGTACCCCAGCTCTTGTATGCATAAATAAATAAATCTTTAAAAAAATAAAAGATATTTTGAAGCTATTAAAAACTGATATAGTAATATATAAAGAATAGAAAAGGTATGAATAATTTTATTACCCAGAGATAATTTAACTATACAATATAAACAATTGAAAAAAATAAACCTCCCTATATCAGTTCCCCATCAAAGTAGTTTAAAGCAAATCTGTCATAGATATTATATTGTATTCACTTTACTGTAATATAAAGGCTTTTTGAGAAAGTCAAATCTTATAAAATAGTTCTTAACATCTTATGATAAGCAGTGCTCAGATTGTTTCTAATTTGTTAGAATCTAGGGTCTTTTATAATTGATATTTCTCCACAGTTTTTTGCATTTGTGTTTATGTAATAATAATAGCAGCAAGTCTTTACTAGTGTTTTATATGTACTGAAAGAAAATAATAGGTACTTTGCAAAAAACTCATTTACTAATGCATTGAGATGCAAAATACATAATCTTTATATGTAAAATCTTCATTTTACTCCTGTAGACAATGTAGAGTGAGATAGAGTGACCAAGGGCCCTGGCTAATAAAAACTAAAACACAAATTTGTAATCATATACATAGTATGTATTTAGTTACCTATCATTTTATACAGTTTTACATCTTAATTTTTAAAAGTTTTCTTAACATAAGAACATTTTCTTATGTGATTAAATATTTTTTGATATTTGATAATCTAGTTTCCAGCAATAATACATTTTATCCACTAGTTATATTTTTATTTCTATATATGTATTTTACATCATTATCCATTCTTGTATGTTGCTTACATTTGCTTTCTCCTCTCAGATGTAGTTCCCATAAAATTCCGAGTCATCTGTAAACCATCACCGTAATCTCTTGAGCTCTTCTCGCCCCTGTTTTAATCCCTCTCTCTCCCTTTCTCTGCTGAATGTCTACCTGCTAGTTTTGTCTTTTTTTCCCTGATACTTTATTTAGTTCCCTTATATTCCTCCTATAAGTGAAATGATCCAATGTTTTTCTTTTTGCTTCTGACTTATTTCACTGAACATAATCCCCTCCAGCTACAACCACATTGCTACAAATGGCATGAGTTAATCTTTTTGATTGCTGAATAGTATTCCATTTTGTATATGTACTACATCTTCTTGATCTACTCATCTATTTTTGGGCATTTACGATGTTTCCATATCTTAGCTATTGGAAGGCAGCTATGCTCACCACTATACCACCAACGCCGAACCATATCTTAGCTATTGTGAACAATGCTACAATAAACATAGGCATGCAGATTTCCTCTCAAATTAATGTTTTTGTGTCCTTTGATTTAATTCCTAGGGGTAGAATTTCTGGGTCATATGGTAGTTCTATTTTTAGTAATTTGAGGGATGTCCACACAGCTTTCCATAGTGTTTGGACCAGTTTACATTCCCACCAGCTCCACTAGAGTTAACTTGTTAACTCATACTATTGCTGACGTTTTCCCCCAACTCTTTGGCATTATAAAATAATGTGACAAATGGCCTCATTCATAAGAATAATGCCTGATATAAAGTAAGTCCTCAATTATTTGTTAAATAAATAGATGAAGGAATCTCTGATTTTAACAGATGTTTTAATGAATTTACTTTTCTTTTGCATTGTATTAGTATGTGTTTAGTTTTACTGATCACATCAACACAGCAAAATATGTTTATATATGTCCCATAAAAATAGCTATTTAAAACCAGCCAAAAAAAAAAAAAGTGTGGTATCTGTCCATTTGGTCTACTAAACAAAATACCATAATCTGGGTAGTTTATGAGAACCTAATTTATTTCTTACAATTTTGGAGACTAGGAAGGCCAGGGTATGGTGCTGGCAGATTCTGTCTTTGGTAAAGACACACTTCCTGACTTGTTGGCACTTACTTCCTGCTATTGTTGCATGGTGGAAGAGATTTAGGCACTTTCTCAGACAAGGGTGCTCATCCCATTCATGAGGGCTCACCCAAGGCTTCACCTTCCCAAATCCATCACATTGGGCATTCGATTTTCAGAATATGCATTTTGGTAGGTTTGAGTTTGAAGAAACTGAAGAACAAGCATAATGAATTTTGAGGGCTCATAAGGATTCAGTTCTTAGAATCTAAAAATAAAAAAAGAGAAAACCAATCCCACAATTCTAAAAATCTGAACATATCCTAGAACTCCTTACTGAAAAGAGAGGAATATTAAAGTGTTTTGGATGAGTGGCTTTGGTATTATCATGCCAAAACATCTAATGTTTATTTCCACTGTTTTGGATCCTTCATATACAAAGCTGTGTTTGTGCATTTGCAGTTGATGAGAATCATAGTTTTCTGTTTCTCTATCTTGCATAAATATTAGACTTTTAAACTTGAGGTATTCCCAATAGCTTATGTTTCTTTTTATTTTTCTTGCCATAGGGATAGTTTGGTTTTTTTAAGGAATATATTAATTTTATCTAATTTGTTGAATTTGTCATAAAATTATTATATCATTGTACCTTCATATTATCTTAATATATTTTGTTATTAATACCTTATATTGTATCTTTTATTTTGTAATAGGTGATGAAATGACCCTCTTTACTGTGTAATCTGCCTTTTCTAATATTAATACAGATTTTTCTGCTTTCTTTTGCTAAGTACTAATGTTAAAGTACCTTGTACAAATACTTTTATTTTTAACTTGATTTTGCATTTTTATATTTAAAATGGATTTCTTATAGGTAGCATATGGTTGAGTCAGTTTTTGACTTATTATTAGTATTTTTTGACAGTTGACATTTAATGATTATTGAAATGGTTAGGTTTACATCTACCATATTGCTCCTTGTTTTTATTTGTCTTTCTATGTTTTCCCTCTTTTTCTGCCTTTGTTTGGATTAGCCAATTTTTATGAATTTTTTCTGTGTTTATGTTTTTTAGATATACTTCTTTGTCATATAATTTAATAGTGACTGTTTCAGGACTTAAAGTATACATTTGAAACTTTTCACATTTCACCTTCAAATGATATTATACTACTTGACATGTAGTATGAAAATCTTACATCAGTATACTTTGTTTTCTTTTTAACTTTTTCTATTCTCATACCTTTTCTATGTGTGATACCAACTCCATAATGCATTATTAATTTTGCTTTAAACAATTGTTTTTTAAAAAATAAATAACAAGAAAAAGAATTTATATCTAGCCATGTAGCTACCATTTCCTGTGTTCTTTATTCCTCATGTAGGCCTGCTTTTCTATGTAGTATCATTTTTCTTCTGCTTGAAGAATTTTCCCTTGGCATTTTTTATAGTGCAGGTCTGATAATAATGAATTCTTTCAGCATTTGTATGACTTAGAAATGTCTATTTGACTTTGTTTGTGAAAGATATTTCACTGGTTAAAGAATTGTAGTTTGACTCTACATGCCATACCTCACTATTTCAAGGATGTTTTTCTGTCATCTTTTTGCTTGTATTGTTTCCAAAGAGAAATTTGGTGCTCTATGTTTCCCTGTATGTAATATATACATTTATACTTTATAATCTTTTCTTTGTCATCAGTGAGTTTTAACAGTTTGATAATGCTGTGCTTTGTGGTAATTTTTAAGATTCTTGTTATGCTTCTTTAAATTGTGCATTTATAATTTCCTTTAAATTTGGAAAGTTTTTGGCTTTATAAAAAAATTATTTTTAGTCCCATCAGTTTGTTCCTCTCTTCCAGGCTCTCCAGTCATACACACATTTAACTGCTTGTTTTCCCACAGTGCATGCATCCACTACTCAGTACCCCCCACCACCCTATTTTCTCTGCTGTGCATTTCATTTTGGATACTTTTTTTTTTTTAAAAGATTTTTACTTATGTATATAAGAGCTGGGGTACAGGCCAGAGTCCAGGGAGGTGAGAGGATTCACCAGAGACAGACTGGGGAGCAGAACAGGCAGATGGACTGAAACACACTGCTGAGGGGAGTAGTGAGCGAGGCAGGAGAGGTCTGCTAAGCCATGTGGGTCCCCTCCCTGGCCGGCAGCATCAATCGAACTCCACTCCACTTCATAGTGCATTGCTTAACCAACCCTCTGTGCCACCAGGGAGGCCCCTTTGGATACTTTTTATTGCTCCGTTTCTAAATTCACTTACTTTTTCTTCCCCAACAGTCTAATTTGCTTTAATCCCATTCAGTATACATTTCATCTCTTTTAAATTCAATTTAGTTTGTATATATGTATATTCCTGTTTCTACTTAACACTTTAGGAGGGTTGCAAATTTTTTCTACAAAGGATAATTTGTATACAGCACTGCTCTTGAAAATAGTCTTAGACAAAATGAAAATGAATTAGTGTAGCTATATCCCAATAAAATATCATTTATAAAATCAGTTGGCAGCCTGAATGTCACTGTAGCTTGTTAACCCCTATGCCAGCTCTTTGGATATGTGGTATATTCGGTGTATACTTTCAAACTTACTATGGCTCCTTATTGTGGTTGTATTTCTGCTTTTTAAAAAATTGTATTTTCTTCTTATTTTTATTCTTTGCTGCCAGACATTATAAATACTACCTTATTGTGTATTGGATATTTTTGTATTCCTATAAATATTCTTAAACTTTTTTCTGGGATATAATTAAATTGGTTGGAAATAGGATGATCTTTTCAAGTATTACTTTTTTTTTTTAAAGATTTATTTATTTTTGCATACAAGAGCTGGGGTACAGGCCAGAGTCCAGGGAGGTGAGAGAATTCACCAGAGACAGAGTGGGAAGCAGAACAGGCAGACTGACTGAAATACACTGCTGAGGGGACAGCAGGAGGCAGGAGAGGTCTGTTGTGCCATGTGGGTCCCTTCCCTGGCCGGCGGCAGGGATTGAACTGGTGCTGCAGTGGCTGTGGTTTGCTTCATAGTGCGTTGCTTAACCCACTACGCCACCAGGGAGGCCCTCAAGTATTACTTTTAATGCTTATTAAATGGCACTAGAGATATTATTTATTCCACAGCAGGAATTTTCAACTTTTCCGCTACTGGCATTTTGGTTGAATAATTCTTGTTGTTGGGGTTATCTTGTGCATTATAGAATGTTTAGAGGTATCATCCCTACTCTCCACTTAATGGATATATCAGTTGTATACCCCTACTCCTCCAAATATTGTCAAATGTCCACTGGGAAGCAGAACCACCCCTGGTTGAGAACCACTTGTCTGTGATAAATTTCACCATTCGATAACATCCTTTAATAAGACCCTTTCACCATTCGATATACCCTCTATAATCGTAAGTGTTTTTTCTTTGGCAATTGGAAATGAACTGTAGTTCTAGCCTGTGTGAACTACAAGAAATTATTCATCACCTCATGTGCTAATTGTGGGGAATAATTTGGAGTTCTTTCTTTATGTACCTTTCTTTTCTTTGATTCTGTAATGCCACTCTAGCTACTTTTACTTTCCTGAACTCCCATTTTTTTCTAGATAATTCTGGGAGATCACTGGGTTTCTCTTGGCTTTTCTTTACACTGTTGCCTGAAACTGTTCTTTTGGAAATAAGTTTGAACATTCATATTGCTCATGTCTCTTAGGGATCACTGTCCTTCATTGCCTATTATCTTCAATGTCTATTATCTTTGAAATCGTTATTTCATATCTTTTTTTTCCCTGTTTATCCTTTTTCTTTTGTTTGAGACAAACAGAAGTCTGACCCTGTTACTCTCTCATAACTTGAGATAGCAATATTCAGTTAAATATTTTTCATATTTTTGAATTATTTTCTTAGTGTTTACTAAGTGTCTATGAAATATATCTTATAAGTTATATTGATTTAATTCCAGTAAAGTGTTCTTTATCCAATTGAGAACTTTTCCTCTCCTCTTACTTTAATGAGAGCTCTTATCATAAATAGGTGTTGAGTTTTGTCAGTTCCTTTTAGCATCAGTTGTTGTAATTATGTCATTATTCTTCAGCCTATTGCTATGATGAATTATGTTAATTTTTTTGAGTGTTGAGTCAGTCTTACATATTTGGGATAAATCCCACTTGGTCATGGTATATAGTTATTTTTATACATTACATTGTTGAATTCAGTTTATTAATACTTAGTTGAGAATTTTTGCTTCAATGTGTTTTACACATATTGGTCTTTTTTTTCCCTCTTTGTTATGCCTTTGTCTGGGTTTGGTATTATGGTAATGCTTGCCTTATGAAATAACTTAGGAAGTATTTTCTTTGCTTCTTTCTTGTGCGGGTGCTGAGGGTTCATGATGGGTAGCTGCTGCTTTGCTAAGAGTTAGAATTGATGGAAATTAACCATAACTTACTGTTCATGCCTATTAAATTTGCAAGTCTTCAATAGACTACAGAATTCCAAAGTATTATAGCTACAACAGACTGATTCTGCTGTTTCACTTGGTATCTAGGTGGGAAGACATATTTCTGGTGCTTCCTACACTACCGTCTCCCAGAAACCTCTATTTGAATTTTAGCATCAATTTGTCAATTTCTGTTAGAAAGTCAGTGGGATTTCAATAGGGATTATGTTGAATCTGTAGAAAAGTTTGGGGAATATTGACATCTTGGCAATAGTCTTTAGATATATGAACATGGAATGTTTTTTCCATTATTTTGACCTTTTTAAATTTCTTTCAACAGTATTGTTATTTTCTAGAATAAAAATCTTACTGAAAAAATTCACCCTTACAAGTTTTATTCTTGATGTTATTATAATTTTTTTCTTAATTTCATTTTTGGTTCATTCATTGCTGGTGGGTAGAAATATAACTGATTTTTATGTTGATTTTATATACTGTAGCCTTACTAAATTCATTTATGTGCTTGAATTTTAGTATATTTGTTAGGATTTTTTATATACATATATTGTTAGTAAATACAGTTACTTTTCTGTTACAATCTCAATACCTTTTGTTTTTCTTCCCTAACTATTATAGCTAGAACTTCCAGTACCTTTTTTAATAAATAGCAAGAAGACACGTTATCTTTTTAATGATTGTAGAAAGAGAACATTTTTTTGTTTAGGTATGATGTTAGGTATGAACTTATGTAGATGCCTTGAGGAAGTTCCCTATTATTTCTGTTTTGTTAAATGTTATTTAAATCTTTTTGTGTTTCTATTGACTTAAGCATATGTTTTCCCCTTATTGATGTAGTGTATTATGCTAATTGATTTTCAGAACTTAAACAACATTGCATTTCCAGGTATGTCTCTCATATTCATGGTGTACAATTCTTTCTGTGTGTTCACTGATTTGGTCTTCTATTTTTTGCTGAGAATTTTTGTGCATATATCTGTAATATTTTTTTATTTGTATATGTTAGTATATTGTATGTACAAAATAGTGTATATTTGTATATATTTGTAAGAGGATTTTGCATTTAGTTTTCTTGTAATGTCTTTGTCGGATTTTTGTGTTAGAGTACTGACCTCACAGAATGAGTTGGAAAATATTTCCTCCAGATCCATTTTCATGAAGTTAATTCTTTATATACTACTTTATATAATACAGTATGAAACTAATTTTTCTTTAATGGTTTGGTAGAATTTGGGCCTTCCTGGTGGCATAAGGGGTTAAGTCTCAGCACTGTGAGGCTATCTGTAAGTTCTATCCCTGCCCAGCTGGGGAGCTGAGGCACAAGGAGCTACAGACCTCCCCTTCTCACCTGCGGCTTCCCCTCAGCAGTCTATTTCAGTAGATGTGCCTGTTCTGTTCCTCACTGTCTCTAGTGAATCTTCTCACCACCACCTCCCCACTTCTGGCCTACACCCCAGCTCTTGTTTGCATAAATAAATTAAAAAACAACTTAGGCCTCCCTGGTGGCACAAGGGGTTGAGCACTGCACTGTGGGGCTTCCACAGTCACTGCAGCATGAGTTCGATCCCTGCCTCTTGCCAGGGGGGTGACCCACATGGCGCAACAGACCTCTTCTGCCTTGCCCACTGCTCCCCTCAGCAGTGTATTTCAGTAGATCTGTCTGTTCTGCTCCCCACCCTATCTCTGGTTAATCCACTCACCCCCTGCATCTCTGGCCTATACCCCAGCTCTTGTATGCATAAATAAATAAATTTAAAAAAAAAACAACTTAAAAGGTCTGGTAGAATTCACCATTGAAGTCAGCTGTGCCTGGACCTTATCTATGGGAAGTTTTAACTTGCTAATTCAGTATCTTGACTTCTTTTAGGTGTATTTAGATTGTTAATTTCTTTGTGAGTAATGTTGGTAGTTTGTATCTTTCTAGGACTATGTCCATATCTTCTATGCCATCTAATTTGTTGGTTCATAGTATTTCCTTTATAATCCTTTTTATTTCTGTAAGGATGGTCTTAATGTCCTTTTTTCATTCCAAATTTTAGCCATTTTTTTTCGTTTTGTTTTGTGGTCTACCTAACAGTTTTAATATTTTGTTCATCTTTTCTAAAAACCACTTTTGCTTCAATTGAATTCTTTACTTTTCTAGTCTCTAAAAATTTTTAATCATTATTTCTTTCTATTTTTCTTACCATTTCATGCTTTATATTTCACATGTATATCATCAGATGACAGTATTAAAGTTCATCATGAACTTTCTTCATGAAATATGCAGCCATTTCTAATATATAATTATATCTAATAAATTATAAAAATATGTAACTAGACTGCCTATTTTTTCAAATTGCTTTTTCGTCATGATAGTTTTTAGTGTTAGACAATATTGTTTACTGTAGTTGTTTTCTTCTTCATGAGGATCCATGAAAGGAATTTTACCTTCTTACCTGAATGAAGACCAGCTAGGTGTCTTCTGAGAAAATAACTGATTTTCTTTAATTTTGGAGCCACCATGAATTCTGTTAGATTGTTTACTGTTTTGAGTGTCAACTTTCAAACAATTATATCATACAGTTTTATAGATACTAACATCTTCCCTGCCATTTCCCCAGTTATTTCTGTGTTTTACTTTCAAAGTTTCAAAGATTTGTGGCTATATATGTAAACACACAAATCTTATAAAGTATAAAGTTAATATCCATTTACCCTCTTTAGTAACATTCCCTGTATGACACTGGTGAAGTTTTTTGCTTGCTTACCCCTCTAAATTTTCTTTCCCTCCAAGCACACATAAGGATTTTAATTTTACCCAGTTGAACTCTTATTATTTATTTACTTTTGAAATAAGTTATTGTCAATATTTCTGAATAAATAACGGATTCACACAGATTCAAAAGAAGTAAAATTATAAATTGTGAAGTCTCTTATTTCAAACTCTAAGCCACTTCTTTCTTCCAGGACCAAATGATAAAAGGTTTTATTAGTTTTTGCATTTTTATGTACTTTGCTTTTTTTGTATAGCAATACATTTTGAAGAGTACTTATCCTTGTGTCTTTAACTTAGTATTTTAGTGGATGTATTTCCCATTTTACAAGCATATAATTTATGTACTCTATTAACAAAAATTTAGTTTATTTTTGAATGTTTGTACCACAAACCACTATAGTAAATACCATATATGTACATTTAGTGTGTGAGTGAAAGCTATGATGTAGAGTCCTAGAATGTAACCATTAGCTCAAAAGGCAGTCAGTCATATTTTAAAACTTTAATAGGATGTGACTTTGTTTAGTAGAAAGTCTTTGGTCATATTTTACTTTTCCAATGATGCCTACCACTCTGTAATGTAATCTGTGTCTACTTTTTCCTCCAATTTTCTATCTACCTTCTTTGTTCCTTTACCAACTTAATACATGGTTAGCTTATTTACACTATTTCTTGTAAGTTATCTTTCTCTTCCTAAAATGTCAGCTTCATAAGGCAAGATTGTTTACTAGTTGGTGCATCCCTAGCAATTAGAATTGTTCTTTGAACTTAGTGGACCTTTAATAAATACATATTGAATGAATATGACAATGATGTCCTAAATCATTCATTCGCCTCAAAATGTCTGATCTTTCTCACTAATTTTGTGAAGTTTTGTAAAGATACTTAAAAAAAAATTATTTTGGCATAAGTTGGGATACGAATTATTAAATACTGAAAAGCAGCAATAATATTTTCTCCTAAAGAGAAAAAACTTCTCTTCCTCCCCACTCACCAGTCCTTACAAATGTGGAGCATTCTTAAGTTTTATCTTCCATATTAGAAATAGATAATAAAAGATTACATCAGATACTGCTTGCTATATCACCTTCTTGTCTTTAGTTTGAAATGACCATGGAAAATCTTAAAAACTTCTACTTGTGGTAAGATACCTAAATCTCAGTGTGAAAGGACTAGTTGTTTTCCTGTGTTATCAACATCTGTAAGCCTCTATAATTGGATACAACAGATGTGGTTTTGAAAGCATTGGTTGCAAATAATCTGCCAGTGAATTAATTTTTTCATATTATATCTATTACAATTTTAGAGATCTATTATTTGTAATTATTAATGTTCAGGTTGGCAATAACTTATATTACCTACTCAATTATAAATAATCAAGTTTATCGAGACCTAGATATATTTACAACAATTTTGGGGTTAATTATTTTGTCAAATGTTCGTATTCCTGTTCCTGTTTTAACTTTTTTATATATACCATTATTTTCACATTCTGTAAACTGTTTTTAAGGTAAGTTATCAGGCAAACTTTGTTTATTAAGTAATTATTTTTCCTAGTTTTATTCAAGGCATATGAAGCTGCCAGCCAGTGCTTTTCATCAATATAGATATTTTATCATGCTACATTGAATTTTAGCAAACCAAAGTATTTGCTATTTTAGTTACTGAGACGTTATTGAAAGCAAGCATATGGATTCTCTTAAGTTTTTTTTAAATGTTTGAAAATTTGCCAAAATTTACCATTATATGACGTGGAACCCTAGAAACTCCCAGACCACAGGTGTTTCTTTCCAACTTGGATTCTTTCATATCAATGCCAACTCATTTATTCCTTAGTGATATTTTCCTTTGGAAGATACCTTTTATCCATATAGTTGAATCTGAGTTGTAGTCTCACCAATGTTGTACAACTTTGTTTCCAAGAGTAGTAGACATCTGGGGTTTTTTTAGCTCTTTTATGGAAAAACCAAATGTGACTGACTGTTCATACTGGCAGTTTTCTCTCCTGTAAGATTATCTTTTATTGGGTGGATCATCTTTGTGTCTTGATTCAATAAACTAAGTTCCAGTTCAGTTGCCTATCACCTATTTAGAAAATGAGGTCTGTAATACTATTTGTTACACTCATTAGTTTGTTACCAGTATGTGAATGGGAACTGAGGAGCTCTATAGTAAAACCAAGTTCCATTTTATACTTTGTACTGGTGATTCAATGTTTCTTATTTGGGCATACCAAGAGAAGGAAAATAAAGAAAAAAATTTCATTCCTGTTGCTATTCCCTTCTTACTTGTTTTCTTACATCATGCATTTGTGCTACTGCCTTTATAAGAACAATTATTTAATACCAAATTAGTGCTTCACTTTTGGTGATACAACAGTTAATTAGATACAATTCTTCTGCCTTCAGGATGCTTAGAGGCTAGTTGCGATATAGACAAATGAGCAAACAAGTACATCACAGTTCAGTTAAGTGCTTAGAAAGGCCAAAGCACTTGTGTTCTGTAGTTCTTAAGGAAGAAAGTACCAGGAGCTAATTTCTTAGGAGAACCAGGTAAATTTTAACTTGCCAGGTACATCTTTTTCTGGGAGTAGAATCAACCCTCTCCCCATAAAGGCATTGTGTAACTGGATGACTAATTTAGCTGGTGTTTACCCCTGCATGTTGTATCAAAATTTTTGATGAAGTGCAAGAATATTAGCTTTTGCATTTTTTAACTCACTTGCATTTTACTTCTATGCCATTAAAGAATGTCCTTGAACTAACTGCTGTAAACTAACGTTATTCAAGTGATTGAAAGGATTTTCTAACATACAAGCATGTTATCTCCTTTGTTCTGATGTATAAACTTGCTGAAGAGGGAATCCAGAAGATAAAGGCAACTCTTTTTTCCTCTACTCCTCTAACACTTTCTTGTCATACATTTAACTTGCACTTCATTACATACATACATACACTTCATTACTAATCACTCATTACAGACAGTCTCATGAATCAAGTGTCAGAATGTATACTTTAGATGCTGATGTAGAGAGCATATTTCTTACTGATTATTTTTATCTTGGCTGGGGCTAATACTTTAAAAAGTACAGCTCAGAGAGAATAGTGTTTTTGACATTTAAAATCACAGTTTAGATTCACGTTAAGTTACAATAGCATGAATAATAAAATAATTTTCTGATGCCTAATTTCTGATGTTTTCAAGATGGTTTATATCACCACTTGGTGGAGCTCTTTTATAAGTTTGTGTATTATAAAATTTAACTTACTAAGTCATCTTTAGTTAAGGGTCATCATTAGAGTAGTTAAGGTGAGCTAACTGATAACTTTATAGGCAACCTCTTCAGATGTCAGTTGTAGTTTTTAATTTAAACTGTGATATATTAAAGTTTAAGTGTTTTAAAGATTTTTCTCAAGTATTTCTCATTTTTTCTTTGTCCTGTTTTGTATAAATTTAGTATTCTTTTTTTTGACTTAACTTCCCCCCAATTTTATAATTGTAGGTAATTTAGAAAGTGTGCCTAAGATTAATCAAGAAAATGAAAAAAAAATCATAAATCCTACCACCTGACAATAATCATTAACATTTTGATATATTTTTGTCTTTTCTTCTTTTAAAGTTTTTTCTATAAGTTGAAATAAAACTATGTTCAGAATTTTGTATTCAGGTGTTTTTTCTTATCATATCTTTGGTGTTTTCCCATGTCTTTGCAATATTCTTTGAAAGTGTTTTAAAGTAATACATATATATAATATATAATGTATTTTTCATATGTAGCTCTGTTATAACATTCATTCTATTTTAGATATTTAGGCTTTCCCCATTATATTTGCTATATAATTCTTTGACTCTCTGCACTAATCTTGACTCAGTTCTCCAATTTTTTTATTGGATAACTTTTAGATATAAAGCTGAACTGTTTTAAGGATATTGGTATATATTTAAGGATATTGATATAAAACAGCTGTCAGTTGATACTTTTGAGATTCACTATTTTCAAAATATGTTTTTTGGAAGGTATTGTTTGTTCTTTTGCAAAAATGTTTGTCTTTTCACCCATTTCCTCCATGTTTTGCTATTTCTTTCTGGTAATTCTGTTTACTGTTTCTTTTTGGTAATTCTTTTGGTTGCTTAGAAAGAATTAACTTTTCCACTGTTTTTAATAATTTCTAAGGTGCTATTCTGAGCACCTTGAAATTCTCACCCAACAAACAAGTTATAGTTAGTATGTGAAACAAATGAAACTCACATTTCTTGCTGGTAGGAAGACCAAATTATATAGATACGTTGGAAAATAATTTCTAATGAACAAACTTACCTTAAATTTAGGACTTAGCCATTCTCCAACTAGGTTTTAGTCCAAGAACAATGAAGAATATATATCCAACTAATGATCTATTCAGAGATAGGGTAAGTAGCCTTATTCATCTTTCAGTTGTATTGAATCATTCAGTTGCTGTGTTCAATTATTGGAATAAACATATTATGATAGTCATGTAATGGTGTGCCACTAGCCTGTTCATGGGAATAAATACTAATAGATACGTCAATATAGATGAGTCCTCTGAAGCTTTATGTGAAGTAAAAAAAAATAGACAAAAAGACTATAGACTCTGTAATTCCTTTTGTATGATATTCTGGAAAAGAAATTGAATCAGATCAGTGGTTACCAGTGATTAGGGGTCAAAAACCTGATATAAAAAAAATAATGCAGTATGCCCTAGGTTAGAGTTTATGGTATGTAGAAGTGGAATAATAGGTATTGTTGAGACAGATATAGAATATGGAGTGAGTTCTAGATTCAGTGGTAATAGGAATGCAACTGCTGATATTTATCGCTGATTCAGTGGGTACAATGTCAGGTAGTGTACCTTAAGAGCAACCTCTTAATATTAACCTTGAGTTTAACTTACAAAGTGACTCTCATATTATTCTTCCTGTTTTAGAAGAAACTGAGGTTTAAGTAGATTTAACAGGTTGCCTATAGTCATAAAACTTTGGTAGGTATTTAAACTTTTGAATGTTTCCATACCAAAAGTCATGTTAATATAAATAAAAGTGCCAAGAAATCATAGAATTTCTTTGCATTTGTCTTTAATACTGCATCTTCAAAGCCATAAGCTTAGCAGTTATATAAAGTATAACTTGTACCATTATTGGTGGTCTCAGATTTTAGAAGATATAAATAAAAATGTTGGAAGAGAAAGGAAACCTTTCTGAATATAAAGATGGTTTTTCAATGATAAATATTATTGGTTAGAATGATTCTTTCACCTAGGCACTATCAATTCAAGTGAATTTATATTAATATATTAATATTAATAATTATAAATTTTGTAATAAATTCTAATCTTTGTGGTTTTGTAAATTTTGATTTTTCTCTAGCAAAAAAGTAGCAGACTACAAAATTAGTATATAAAAATTGTTGTGTTTCTATATACAAATAATAAGTAGAAAGAGAAATAAGGAAAACAATCTAATTTACAGCCACATCAAAAAGAACTAAATACTGTGTAATCAACTCAAAGAACTAAAAAACCTATGTATAGAAATGTTTGATCATTATAGAAAATTCTTTTATTCCCCTTTGAAGTCATTTCCCAATATCTCCCTTCATGTCCCCCATGAAACCACTTATCTACTTTTAAACATGGAAGATTAGTTTTGTTTTTCTACAATTTCATACATAAGCAATCAATCATATAGTGTGTATCCTTTTGTTTCTGGTTTCTTTTTCTTAATGTAAGAATTTTGAGATTAATATTACTTTTTATTCTTGAATAACATTCCATTGTATCAATATAGCATACTTTGTTCACCTGTTTTTGGTTATTGGGTGGTTTCCAGTTCTTGGTTGTTATGAATGAACGATGTTTCACGTACAGTGTTTTCTTGAGTGTTAATATCTGAATGGAATTGCTAAATGTTATGAAAAGTGTATATTTAACTTTATATAAAATTGAAAGGCTTTTTTGCAAAATAGTGGTTTACTATTTTATATTTTCACCAGCAATTTTTCAGTGTTCCATTTCTCTACATACTCATCAAGACTTGATATTTCAGGCTTTTGAATTTTAAACATTCAAGTAGTTGTATAGTTATATTTTCAAATGTTTCTTTCCCAAGTAGCTAAAAGTTAAGGAAAAATTTAGAGTTGGATAGTGGCTGACTTTTTATTATCCATAAAATTTAATAATCCAGAATAGGTTACTTCCTAAAACTATATAATTGAGATTCCAAAACAATGTAAAATTGTATCACACACTTTCCAATTCTATTGTAATCTCCAGTTAATTGTAGCAAGTAGTTCCATTGTTTAGTAGAACATCAGATATTTGACATTTCTTTTGTTTTCAATTTAATATAATATAAATTTTTACCTACAAAGCGTGTATTTAGGAGGTGTTCTGTGTTTTTAATGGAAATGTACTCTAATAATGATGGAAATGTAATCTAGTAGTAATGATAACTATTACTCATTAAGTATTAGTCATATGCCAGGATTTTATATATTTAAATTTAAGTTTTAAGTTTGTGTAGATGTATCATCTTATTCTTACAAAATAAGGTATGTATTATATTTCCATTCTGCAAGGAAGGCAAAATGACACTGAGAGGTATGGGATTCACAAGATTAAAAAATATTTGAATTATTAATTGATATAGTAACTGAATGAATCAGAAAAAAGAAAGGATAATCAAGTGAGGAAATAGGCTTTTTAAAAAAGTTCTAAGATTGTTCATTTTATTTATTTTTATTTATATATATTTGACATCAATTGTAATCCCCCATCACCATCTCACCAGTGCACCATCACCTCAGTCCCCTGTGCTCCCATCTGCCCTCAACCCTCCCCCTCGTCCCTCTCCAGCAAGTGTCCCAATTTGTCCTTCTCTTTTCATTTTTGGTTTTTGTGTCTTTATTGTTATTATTATTATTATTGTTCTTATTCCTTTCCTTGATCCTTATTTGGTTCCCTTATATTCCTCCTA
>JAGFMF010011380.1:11296011-11438245 GCA_019455555.1 Galemys pyrenaicus | reverse complement strand
TCTCCATGTTGCGGGTGGGTTTCTTGTCTTCTTTTCGTGGTTCACTTCTAGTTTGATACCTTTGTGGTCAGTGAATACATTTGGGATGATTCTGATTTTTCTGTATCTGTTTATGTTGTTNNNGTGGCCCAGTATGTGATCGATTCTGGAGTATGATCCATGTGGGTTCGAGAAAAACGTGTATTCTGACTTTTTAGGGTGGAGAGTTCTATAGATATCCACTAGATTCATGGTTTCTAAATCTTTATTGAGGGAAAAGCAACAGGTATTAACGCATTGTTAAAGGTATGGTAGAAGTCATTTGTGAATCCATCTGGTTCTTGACTTTTATTTTTTGGGAGGCTTTTGATTGCTGTTTCAATATCCTTGCTTTTAATTGTTCTGGTTAGATTTTCTTATTTCTTACCTATACAGTCTCAGATGGCTTTATTTTTCTAAGAATTTTTTCTTTTTTTCTAGATTGTTTAACTTACTAGCATACAAATGTTTATTGTAATTTCTTATGATCCTCTAAATTTCTAAAGTGGCTGTTGTAAATTTTTCTCTTTTGTTTCTGATCTTATTTATTTTAATTTTTCTAGTCTTCGTGAGCTTAGAGGTTTGTTTGTTGGTTATTTTTTTTTAAAGAACCAGCTCTTTGGTTCATTAATCGTCTGGACTTTTTTTAAAACTCTATTTCATTTCTAATTTTTATTATTCATTTTCCCTTACTGACTTTTGGTTTTATTTGTTCTTCTTTTCCTAGTTCCTTAAGATGAGAGACAAGAGTATTTATTTGAGTCCTTTCTTATCTCTTGATATGGGCCTTATTGTTCTGTACTTCCCTCTAAGTGCTACTTTTGGTGGTTTTGAATTCCATATCTTCTGCTTTTGAGTTCTTGTTAAATCTAAATAAAGTTCATGCACCACAAATATATAGGAAATTAACTCTTTCAACTGTTGTTTGTCTATAAAGCTCTTTACTTTTCCTTGAGTGTTAGCTCACGGGGTAGTAGATTCTTGGCTGGAAATCTTTTCTTTTTAACATGTTGAATATATCATGCCATTCCATTTTGTCATGTAAGGTTTCTGTTAAGAAATCTACTTAATGTCTCATGGGGATTCCCTCATAAATGACTCTTTATTTTCTTAGTCTGCTTTTAGGATTCTCTATCTTTAATTCTTGTTATTTTAATTACAGCATTTCTATCTCTTTGGATGTTTTGTTTGGAATTCTTTGAACTTCTTCAATGTGGATGACCTCTTCCTTCCTTAAGTTAATACAGGGGGATTAATGAAGTAACTAAATAAATTAAGGATAAATAGATCCCAGGTTTCTTATTGACAAAGAAAAGTTATAAAGATATAAATGGAAATACTAGAAAATGTATTTAAGTATATACATGGAATAAGTATACAAATGGAACCATATGGTTTTGTGTAGGAATTGGATAAATGGATGTGAACTCGTGGTTTTTGAAAGAGAGAAATGAATATACATGTATTTGTCATAATGCTTTATTTGTACCATATTCCTAACAATAAATAGATGTAGACATATGTATTAGATATAAGTGCATTGATTAAAGACTTGTTTATTTTAACTTATCTAATTCTAGTAAAATGTAAAAAATAATTCCTTTCAAAAGGCATAATTTGTGATGCTGTGTAGAACTAATAATCTTTTAAATAAAAAGGTTTATACTTTGAAAAATGAAATAAAATGAATTTTTAAAGTTACAGATTTATTTTTTCCATTTTCTTGTTGGTAGTATCTATAAATTCTTTGACTTACTAAAAGAAATTGATACCAGTACCAAAGTTGATAATGCCATGTCAAGACTGCTGAAGAAGTATAATGTATTATGTGCACTCTACAGCAAATTAGAAAGGTAAGATAATTTTTTATTAGGGTTACTGCCTACTTTTTAATATCAGAATTCATGATTAGATTCCACCTGGGAACTATTATATAATTTCTAAATTTAGTATTATCTTACATTTCCCCCCTTCACTGCTAGTTTCTTATTAATTCTTAGCTATCTTATTTATCCAATCCTATTCATTGTGCATGCTTCCTTTGAAATTTACTTTTTTTTAACTCATGTATCTCATATGTTTTAGCAAATATTAAACTTAGTTCCCATGTTAGCCTTCTCTGCCAGATTTCTGGTTCTCAATGGAAGAGTAACCTAAATTTAAACTTCTTCCTACTGATCTTCCTTATTTACCTTAGGAAAAGAAATATACTGGCAACAGAGGGTGTAAGTGACCTGTACTAACAACCTATAATTTGTATCTTCATAGTTATTTAGAATACGTTTCATTACTGTTCAACTGGGAGAATGGTGAAATTCAGATAAACTTGGGTTGATTTTTTAATATATACTTTTCATTCAATTCCACATCCACAGTGATACTGGTTTGTGCCAGTTATGTTATTGTTTTTTTCTCAGGGGGACATTCATTTAATTTGGATAAGAAAGTTTATATATAAATTTATCTAAATAAATAGTTGTGTTGATAGGATAGTAATGGAAAGAAGCATGTTCTTACATAATCTGGAGAGAATTATTGTGGAGATAGAACAGGAAAGGAATATCTACTAAGAAAGATACTTCTATTTTTTCTTTCCTATATTTTGATTGGTATGTCACTAAAAGAGTAAAAATAGACCTACTGTGTAATCCAGCAGTTCAACTTTCCTAGGGATTTACCCAAAGAATGCAGAAACACAAACTCAAGGGGTTTTATGAGTTGCTGTGTTCCTTGCAGTGTTATTTATAATAACCAAGTTATGGCAACACACTTAAGTGCCCCGTGACACTGTGTACTGATGAGTAGATTAAGAAGGTGTTGTATGTATGTGTAATGTGATACTACTCAGTGCTAAAAGAAGATGAACTCTTGATATTCAAGATAACATGGATGGAGCTGGAAAGGATTTTGCTAATAAAAATAAGGCAGAATGAAAAAGACAGGTATTAGGTGATTTCACTCTTATGTGGGATATAGAGAAACAAAAGGTTTGACAAAACCAAATTAAAAACAAGCTCTAGAAATATAACTATAGAATTGAGAATACTGAGGAGGAAAGGAAGGTGGACCTCAAAGGTGTGAGGGGACTCGATGGACTGATGGAGAATTCTGGTTTTGGTATGGTGGGTGTGATGTGATTATATACATCTGAAGAGATATGAACCTATACCTTAATCATAAGCAGTGTTGTAAACCAATGTTACCTCAAAAAAAAAAGCAAAAGAGAAATAAAGTAAATTATTTTCAAGAAAAAAAATCTTTAGTGGCGTAGTTGAGATTGAGAAAAATGGAGAATTCAAAAATTGGCCTAAGGATTTTGAAGGAATTTTCTTGTTCCTGGTTTTAAATTGTAATATGATTACATTGGCCATCATTGTTTTGCTTTTTCTTGAACAGAGTAGAAACCTTTTGCATAGGAAAAAAATTATTAATTGGCATAAGGGATGTAAATTATATAATACTGAGAAAACAGAAATTAGTCAAAATTTTAACCCTGAATATAATCAATTTTTATATTTTAGAATGTTTCCTTTGGGTATTATTTTACTTAGGTTATATACTTTTATGTCTTGCCTTTTTAAAAACAAGGACTTTCTAAATGCTTTTGTGTTTGTTAAAATTGTTTCTAACCCTTTAAGTCTTAGAATTTCTCCTGAGAATATTGTCTTAAGTATAAAAAAGTTTAATTAATTTTTCTATTACAAAGTTATGTAGAAGACTAGATAATTGGAAACAACCTGTTTATGCATTACTGAAATATTGAGTGAGATGGTATATAATGCTGAATCCATTGCATAGGTTAAACAAAGTAAGTTTTCCTTGAGTGTTAATTTTTGAAACAAAAAAAGTTTCTCTCCAACTTTGGGGTAAACTTCTTACCACCTTCTCCAACCCCCATTAAAAAAATACATTGTTCATTGGCAACCTAAGGTTCTTAGAATTCCTGAATAAAATCTGTTCAATTTATTGATTTCATCATTTCCTGAATTTATTAGACTACTAATATTTTTTACGTAGTTAATCTTCTGAAAGATGTGTTTTGTAAAATATACTTTAAGTAACTTTAGACTGTAGTGTTTTGTTGAAGAAAAATTAGAAACCATAAGTGTTAAAGTGACTACTAGTACCCAGTTATAAGTTAGGTGGTGGCGACACAAAGTCACATGACACTATGATCACCAAGAAACTTAGAGTTAAATAAATTATTTATTTTTAAATTAAAAATAATTGCAGTTACACATGTGATGCTCCACTGTAGAGCTTTATGTGGTAGAAGAAATAATTATATAGTGGACAAAATATTATTTATGTTTAAGGGTGAGAATGGTAGATACAGTCATCCTACATGGAGTCTGTTGTTTCTTGGATATTAGGATTAGTTGTGTTTTTGTTAAATAAGATTTGAGAAGTTTTAATTTTTTTAAACACCCTTGTTTATTTGTGGTTACCATAGTTTTCCCACAGCCAAAGTGCACCCTGTCCCCTACCACCATTCACTGTCTTTCCTTTCCTCTGCCTTCTCTACTCCCCCTCACTTTTCACCCTCCCCCACCCAACCAGTGTCTCAGATCTAGAGTCTGCTTTCAAGGGTCAGTTTACAGTTTGTCATTGTCTGATCCTTTGTTTTGTCTATATTCCACATATAAGTGAAGCCATCCAATATTTCTCTTTCTCCCTCTGGCTCACTTTACTTAGAAAAATGCTTCTACTTTCATCCATGCTGCTGCAGATGGCATGTGTTTATAGTTTTTGATTGCTGAGTAGTATTCTGTTGGGTATATGTACCACATTTTCTTGATCCAGTCATTACTGGAAAAAAATTACTAGTTTTCAGCCATTATTTCTTAACATATTTTTTCTGTTCCTATACCTTTTTGGTACTTGATTGCACATATTTAGAATGTGCCCCCATATCTGTGAGCTTCTTCATTTTTTTCTGGGGTTCTAACCTTCCAATCCTAACAGGATTCAATTACAGGAAGTATTTTGAACTACAAATGCACTCAAAATCCAGTTATTTTGTAGTTAGTTTTTACAGTAATGTGTGAAATGTCATAAATTGGAAAATCTACTTGTTTTATCCTATACATGTATTGTTTTTAAAAATGTGTAATTCTTAAGATGAATAAAGCCTGAGAAAATTTCTAATTTGTGAAAAAAGTTACTTTTAAAATGCCATATGTTAATATAATTTACTTCTTCCTTTCAGGACATGTGAACTTATATATTTGACACAACCAAATAGTTCGTAAGTAATTCAGAGCGTGTAATTTTTCACATTTTGTTTTCTTAAAAAGATTATTACTTTTAAAAAAAGATTTATTTATTTATGAATAGAAAAACTGTGGTGTAGTCCAAATGTGTGGGAGGTGAGAGGATTCACCACAGACAGAATGGAGTGCAGATCCACTAAAATAAACTGCTGAGGGGAGCAGTGGGGGAGACAGGAGAGTTCTGCTGCACCATATGTGGGTTAGCTCCCTGGCTGGGGTTGAACTCTGCTATAACAGTGATATCATTGAGACTTAACCCCTAAAACATTAGGGAGTCCCCTTCTTGAAAAGATTCTTATGGAATAATCCCAAACATATTGATAATGTCAGTGTTAGTTTTATTGATTATAACATGCTACCTTATAACTAAACCTATGTAGATGGTTTAACTTGTCACATAAAAATGTCATATGAAATATCTATCTTTATTATAAGGAAGAACTAATAATGTGCAAGTTGATTCATTCTACCTTACTACCATTTCTTAGAAAAATCTAAATTCATTGACTAAATTTTTGTTTATTCTGAGTACTTTTGTTAAGTAAGATTCAGCTTAATTTTTAAGGATAAATATGAAAATCTTCATTAAAATTGCCAAATTATTGGAACAGTATACCTATGCAAGAGCTCTACAGTTTTCTTTGAAAACAGAATGAGTAATATACGATATTTTCTACCCCATAGTAACTATATTGAAGATTATTGATAAAAAGGGAATTAGTGTATTTATTAGTAATTGTCATGGATTATGAATTCCCAGAAGTTAATATCTATGAAAAAATTGTCAACGCATAGTATCAAATTGGTAAACTAGAGTTACCTGATCCTTTATTTTTCTGTTTACTGTGTTTACTTTTATTATGGAAAGAACAAAAAAGAAAGATTTGGGAACCAAATATAGTATACCATTTCTTTTGTAAATTTTTATATTATAATTAAAATGTTCAGTATTTTCATTACAAAATGTGTACCATGGGCTAAATGTAAACATCTCAGTAAAAACACTGAATTGAGACAGATTGGTGTGTAAATTGTTTATTGTATTTTATTATGTACATAACTCAGGTCTGTAATTTTAAAGTACGGGGAAGAAAGGGTAGTGTTGGAAAATCATCAGTGTAAAGTTTTTTCCCTGTTTCTATTTACTAGGATATCTACTGAAATAAACTCTGTATTGGTGCTAAAAGTTTCTTGGATCACATTTTTACTAGCTAAAGGTAAAGCCAATATATTCATTATATGCTAACATTTCCAGTGTAAAACTTAATAATTATATATAAAACATAATGATTCTTTTGGACTAAGTTCAAAATGTTTTATTCAGCTTAATTTCTCTCCCCTATTCATTATCCAGAAATGATCATCATTAAAATCATAAAGTTGTCTTTCCATAAATATTTAGTGCATACATTTTGATTTAAAAAAAAGTGAGTACATATGTTCACAATCATGTAATTTTCAAAAATAGGAACATGCTATACTGGTATGTAAAAATTTTACTCATATTTTGCAGAAGAAAATAACTGAATATTAGTGAACTATTTTGTAACTTAAGCTGTGTTACTAAAATTATTTCTCTAACATGAAAAAGAGGTTAGAATCTTCAACTTTGTGCTTTAATTTAAAATAATATATGTTAATGTGCTTTGAAGAAAAAAAAGTTAGCATTCTAATTTTTCCTGTCATCTCCCTATTTTTCACTTCTATGCTTATCATTTGATTGTTATCATTATATAATCAGGGTTATGACCTTTACATTCTATTCTTAAGTCTGTATTTTATATATATATATATAAACTTGTCTACTATCATCCTTATATATACATAGTCTGAGTTTGTTATCATTCATATATCATTGCCGGGGGCCATGCTACTTATGCTGAGTGACAAAAGTCTGACATGAGGGACAACCCTGAAAAATCAGGAGCTCCAAAGCTGGCCCCTTCCCGATCTCCATATAAAACTTGTTTACTATCATCCTTATATATAAATAGTCTGAGTTTATTATTATTCATGTATTATAGCTTCTCTACTTTATTTTGATTTAACCTTAGCTGGCTAGATTTTTCCAGGAAAGAATTTCACAAAAAAAGCTTTTTTAACAGTTTTTCCTAGTTTGGCATTTTATGAATCATATCCATAACCTTTATACTTGAAGAACAGTTTAATTGTGAGTCCTGTTCTTTGGTGGTGTGCTTAGGACGTTATTACTTGGTTGAGCATTGCTATTGAAAAATTTGAGGCCACCCTTATTTGCTTCTTTAAGACTTGAACAATTTTTTTCCCCCTGAGCTTCAGTATCTCTATCAGGACATCTTTTGACTTTTATTATTGTGTAAGAAAAGAGAAGGGAACACTATCCTTTTTTAAACAGCAGTGTCTTCCCAGAGAAATCTTAACATACTCCATTGTTTAGTATTATTCTATTCCCTTAGGTATAACATTACTGTATTCTGTAATGTATTAGGAATGTCAACTACTTTATATTGGACTGTTTTTATCTTCCATATATACTAGTTTTTATTATTTTATTTCAATCATTGGGTTTTGTCTCATGTATGGCTATTTTTTATCTTGAGTTTTCTATTTGAGCTAAACAATATAATGATGTTACTTGGGTTTCATTTTTTTTTTTACTCTGTCTAATTCCCTGTTTTTATATAATTTGTGTTTTTAAAATTCTTTTTTAAATTTTTTAAATTTATATATATTTGACATCAATTGTAATCCCCATGTATTCCCCATCACCATATCACCAGTGCACTATCACCTCAGTCCCCCGTTGTTTTTGACAAAGGGTAATAGGGCATTTTCTTTTTTATATATTCTTCTGAATTCTCTGTCTGATTTTCCACCCTTCTCATGTTGTCATTCTATTTTTTTTTCTCTTCTATGATGTATTTGCATAATAACTGTGCTTCTTCCACCAGGTTGCTAGTACTTTTTATGGGCAATTCTGACCTAATGTTGTATTTTCTCTGGTGTAATGTGAATGAATTTCCCTTATTCACTTTGCATTTTACCTGTGACTAGTTGTATGCCCCAAAAAACTACAGTATGAAAACAGGTCATTTTTTTATGTTCACTTTTAGTTAGAGGGTAGGGGGAAATGTGGAGAATTTATAGGAAGGATACAAGTTTTTGACCTCAAATTTTTGTGTGAACAAAGTAAAACAGAACACTTTTATCCTGTTATATCCCATTAGTACAACTCAGATTATTTTCCAATTCAGTGCAGTATGCTGTAGTCTATATTTTTGTCAGAAGGTTAGTTATAATTGTTTACCCTTTTCTGTCAGCAGTTTCTATTCCCTCCACGTAGGAAGAGAAATAAAATGAGCATACCCTCTATGTCAATATCTCAAATTTGGCTTTGATGCTAACATATAACCAGTACATTTTTTTCTTTTACTTTATTAGGTATTTGGAAGGGAGAATTTCTTTGATCTCACTTCCCACTCTTCTAATTTTAACTAGAACTTCTTGATATTATTCTTTACCTCTATAATCTTTCTTAGTGTATTTTGAACATGTTTTTTGCCTTACCTATCTATTTCAGAAATCTACCTGATTTAGGAGTTACCTATTTTCTAACATAGTTTCTATACCTTCACTATTTATTGGGATTATTACTGATTTAGCATTTAGACATTTGTATGATAGAAAGTGAGTTTTGAAAATAATATATAACAGAGCCATAGCAAATATGTCATAACTATATTTGATCATTATTTGTATATTTTGTGTAGCTACATTTTTTTTCTCTATTTCTTACAGTTTTCTGGTTGTATACTATTGTATTAACTTTGAGGAATTCAATCTAAATACTTTATAGATATATAAATTTACAGTTATATGTAAATTTTGTTATTTCTGTATGGTCTTGTTTGTAATTTTTAGAGTGAAGTTAGAATTGAAAATATATGTGGTTTTATAATTAAATAGAATTTAAGATTAGCATAGGCCATATGTCAAAATTGTTTTCAAAAGTAATAAATTCTATGATTCTTAACAAAATTGGAAGTAAGTCTAAAAAACAAGAATAAATTATATATTGGGATTTAATTGTGATTATGACCTGCAATTGTAATTCTCAGAGTAGACTTAGATTTTGTGACTTCATATAATTTTATTTATGTTTACATATTTCAAATGTGACTTGAATTTTTACCCCCAAAATATCTTTAATCTCTCTCTAATGATTGTTGAATAAAAGAGTATATGCCTATATATACTCATATACCTAAACCCATAATTTTGTCTGAATTAGTGATCTCAGTCTAAAATTTAAAAATGTGACATCCCTTTTTTTTAAATATATATTCAGGGAAAGTACTTCAAATGGAAGATGATCTGGTGATATCGTTTCAGTTAATGCTATGTGTCCTTGACTATTTTATCAAACTCTCACCTCCTGCATTGCTCAAAGAACCATATAGTAAGTATTTAAAATAATTCATGCCCTTCCTACCTCATTATTACATAGTTGTCTATTGAGTGATTGTTAGACCCAAAACATGGTGCTAGAGCTGAGGAGATAATAAAAATAAATCAAACACGGATTCTACCTTCTGATAGCATAAGATACGGAAGAAGAGGTTAGACAATGAAATAAATAATTATAATACATGGTAGAAAGTTGTTTAGGACAAAATACAGCAAAAACCATAGGAATTCAGGAGATAGAAAGTTCGGATTACAACATGGAGGAGAATACATAAAAGAGGTGACATTTTAATTGAGCTTTGAAAAATAAGTAGGTTTTGAGTGTAAAGGGAAATGAAGGGAGAGAATTCCCAATAAAGAACAAATAAAGAGGCAAGGCACAGGTATGAATGAAACTGCAAGGGATAGTGGCCCATAGTACAGAAATAGTTAGAAGTTTTTATTACGCTAGAATGATTATGTGACGTGTATGTGTGTGTGTGTGTGAACTGTCATTGATTTATTTCAGTGGGTTATAAGTTAGAAAGTGTATTTAAGTAAAAATAACTATTGCTAAAGTAATTGGAGAGCATTAAGCAAAGATGATACTCCTCAGAATGGAATTGCATCCTATGGTAACCTTCATAGTAGGATAGCACAATTACTTAACGCTCTGGAAAAATGTGAACTGAACTAAGGCTGAATTGATTCCTTGCTTATAAAATGATGAAAGTATTACTAATACTAAAAATAATAGAGATCAGATGATAGCATGAAAATTTCAAAGGACTGTTGAAAGGTGGGTGAAAATTGAAGTCTCCAGCAAAATTTTGAAATGTGTTGAACATATTTGTTATAGAAAGCAGCTTATTTTAGCAAAACCACATGCAAAATAGAGGGGGAAATATAGAAAGCAATAAACATACTGCAAAATTTTCTGAACCTTTAAAATAATTTCTTTTCCTTCTTTTTTCAATGTAATAACTTTGTAAATTGATGTAAATGTCACTTTAGGAGACAGACTTTGTTCTTTTAGCTAATCTAATGTTCATTTAATTCTCTAAGTGCTGTGCTAAAAAAAGAATATGAAGTGTTGAATTAATTAACTATGGTAAACTTAACTTTTTTATTGTGGGGAATTTCAGATGAATCCAAAAGTAGTATAATAAGCCTCAGTGTACTTATTGCCAATCATCAAAATATAACTTATGGTCAACATGTAGCCCTTTTACTGCCCAGTTCCACCAGCTGTTATTTTGAAGCACATCTTTGCATACCATTTTATCCTTACAAATTTCAGTATGTATCTCTAAATGATAAACATTTTTTTAAAATATGTTATAATATCATTATCACATGCAAAAAAATAAATTAGTGATTCCATATTACCACCAAATATTCTCTGAGTGTTTGGACCCTTAACAGTCTTATAAAAGGAATTAAAATATTTTTTTACAGATTGACTAAATCTGAATCTAATAAGATCTATACTTTGTGAATTATAGGATTTTATGCCTTAAAAAATTTTCTCCATCTCTTTTTTCTTGTACTTTATTGACTAATCACGTGGTTTGTCCTGTTGAGTTTCCCTGGTTTAATTTTTACCAGTTACATCCTGTGATATAGTTTGACATGTTCTTCAATGTCTTGTAAACTGTTGATTGAGCCTAGAGGCTATTTATAGTTAAATATCTATAATCTCTATAATAGTTGAATCAGTCTTCAGCTTGAACTGGGAATACTAAAAATATACAAAAAAAAAAAACCCTGTAATTTAAAAAGTCTGTTTATTATAATATCATTTATATACATGTCTTTTAAAAGCATCATAATGCATGCTGTTTGCTAAAACTTAATATTTTATTTATTTTTATACTATGCCTAGAAATTGTATTCATGACATTTGCTTGTTATTTTTAAGAAAAATTTTCCCCTCACCGATTGAGGAGAATACACTTAAAATTAGTTGACAGCCTGGCTAATTCCTTTGCCTTGTTTGTATTTGGGCAGGGACTTTAAGTATTTTACAGTTTTGGGGTTAATTGGGAGCAGAATAGAACAGGGCTGGCAAAAACTATTATCAGTACATATAATTGATATTCAGTAAATAAATGAAACTTAGTCTTTTAATGAGATCTCATATGTAAAAATAACTGAATTTTTTCAAGATTATTTGATCCACCAACTTATAATTAGAATTCTTCATTATTTTATGTAGTGAAATGTACTTTTGTTCTTATCTAATTTACCATTTTTACAGAAACAGCTGTCATACCTATTAATGGTTCACCTCGAACACCAAGGCGAGGTCAGAACAGGAGTGCACGGATAGCAAAACAACTAGAAAATGATACAAGAATTATTGAAGTTCTCTGTAAAGAACATGAATGTAACATAGATGAGGTAATTTGACTTCATGATTTCTTTAAAATAGATTCAGCATAACAGTATATACTTTTTTGATGAAGAGTTGTTCGTTGTCATTAATGTTGACTCTTACAGTAGAAAAATATTCAGTTACTTTGATTTTTAAACAGAGAAGCTTCCTTACTCTGAAAATCACTGAAATGTACTTTCATTAAAATGGTAGTTTTCACATAAATTTGTCAGTTCCCCTGTTGTTACTAATGTCTCTGATGTTTTAAAATAATCTGCTAAAGAAACTCTAGTGTTTTTGTTGAGTGATGTGATGCATTAAAATTCTATTTAGCATTTCTAATAATTTCTCTCTTTCTAAATAATATACCAGATATTTATGCATGGTAGAGGATACACATGAACACACAGGAATTGCTTACCATACTCATAGAATTTGGAATGTTGGAATTGAAAGAAATCTTATAAATAATGTGCTCAGCCTTCTTTCTTATAATGAGTAAGCAAGCTACCACAGATTAATAGCTGATTACTGAGAGTCTCTTGACATTGGGACATTTGCTATTAGTGCTCCTTTTCACTATACCAGGCTGTTTCTCTCATAGTCATTTTGTCCACAGTTCACTACTACTAGATAGCTTCTATAAAATGATACATCTGTGACAGTTCTCTGTTATCTTTGAGAAGGAAAAGAGTTATGATCCAGAAATCTTAAGAAGTATTAGAAAAGATTTGTTAAGATAGCTGGGTTTTAGCACTCTGGATTTTGAATTTCAGTAAATATATGGATATAGACATATAGCTACATATAGCTACAGATGTGCCAGTTTTACATATAGATGTTTACTGTTTTTTCTAGAATCACAATTATTTTTGCTAATAAATGACAAATGTCTTTGAAATATTTTCTTTATTCTAGTTTATTACTTGATCCAACATAGTGAATAGGAATAAATGCAACTTTCTGATTCCTGGTTGTTAATGTTCTAGATTTTAGAACTTCTTGTAAAATTTCATTTTTAAAATCAGAAATAAATCATTCTTTTACTTTCCTTTTCAAATAATTTAGAGTTTTTGTAATAATGAACTTAAAGGTATTGTTGACTAAACTTTGATGGTAGTTGACATTAGCTGACATTGATTACATATAGTTTTGGATTATTTAACTGTTGGTTAGATGTATTTATGATTGTATAATTATTAGTCCTACTAATTTGTCGACCAGAACTACCCATCTTACATAAATATCCTAGGTAAGTGGGAGTTAATTAGAAGGCAAAACTAGTAAGTATTATAAACGATTCATTCTTGTAATTTATTTGTGATGTAGAATATGGTAGATGTAGAATATTTGTGATGTAGAATCTGATGTTAAATTATTTCTACCTTAATAAATGTGAACTCTAAATTTAGAAAAGAAAATTAAATGAGGAAAAGTAACTTGTTTAAACTTCTATAACATTCTGCAAGTGTAGAATAGGCAGGGATATAACTCCAGATTTTATGGATACAGTCTTTTATTGTCAAAGTTATATGTGGGATGCTTTTCCATGAAACTGCATAATTCTATATGTCATCTTTCATTTGGTTTTGAGTGTTATTTTTTTATGTTAAATTAGTTTTTATAAAAGTAAGTTGCTTTACTAAATTTATGGTAAAAAGTTGAATTGATATTCCTTAAGCACGTTTCAGATGATATGTGTGAAATAGCCCAAAACTATGCTTTGGGGAGAAAACAGAGACAATGTGAAGGGCTTTGTTTTCTCCCCAAAGCATAGTTGGGTTTTAATTCCAGTTTTGCCATTTTCTAGTTGGCTAACTTTGGTCAAGTTGCTTAATATTTTTTGTTTCTTATCACTTTTATCATTTGTTAAATGTGGAATACTGAAGTTGGTTTCAATGTGTTTTCTTGCCATAAATTCCATTTCATTAACAACTCATTACTCCATCTTCATTTTAGACCTGAAATATGTCTCACTTAAATTAAAAATAATTTAGTTAATTATGAACTAAATTTAAGTGATTGTTCAAAATGTCAGTTAATACTTTTACTTTAGTGTTAATGACAGAGATTTCATATTTTTAAAAAACTTTAATGGTCTTTTGTAACTTTATCTTTTACAGGTGAAAAATGTTTATTTCAAAAATTTTATACCTTTTATGAATTCTCTTGGAATTGTAGCTTCCAGTGGCCTTCCAGAGGTAATCTGAAATAAAAATTAATTAAAAGTTAATAAGTTTGAGGACTTTCAAAGAAGGACTTAGTCATTTAAATTTATTAAGATTACATTCCTGAATATTAATTTTTTTCCCCTAGGAAAGAAATCTAAGTCAAATTGCAGTGAGCCAACTTTACATAGCAACAAAAGATTTCTTTTGAATATCATATACTTAAATGTATAAATAAGCATCATTTTGTATTTTACACTTGAAATTGATGGTATTAAAATCTTTCAAAAATCAAAGTATAGGCTCTAATGCCATTAAATATTTAAATATAACTAAATGTTATATATAACAATATATATAAATGTTAACTATAACAAATTGGATACTAATTTGTTTTGCTCTGCATCCTTAAGCATAGGCTACATATTAATACTATCAACATTATTGGTATTACTGTATTGTAGAACATCTCTTTTCACTATTTTTAAAAATCACTTAATTGAAAATAAATTTGGTTGAAATGACTACCAGTTATGTTGCAAAAATGTTTTACATTGGTGGTATGTCAGCCATCAATCTTTTTGCCTCACATTTTTGTCTCAAATTCCTTGGTCTTCTGTGAGAACACAACAGTTCTTATGTGATAAGGTAAAATGGGAAGAAGCTGCTTACATAAATGATAAAGAATTGAGTGATAAAGCAGTATTGTACAAACACCTAAAAATAGTCAACAACAAAAATGTAATCAGGTAATTAGATTGGTGATTCTGTGATTGATATTTAATGTCTCTAAAATAGGGCAGGGACATATTAAGCTTAAATATGAAAGATTATTCTGCACAGTAAACTTATGGAGATAAACAAAAATTTTACATTTAAATGGATTTTTCCTCTTACTCTTAGAATGCAGGTTTAGTTCCCTCAGATTAGAAACACTTTAAAAGTTGCAGCGGAATAACTGCCTATTCGGCATTGGTTTTGAAACTATGAATAGATAATTATGAATTAATTATATATATTCAGAACTGATTGTTAAAATTACAGATTGTAATAACTGAAAAGTTGTTTAACGTTGGGAATAAATCCTGCATTATGTTAATTGTGTTAATTGAGCTTATTCCCTTGCCCACATTAATTAACTGAAGGGCATTAAGAGTGAACCAATGTGTTTACAAAAAGATAAACATATAATCAAGGGGATTTGTTACAGTGTTTGAAAAATACTTTATATTGCTAAGCCTAGTAGATTAAAAGTAAGGGATATATGAGATGTTAAAGTTCAGCGCTTATAATAATACCTATTTTTAATCTTATTGTTCCATCTCTCTACTTCGTGGCTTTGGTAGTCATTATCTGTATAAAATTCTAATCAATGGGGTATATACATAGAATAGGTTGAAAAAATCTGCAATTTTCTTCACTTTTAGATATACCTTATATCAAATATGAACTCTATATATTGTAAAATTAAGTGCTGATTGTATAAAATTCTTTAAACAAATTAGTATTTGTATGTTATAAGAGCTTTCATGGTGTGAAAAGATAAGCATCAGGTTTTTTTTTTCTTTTGAGGTGGAAAGTCTCTCTAAACAATATGAAGAGATATACCTTAAAAGCAAAGATCTAGATGCAAGACTATTTCTGGATCATGATAAAACTCTTCAGGCTGATCCTACCGACAGGTATTATTGTACACAGTACTTTCACTACCAGTTTATTTTGATAGATGCAGGTGTAAATTTAGGTTTTTACTTAACTTATATAACTTTTAAAAGGTCATTTTATTATAAATTACTTTGAAATATCATAATAAATTAAAATATTTTATAAAGCTAATTATAAGAAAAAATGAACAGTAATATAAGTATATAGTTTATTAACAAGTATATTCACATTAAGTATGAATTGTTCTTTATGATAGCATCTTACTGTTAGCTAGGAATAGGTCTGTACTTCTTAAGAAGTATACCAAAGGACAGATATTGAAGTAATGCTACTGGGTTTGTTTAATTTTTCCATTCTTATATCTGCTATAGTTTGCTTGGTTTGTTTTATAAATGTTAATACAGAAGTATATTAATTTGATTTGTCATGTAGAATCCTAAAATAGGAATGGAGAAAGTAACTATAGACATGTTTTAAACAGCATACGTAAGATTAGCTTTATGCCTTTAACATCAAATCTTTTAATATGTAACTGAAAAAAACATAAATTGGAAATTAATACAAATAATATGTTCCTAATTTTATTTAAATTAAAGTAAAGCTCTTGAAAGTTATCATAATAAATGTTATTTTTTAATACTGACTGACTTGGTTAGTAATGCCATATAACTTTCTAAAGAAAACATCTACATTTCTATGAAAATGTTTTAACTTTCACAAGAAAAGGTGAAAGAAAAATGAAATTTTATTGATGCAATTTTTGGGTCATCTGCTTCCTATCACTTTTTTTATTGACGTACTGTAATTTTGTATGATTTTATGAAGCTAATACTACTTTGTTGATCCATGTAGTACACATAAATTTTCTCCTGGATTTTGCTTATTATTTAGCTTCGAAATGCAGAGAACGCCAAGAAAAAGTAACCCTGATGAAGAGCTAAACATGATTCTTCCACAGACTCCAGTTAGGTATGAATTTTCTTCTGATTTTCATTGTAATTGTTTGCTCAGATCTTTATAGTGCTTTGAGTTTGTTAATTTATTTCATTTATTTGTATTATTATGCAACCCAATATACATTTGATTTTTGCATGCCAGGTATTTTGCTAGTTGTTTGGGATATGATTAGTAACCCCAGTTTTGTCTATCCTTAAAGAATATGACCTAGAATGGAAATGTGTTCCAATTAAGTAAATTAAAAAAAAAAAGTATAAACATTTGCCCTAGGTTCTTATACCCTAGAAAATAAGAACCATTTTTTCAATTTCCTTGAAAAATTTTCTTCAATTTCCTTGTTATTTCCAACATCTAATCTGTTGTTAGTTATTGTTGATTCTACCTTTAAAATATTTCTGGAGTCCTAGACCTACTGATCTCCATTTCTGCTCTGGCCACCCTTGTCCCTTTATTTTTCTGAATTTTTTGCTGTAACCTACTAATTGATCTACTCTTATCACTGTTCATTTCTCTTCATTACCAAATCTATTCTACAGAGAGTCCCCAGAATAATATCCTACCAATATATATGTATCAGATCATGTTCATTCTGCTCTTCTAGCTTCTGATTGCTTCCTATTATTGAAATATGATGCAAATTCTTCACTATGCAATTATTTTGTGCCTATGAAATCTCTATCTTCGTCTTGTTTTCCTGCTTAATGTGATTTAGCCAGTTTTTTAAAACTCTATATTCTCTGCTCTTGTGCTTGAAAACCTTTTACACTTTTGTTATAACACTTTTTCTTTTTCTTCGCACGAATTGCCACTGGTTACTCTTCCTTTAGGTTTAACCAAAATTTTTTTAAATGATTTCTTTCTGAAGTATTTTCCTTTTGATAACATTCTATTTTATTCCTTCATAGTGTGTATTACTGTTTGTAATTATCAATTAGTGTCTTTGCTTATTTATGCCAAAGGTTGTACCCATAATAGTCTTAAAGTTTCTTTTATTTTTTTTAAAAGATTTATTTATTTGTGCATACAAGAACTGGGTTATAAGCCAGAGGTGCAGGGGGTGAGCGAATTCACCAGAGACAGAGTGGGGAACAGAACAGGTGGATAGACTGAAATACACTACTGAGAGGAGCAGAGGGCAAGATAGAAGAGGTCTGCCATACCATGTGTATCACATACCTGGACAGGGATTGAACTCACACTGCAGTGGCTACAGACAGCTTCACAGTGCTGCAACGCAACCCCTTGTGCTACAGAGGATGCTCAATAGTCTTGTTATGTTTCATACCACATAGACATTGAATTTTTTTTTGTTCACCATTTAATAATTAGGATCTAGGATAATACTAGGTATATAGTAGGTCATCAATAATATTTTCAAATGACTGTATACACACACAAAATATGTTTTCGTGTAAGAATAATAATAGTTTATGACATATCAATGGGATAGCACAGAATCTACAGTAGTAATATACTACTACTTCAAAATTAGGTGATTAAAATTTACTACATACTACGTGCACACACACAGAGTTATAACACTATCTTAAGAGATAGTTTTAATTTTGTATTCTTGCAAAGGTGACTTCTGAGATTATATATGCTTCTTGAAGATCTATATAAAGAAGAGTCACTTGACTTGTTTTACTTAACTAAGTATCTTCCTGTCTATTTGGAAAAAATTTAATATTTATTATAACATTTTCTTGAAAGAATACCATTAATGAGGCAGTTTATTATGTTTCCTCTTTAAAATGATACCTAGTTTCACCAATTAATATTTTATTGTTATATGGTTTTAATAAGTAAATAAGTATACCAGTACTTTTACTATAAACTTGCTGATTACAAACATATCCTTTTTAAAGATATAATCAAAATGTAATTCCTTGTAAACAGCAGTACACTGTTTTGTTATATCTTATTTCAGAGAACTTAGAGATAAGTATAGACAGTTTGAAGGTAAGTTTTACTTGTGAGATAGATGCATCTCATTTTTTTTCTTTCATTCCTTAATACTTCTTGCTATTTTTTTTTCCCCTCTAGGACTGTTATGAATACTATCCAACAGTTAATGATGATCTTAAACTCAGCAAGTGATCAACCATCAGAAAATCTCCTTTCCTATTTTAATGTAAGTCTTACATGAAACATTTATTGTGGTATCTTGGTGCAGAAATTTGAAATTGGAAGTTATAATACAGAGTATTTTTTAAACACCTATATCCCAACCAATATGTAGTTGTTTTATTTTTTTAAGACCTCCAAATTAGATATTAGTAGTAGTTTGTTTTATTTAAATAGTGTTTTAAATTTTCTCATGCTTGTTGTTTGCTTTGCTCACCTTTCTTGCAGCTTAGACCTTGTTTTTAAGATCATTTTCTTTCTTCTTCAGATACATCTTTTAATAATTCCTTTAGTGAGTGTGAGTTGGGGTGAACTTACAGGATTTTTGTGGGTTTTTTTCTTATTGTCTTAATATCTTTAATTTTAGTCAGATATCTGCTGTCTTCTTTTAATCTCATGTTCAACTCATTTTCATTTATAGTTCTTACCTGTGTCTTCCACATTGCCGTATGCAACTCCTGATAGAACCTGAGTTTGATATTTGAAGGTCCCCTGCTCCCTTCTTTCCCCTCTCAACAAAAGGAAGAGAAAGAATAAAAACTAGCATCTATATTATTTGCTTGCTTGTTTACTCCTTATTTAAATTCAAGTGAGGGTTGGGACCCACTGAAATGTTTATACTTGGAAACTGGGTAAAACCAGATGACTTACTAAATTTTGGCTTATATTATCAAAGTGATTTCTGTCATCATATTCACAGTTGTGTTGGCTCAAAATTGATAATATATGTTCAACTTGCATGAAGTTACTTTTCTATTGGTTATAGCACAAGAATATTTCCCAAACATAGTTATCTAGTACTTAGAACTTTTAGAAGGAATAATAATAAAAGTTAAAAGAATGATAACTTCTCTGTACTCATATATCATTTCCAATATTTCCTCCAACATTTGAAATATAGAAGCTCTTTTTTATTTCGAGCTACTTCAGTCGGACCAAAAATTCTACCTCAAAGATATTCTCTGGAGCCCAATTGAAAGCTTAACATTAAATTCAAAGTTTTATTTAGACTGCAAATTGCCTATCTCAGAGTGGGCATATCTTGAAGATCATTAAGTTTTTCTTAATTTTGTTTCTTTATTCATACTTCATTTTTTAAATTAATGTCATCTGTGTGTAATTAAAATCTTATTGATATGAGTCTATAGATATTTTTATGTATGTCTTGAAAGGAATGATTTATGGCAGGAAATACTCTTTGTTGCTGAGTTTCTAAGATGTGTGTGGTATTTTCTATAAGGATGATAAAGTTATTGACATAGAATATGAAATTTTTTAATGACATACACATTTCAAAGAAAATTAGAATTCATCTTAATTTTAGAAACGTTACCTTCTAATGTATGTTTTTAATGTACTTAATTTATAAATATGAATTTTCAGTTTTTGTAGCTGAAGAGATGTATTTTAATACATTACATTATAAATTTTAGGATATCTAATACACATTTTAATAAGCATCTTGTAATATGTTTTTATTATTAAATTTGGTATAGTCCCACCCCATATAATACACATATCGGACTTTTATAACCATTTCTGTCATGTGTTTTCAAAAATGTAACTAATTTAGGTAATTCTAACTCTTATGAAGTTTCAAATTAGGAAATGATACCAACACCAAATTTTTCATCATTTGCTCTTTGGGGGATAGTATCCATCCCAATGTAAATTTTTTTTAAAGATTTTTTAAAAATTTATTTATGCATATAAGAGCTGGGGTGAAGGTCAGCAGTGCAGGGGTGAGAGGATTCACCAGAGACAGAATGGGGAGCAGAGGCAGATTGACTGAAATACACTGCTGAGGGGAGCAGTAGGCAAGGCAGGAGAGGTCTGCTGCACCATGTGGGTCCCCTCCCTGGCTGGGGATCAAACTTGTGCTGCAGTGGCTGCAGAAGCCCCACACTGTGGTGCTCAACCTGTTGTGCCACCAGGGAGGTCCCAATGTAACTTTTAATTGGAGATATTTTATGGTATATATTGAGACTCTTATTAATTAAAGGATTAACAAAGCAAATCTTTTCCCCTAATGCAAAGGCCAGAGATTTAGATAAATTATTTCAGTTATGCTCTAGAGTTTTTTGGTTATAAACATCCAAAACTGGAATTCTATGATTTGCTTATCCAGTAGTTCTGTGTATCTAGTTACTTCTGTAATATAAATAATTAAAACTGTTAAGTAATCCATTATAGAACAGAAAAAATTAACTATATTAAACAATAACCTTCAACATTGATATTTGTGTTTCCTTCTTAAAGAACTGCACAGTGAATCCAAAAGAAAATATCTTGAAAAGAGTAAAGGATATTGGATATATCTTTAAAGAGAAATTTGCTGAAGCTGTGGGACAGGGTTGTGTTGAAATTGGATCTCAGGTAACAAGTTTATTTTGAATAGTGCCACTATATAGGAAATAATTTCAAATGCAACATCTGTCCAAACTGTATAAATATTATTTTAGTATGTCTAATGGTAAAGTGTACTGGCAGATAAACTCTATCCCAGTGCCTGAGTATGCTGTATTTATGATAAACCTTATTGGAAAATATTTTTAAAACTATAATCTGGTATACATTTTCAGTGTAGTGACATTATATTTCGATGTAAACGATTGTACTTAAGAGTACTTTTTTAATGAAATTTGTGCTTAAAACTTAGATGAAGGAAAATAGTAAGTGATTGCATGTTTATCTCTAAAATTTCTTTATTCTCTCAACTAATGGAAAATAGTTCTTTGGTTACAACTTTTTGCTGTAAGAGTTAGTTCTGATTTTTTTCTGTAATGGTTTTACAAACATGTTATCATCCTAATTTGGGTAGCTATCTTGAAAATATATGTCCTCGTTCACAGCAAATAATGCTTGGTATGTAAAGTGTTTAAAATCATACCAGGTATATCCTATGTTTATGTGTGTGTGCATATAATGATGTATATATATTCAAGTAGAATGAAGGAAAGCCAGGTAACATATGTGTCCTCTTGATAATTAATTGGTATTGTTAAGCATCATTGATTAGATCTTGAGTTTTAGGCAAGCTAGCTTTAGTAACCTCTTGGTAGCCATATTCCCAATAGGGTCTGAGATGTATTTAAAGGGAAAACATTCTAAATGTAATCATTATTGTTATTTTATATAATAGTGGGATCTCATTTATCTTTCTTTGTTCTTAGCGATACAAACTTGGAGTGCGATTGTATTACCGGGTAATGGAATCCATGCTTAAATCAGTAAGTTACAAAGAATGTAATTGAAAACACAGTTCAGTGGTGACATACAAAAATATCAGTTAAATATTTTTTATCTGTTTTAGGAAGAAGAACGATTGTCCATTCAAAATTTTAGGTAAATTTTTTAGTTTTAGTAAAAAGTTTTTTCTTTTTATGACAGTAAATGTTTCAGAATCTTTTTTTTTTCCTTTAGCAAACTCCTGAATGACAACGTCTTTCATATGTCTTTATTGGCATGTGCTCTCGAGGTTGTAATGGCTACATATAGCAGTAAGTTAAACTTTACTAAATAAACCTTTTAGCCTAATTTAAAGTTAAAATAGTTATCTAAGGTATGGTGTGTTGTTTGGGGGTAAGGGGAAATAGGGTTAAGGAAAAATGTATATTTGATGTCATTATATCCTGAAGAATATAATTGGTCATCATCATAAGTTATAAGTGGCTTTTCAGATAAGTGGCTCTTCTCTGAGTTATTTTATGTCCTATTAGGGATAGTGTTTCACTATTCTGTATTATACCAGATTTAGGAATGATTCCTATGGAAATCCTTTTATAGACCTATGAGGTTGCAAAATGCCAGAATATAGTATTAAGAATCAGCTTCCACTGCTGTGAGAATGCTGCTATACATTTTTTGAAAATGAGACCAAAAGTTGGAGCTAGAATCTACTAGATACATAGAACAGAGAGCTATGACGGTGGTTTTTAAAAATATGTTGCTTTACACATGTGTCTTTTACAAATGTAAATATTTTTTAAAATTTTGTTTGCAAAAAATATGTAGGAATACAAATATAATATTATTAAGAGAAACTGGAATTAGTAAAAAAATTAGAAAACTAAATCATCATTAATAAACAAGAAATACACATTTAAAAGAGATATAATTTTCTAACTACTCAAATCAACAATTATTAAAGGATCCTTCCCTCTCCCATCAAAATTAATGAGATAGTTAAAATAGATATACTAATGAATTGTATACAACAATATAAGTTTAAGGTTTTCACATCTTTGCAAATTTGATATAAGGTGTGAATCCTATGCATGTAAGCACTCAAAAGTTTTCTACTGTTATAAATTTTGGTTTGATAAAAACTTTCCAACCTAAAAATACGTACTTCGAAGCTTCGAACATTTCATATGTAAGTTATATATATTGTTTTTTGTTTTTTTTTTTCATTTTTAGGAAGTACATCTCAGAATCTTGATATTGGAACAGATTTGTCCTTCCCATGGATTCTGAATGTACTTAATTTAAAAGCCTTTGATTTTTACAAAGTGATTGAAAGTTTTATCAAAGCAGAAGCCAACTTGACCAGAGAAATGATAAAACATTTAGAGCGATGTGAACATCGAATCATGGAATCCCTTGCATGGCTCTCAGTAAGTAACTAGATAATATCTACTTAGTGATTTCTTTAGGAGTAGCTTTTCTTAAAGCAAGATGCCTTGAAACAATGCAGAATTCTTTAAAATATTTGGGTAATTTATTTAAAATTCTGGTGTCATGTTTGAAATTTTAAGTACTGATCTTAAATTTCAACAAAATAATTAAAAATTTTGAGATTATGCCAGTTTGATGAATTAAAGGCATACTTTTTTAGTTCAATAAAGTTAGGGTTTTTTGGCCCCATTGTTGAAAATAGTCTCAATCTATATAATTGTTCCTTTGTAGTTATTTTTTATAGCATAATAAGAAAATAAATCACATTCTCTATTCCTCTCTATGTAGCATATAAGCTATCATAAGGCTTTCTTTTTTTCTTTAGTAAAGGTGACATTTTTTATCTAGTAATACTAAAATATTTGGAGTTCATTCATTATTATCTCTAAACCTGTGTAGTTGGGTGATACTTTGTAAATCTTCAGGTATATAGATTAATACAAACTGGATTTCTTTTGAAACTTTTTCTTTCTAAGCATTTATCTTTTACTGTTAGGTTCTTGGAAAAGTCATGATGTATTTTTTCTGTTTTCTATGTGAAAATATGTCATGACTTTTCTGACAACCCAATAATAGAGTATAAAACTGGCAATTTAAAAAAAAATCAAGACTTTAATTACATTAGATTCCTAATGCAATGCCTAATGCATATAAACTTAGATTAGTGGGTAAGAGATAAGTTATTTCTTAGTGTTTTATTGTACTGACATATAGACAGTATTGAATAGAAAAGGAGATAAATAAGGGAAATTAATAGTAAGATGTTGCAATGTAATACTTGAATCTAGTAACTCCTTTATACAAGGAGCTTCTGCCTTAAGAAGAAGATAAGTGGTTAGGAGAAAACTCAGAATGTAAGAGAGTAGCAAAAAATCAATAAACAGATTAAAAAAATAAGTAAAGAATATTTTTCAGAGGCTGATGTGACCACTCCTAAAAAAATTGAAATAAAGATATTACTATATCATCAGAAAATAACTATTCTCATTTCTTTTAGAGAATTTTATTTATTTTTATTGTATATTTATTTATTGGGGGTAACATTGGTTGCAGCACTGTGTATGATTCAGAGGCATAGATTCACACCTCTTCATATGTGTCTTAGAATACCACAACTACCACCAATACACCCATAATTCTGTACCATGTTCCATTGTCTCCCCTCTTTGCATCTTTGCTCCCCTCCTCTCATCTTTATTCCCATCCACTCTACCTCTCTGATACTCTTGATTCTATACTTAGATTTCTAAGGTTTGTTTATGTTTAGTTTTGTCTCTTTGTTTTGTTTCTCTGTATTCCATACCTGATTGAAATCATCCAATATTTGTCACTTAGAGAATTAATTTATTTCCATCATCATACATCTGCTGTGTGCTTTGCATTGGGATAAACATTGTAATGATAGGTAAAGACAAGGGCCCTGAATTTTGTCCAAGAAATAATAGAAATTTACTGTTTAAAAATTGCTATGCTAAGGCCTGTTTAATACAGTTACAGGCATTCTATAGGATTCTAAACAATATTCCTTTACTTTTGAGAACTCTTAGGAAAAGTGACATGTCCAACATGTTTAGGACATAATTTATTAATAATATGGTAATGTGGAGGTATGAAGCTTTGAAATTAAATTCTAAAGTGTGCTGTATCTAAGGGATAAAATTGCAATCAGTGATTTTTGTTTATATTCCTAAAGTTTGAATTTTTGCAAAATCAATACATATTACTCTCTAATTGTAAAGTGAATAATAGAGTTGTAGTGGGTAACTGTGAAGATAAGCTATGCCATAAAAATAAAATACTGCAATTTTTCCTGTGAGAATAACTGGCATTTTAAAGAAGGGAACATAATAGGGATATATTTGAGTTTTCACAGACTTTAAGTATTTTATTTTGAAGTATAACATATATGGAAAAGTATATATCACAAGTGATAGTTTGAAGAATTTTCACAAATTGAACTACACACATGTTAATAATACCACCATCAAGAATCAGAGCAAACATCTATAGTTTTTGATTCTCTGTTATAGTAAGAAGCTCTCATTAAATTTCAGATTGATACAGAAGTATCAACAACACAGTGTTGTTCACCTAGAGAAACAGCGAACGGGTACTATTTCATTTTGGTAACCCCTCCCATAATTTAAAGAAAGAGTATCATCATATTTTTGACTATGGGGAAAGGATTCAGCACCTTTACCTGACAATCTTGAGAAATAATATTCAGCATAAACAGTAACATAAATAAAGGACAGCAGACCTATGCTTCTCTTGATTCCAGAGAGATTAAAGGCAATAGGAGTGTAAGATGTTAAATTATCTACTGAAAAACATTGGCATTGGGAAGACTGCTAACTATATTACTCAAACTCTGTCTGCCCTCATCTCTACCTGAAACTCTGCATCAATGAGGTATAACAGACTCAAAGCAGCTCAATGAAAGACAGAAGATCTGAATGACTCTGGAGCTGCTGTTTGATAAACAGTTCACAGTCTAACAAAGGTCATTGCCTGCTTCAAAAGAAAACAGAACCATGCTCATTTGAGAAAAAAATAACTGAATTTAGAATCTTTACAATCTAACATTTATGATATCCAGAATTCTAAAATTGCTCAGCATACAGAGGAGGTCAAAGTAACGAAGTGCATGTTTTTAGAATGAGAGCTTTAGGTCAACTATTTGATGCCTGAACGGTTCTCTTTAACAAACTTGGTTTCCCACTACTATTCAACATAATATTAGAAGTCCTAGCTAGAGCAGTCAGGCATGAGATAGCTATAAAAGAAATCAAATTGTTAAAAAAGTAAGACTATTACTCTTTGCAGATAATCATGATAATTAACAGAGATAGCTAAGGACTCCACTAAAAGAAAAAAAAGTTACAAATAATATGTCAGTACAGTAAAGTAGCAGGTTAGAAAATCAGTGTACGAAATGCAGTTGTGTTCCTATATGCAAAAGTGAACCTGAGGAGAAAGAAATCAAGTACCTAATCCCATTTAAATTAAAAATAAATGCCTAGGAGTAAACAGAAGAGGTGAAATACTTGTACAATGAATATTATAAGACATTGTTAAAAGAAATAGAAAACATGAAGATATGAAAAGGTATGTCCTGCTCATAGATTGCAAGAATTAGCATTGTTAAAATTGCCATCGTATCCAAAGGAAATATATAGACTCAGTGCAATGCTTATTAAAATTTCAGTAGCATTCTTCAAAGCATTTCCAAAATTTATATGGAACCACCAAAGACCCCCAATAACCAAAATAAATTGTGAGAAAATAAGAATATGAATGGAGGTATCGCTTTTCTGAACTTCAAACAATACTATAAAGCTATAGCAATCAAAGCAATATAGTATTGGGATAAAACAGGACACATTAATCAATAGAATAGAATTGAGAACCCAGAAATAAACCCACACTTATATAAAAATTTAACGTGATAAAGGAGATAAGAGTATAAACTGGAGCCAGGAAAGCCTTTTTAATAAGTTGTTTGGGAAACCACTTCAATAAGTGGTTTGGGGAAGCCACATGCAGAATAATGAAACTAGTCTACTATCCCATAATATATACAAAAGTTAACTTAAAATGGATAAGAGATTTAGATGTAAGACCTGAAATCATAAGATACATGTGACACTGGCCTCAGTGATGTGTTTGGAAACTAGACACCAACACAAGGGAAGCAAAAGCAAAACTCAGCAAATACGACTACATCAAACTACTTCTGCACAGCAAACTTCTACACAGCAAAAGTCACACTACTGAGATGAAGAAAATATTATATCACACACCCGAACTAGGAGCTAATACATAAGCTCCAAACTCATACAATTCAACAGAAAGAAAACAAAAATAAACAGATAGATAGATAGATAAATGGATAGAACTAGACTTTTCTCCAAAGAAGACATGCAACTGGCCAATAAGCACATGAAAAAAATGTTCATCATCACCAAACAGGGAAATGCAAATCAAAATGCAAATCACAATGAAATACCATCTTACACCTATGAGAATGGCCCATATAAAAAAAAAAACAACAAATGTTGGCTAAAGTGTGGAGAAAAGAATATCCTTATATAATGCTGGTCGAATATAGATTGATACAGCCCCTTTGGAAAGTGATATGAAGGTTTCACAAAATATTAAAAATAGATATACCTTATTATCCAGCAACTATACTTCTTGGTATTTATCCAAAGAATTAAAAAAACACCAAATCAAAGACCTTTATTCTCTCCTATGTTGACTGCATAACTATTTTTAATAGCTATGTTATGGAAACAACCTAAATGCCAAGGATGGATGAGGTAATTAAGAAGTTGTGGTATATTTGCACAATGGAATACTGCTCAGCTCTAAAAAATAAGAAAAGATAAACCCTTGCCATTTGTTAACAACATGAATGGAACTTGAGGGGACTATACTGAGGGAAATAATCTAGAAGGAAATTGATAAATACCAGGTGGCTTTTCTCATGCTGCATATTGAGAAACAAAACAAAGCGTCAGAAAAAAAATCAGACCAAAAACACACCTTAGAAATCTGACGAAAACTGAGGCTACCAGAGGAGAAGAGGGGAGAATACAGAGCAAGGGAGGGAGAGGGCACAATGGACTATGGTAGAGGACTGTGGGTATGTTGGTGTTGGGTGTGGTGTGGTAAGACATCTGAAGAGGTAAGATCCTTTATTTCCTAATGGTATTCAGTAGTTTGAACCAGTGTTATCTTAATAAAAATAATATTAAAAATAATAGGAAAATTTGTCTCCTTTTTAATGTCAGCCATTCAAAGTGTGTTCTATGATTCATTTGTGGTCTCTGAAACCATTTTAGAGACTCTGTAAGGCAAAAATTATTTTGATATTACTCTTGAGGTATTATCTTTTTTGTTGTGTTGACATTTACACGGATGATACAAAATTATTAGCACCTTTGCCCATATAAAAATAATTGCATCAAACTGACTAATATCCATTGTATTTTTTTACTACCATGAACTCTCAAATACAAAACAAAACATGTCAATTTCATTTATGTCATTGATGAAGCAGTAAGAAGTATTAGTTTTATTAAATCTCCATTCTCAAGTACATCTTGAAAACAATACATAATTAATGTTGCTAATGATAAATTTTGAGTTTTTATGTACAGAATTTTAAGTTTGTATTCATTGTAAGCGACACAGCTTTCATCAGACTTTTCTGATGAAATTGGTGATTTCATAAATTTTATATTTTTGATGTAACATAATTTATAAGTTATACAAGGTTTAGTGAATCAATATTTCCATATGACCAATTCATCATGTTATAAAATCATACATGAGTAAGAAATATGTTCAGAGTTATAAACCAGTGGATTTTAAGGTATTAGAATATGGAAAAGTTTATTTCTGTTCATTGACATTGATTCTAATTCCACATTGCAACTGACTTTAAGGAACTTCCATTTGTTGCGTTTTAGCATTATCAACAATAATATCCCTGATTATATGAAATGTCTCTTAAAGTACTTCTCCTTTTTCCAACTGCATGTTATATGAGGCCACATTTTCCTATACTTCACCCAGACACCATGTTGCAACAAAGAAAATGTAGAAGCAGTTATGAGAAGTTAGTTCTCTTATAAAACGAGCTCTGAAAGATTATGAAACAGCACCACTGTTTTCATTAGATTTTATTTTAATAAATCTGGTTCTTTTTCATAAAAATATTGTTTATATTAACGTATGGTGAGTTTATTTTGGTTTACAAAATCACATTACATTAAATTAAGATTTAATTACTAATATATTAAATGCTGATTAAATATAATCCCAGTGAACAAAATCTTTTGGTCTTCAATCATTTTAGGAATGTAAAAGGGTATGAGTACAAAATGCTTAAGAATGCCTGCTTTATATTCTCTTCTCCATTCAGACTTGTCTTTTTACTGTCACTCACGTAACCATTTTGTTTCTGCAGTCACTCAGTCTTTTTCACTCCATAGGCCCTACCTGAAATGCTGTCCCTTGCCCTTTTTTTTAAATTTTCAGATCAACTTAAGAATTTTGCATTTCTGGACTATCCTAGTCTATTTTCATTCTCCTCTCCTTTGAAGTCTTACAGTATTTGTATCTATACTAGTTACTAATCATTTATAAACTTTATATTTTATTACATGTACATGTTTCGTGTTAAGTGATTTAATACACATAAAGTAGAACAGTATCTGGCTTGTATTATAAAATATGGCAATTACATAAGTGGGAGTGAAGAACAGAGAAGAGTAAATTAATGATGACATCTAGGTAAGTGTCAATCATTAAAACATTACAAAGTTTGGATGCAGTTTGCTTAGGAAATTAATTTGGTTTGATTGTGTTGAGATTAAAGTGTTTATCCATCATTTGAATAGAGGTGTCTGTGTCTATAGCTTAGGAAAGAACTATGGACTAGGAATATGAATCTGAAAATTGCTAGCACATATATAACAACAAAAATCACTACCCTTTCTTGACAGTTTATTTTGTGCCAGGTACTGTGGTACTTTTCTTACTAATCATATTTGTAATTTCTTTTTACAACCAGTACATAGTAGTATTCTAAATGTGGAAATTAACATTTACAGAAATTTAATAACTTGCCCTGAACCACTCAAGCTGAATGGTAGAGTTATGGTTTGAAACTCTGTCTCCCCATGGCTCCAAAAGCTGTTAATCTGTATGTTTTACTAAGTAAGTAAAGTTTGAGTAATGGATAAGTTTATCTAAGATGAAAATGTTATATAAGAGAAGTCAGCTAAAGATAGAATCCTGAGGAACTCAAAAAAGAGAAGCTTCCAAAAGGCATTGAGATGAAACAGCCAGAGAGTATAAAAGGAAAATCAAAAGTGGTGTTTTAAAGAAACAGTGACTGCGAGCAATCCAAGGTCTTGGTGAATGCTTGCTGTTTCAGATACTGTAGGAGCAGAGTTAACTGAAAAGTGTTCATTAGTTTCAACAAGGTAGTCACTAGTGATGATAGCAAGGACTGTTAAAAGAAGTGGTAGCACCAGGAATAGACACAGTGGGATTTGAATGAGATGTAAATGAGAGATTTTAAAAAGGGAGGCAGTGATTGTACATAGTTTTTACCAGTCTTGTCTTTAAAGAAAGATACGTAACTAAGGTGGAGGAAAGATTCTTTCTCAAGATGGTAGAAGTAGGATTAAATGTTGATGGAAACAAGTCATTAGGAGTGTTCTCTATTACTGATGATACATAAATGACTTAATGATACAACCATTTTATTTTGCTCATGATTCTCTGGGAAGAGCTTGACTGGGTAATTCATCTCTGACCATGTGGTGTCACCAGATGTCTAAGGCAGAAGCTACTTCTAAGATGCTTCTTAAATCACAAGTCTTTGTGCTCATTTCTCCTTCTTTCCTGCCCCTCCTTTTTCTTTCCTCCACATGACATTTTATCCCCCTGGCCTTCTCAAAGCATTTTTATTTTAGAATAATCATACTTTACATAGTGGCTCACTTCAAAAAATCTAAAGAGATAGTTGGAAGCTATATTCTGTTGGTCAGCAGTCACTGGGCCTGCCCAGAATCTAGGGGTCCCCTTGAGGAGAGAAGCAAAGTGGGATAGGAAATAATGCATGGCAAAATATAATGAAAGCAGTTGCAATTGAGAGTGTATATGGGTGCTGTTAGCAGGAAATTGTAGAAGTTTCCACTTAATGTTATTTATTTTTTTAATAAAATAGAACTGAACTATTAATAATTTGCTTAGGATGGGTATTTGGAGGTGGGATGGAGAGTGCAAAGTAAACCAATCAGAAGTTTGAGGAGCCTAGACACAATTTGAGATTATTGCTGAATAGAAAAATATAGAGAGCAACTGGTGAAAGATAAGATTACCTAGCAGCATTAAAGACAATTTTAAATGGCAAAAACTAAATTTTTAGTGCTATATCATCTCTGTGTGGTAGTATTATTTCAGTATCTCCTAGCAGCCTGGTATAGAATTAGAAAATATGAACAGCTAGACTAACCCAGAATTTTGAGTTTTGGCTAATTAGGTAAAGTAGAATGATGATAGGGAAAGTTAGGTAGAAGATGGTCAGAGATGACTAAATTGTTTAGGTTTGGAGTTTATTAAACAGAGTTGATTTATGAAGAAAGTAGAGGTTTTAAGAAATAGGAGCTTCTGATGACAATTTAATAGATATAGAGGAGTGACAATGAAGGTGAAAGGTTATAGTTAATGTGAGATACTTCAGCTTAATACTTCAGAGAAGTAACATTTATGGGTAATAGGCTGTATTCTAAGAAATCTTGGGAGTGTATGATTGAATTGATATGGAAAGTAAGGCCTTTAGAAATGAAGAGGTCATGTAACCAAAAGGCTGACTCAATGATGAAGTCACCCAGGATTTATGGTAGAGGGGAAGAATGTGAACTAAGACCAAAGTCTACAGTGCATGAGACAAGTAACCAGAAGACAAAAGGGATTAGGAGAAGGCAAAGGGTTAAGGAGTTACGGAAGCAAAAACTCTTGTCTTATTTTTTTAGTAAGTCTCCCACAATACCTAGTTCAGTGTCTTACATATAGAATTTAGGTGTATAAATGATTAAAATTATAATGTTTCCTTGATGAATTTACCTCTTAATCCTTATGAAATTACCCTCTATATCCCTGGTCATATTATTTGCTCTGAAAACTTTGATATTAGTAAAACCATTCCAACTTTCTCTTCTTTAATATTAATATGACATTTTCCCATTTAACTTATTTTCATCTTTATACTTAGTTTTCTTATAGGCAACATATAATTTGCTCTTGGTTTGTTAATCTACTCTCAACAATCTCTGCCTTTTAATTGGGATGCTTTCAATACCTAAGTTTAATATGATTATTGACATGACATAGTTGAGTTTAAATTTTCCATATTTATTTTCTGTGATGTTCCACCATTTCTTTGTTTCTTCTTTTCCTTTTCAATTAAAAATTTCTTTCATTCCACTTTATCTCTTTGGGCTTAATATTTATACTTCTTTGTTTTATATGCTATATGATCTATATACTATATAGGTTTAACTTCCCATAGTCTACCTTTAAATGTTATTACACCACTTCACATTTGTAAAAGAACTGAGGAACAGAGTACTTCCATTTCCTCTTTCTTTATGTTATTGTCATACACTTTATGACAATGTTAGTTATAAACCCACAATACATTCCATTTCCTTTAAAACTCCAGTTATCTTTTATGGAATTATTTTTAGTTATCCATATATTTGCTATTCTAGTGCTCTGAATTTCTTGTATAGATGCAGATTATACAGATTTTCTGCTGTTATATATTATTTTTCTTCTGCCTGCTGGATTTTTAAAAAAGTTTACTGTGTACAGATCTGTTATGATAAAGTCTTTTAATGTCTGAAAATTTTATTTTACCTTTGATTTTGAAAGATAATTTCCTAGATATAGAATTTTAGACTGACCATTTTTTCTTTCTTTCAGTACTTACAAAATGTTGCTCTACTGTTTCTAGAATTGTACTTATATATGTGGACTTCATCAAATTTGGGAAATTTTGCTCATTATTTTCTTAAAATATTTTTGTTGGTGTCTTCCATCTCTTCCTTCAGTGATTCTAATCATACATGTATTAAGTCACTTAAAGTTCTCCTCAGCTCACTAATTGTTCTTTTGCTTAGTCCAGATACTTTTCTTTCTGTTTCATTTTAGATAGATTCTGTAACTGTCTTCAAGTTAATTTTTTCTTCTGAAATGCCTAATATACTTTTGATCCATTTTATTATTACTCTTAGACACTGTTTTTTTTTTATCTCTAGATGTTTGATTTGAGTCCTTTCCCCCCATATCCTTTATATGTTTGTGCTTTCCTTTGCCTTCTTGATATACAGAATGTCATTTATAGGAATGCTTTAATGTCCATTTTGATTAATTTTAACATCTGTGTCTTTTTGGGTGTGTTTCTATTGAGTGATTGTTTTAGGTTTTTTTTTCCCTACATTTTTGCCTGCCTAGTGATTTTTTAGTGAATGTTGGGCAATGTGAAGTGTACCTTGCTGCATCTTAGATAATGTCATATTCCTTTCACTGTTCCTAAACCGTGTTTTGAGCCACAGTTTAGTTATATGGAAATAATAAGATCCATTCAAAGCTTTTGTTGTATTTAGATTAAGCCAGGGCAGTTTTTATGACTAATTATTCCCCCAGCATTGAGACAGTGCCATCCTGGGTACTCCAACTAATGTCCTATGTATTACAATCTATTACATATGGCTGATAGCAATCAGAACTTTTCCTGGCCCTGTCAGCTCCTGGAATGGTTCTACTTCTTCCAATGGTTCTTACCCCAGCTGTGTATTGTTTTCTCACATGCATGTATTGATTGATATGCATCTGAACATTTGAGAGCAACCTTCCTCAGACTCCTGGAGCTCTTCCTTTGTAACATGCTCCTTTTTCTGTAATTCTGTACTCTGGTGTTCTGTCTCACTAATTTTAGCTCCCATAGCTTCCTTAAATACTCAACTCTTATTTCTTTAACCAGGGAGACCATACTGGGTTCTATTTCAGTTTCTCCTTCCTACTTTGTAGCCTGAAAGCTTTCTCCAGGCAGAGAACCGAAGCAGTGGTAGAATTTATCATTTGTTTTCTTTAGGGATTATTGTCCTATGCTGCCTATGTTCATTATTAAAAAACTGCTTCATTTTATTGCTCAGTTATATAGGTGTTTAAGACAAATTTGTCTTCTGTTCCCTTATCCTGTATAGTGTTTAGTGAAAGATAATTTATAAATATATAGAGATATATATACTTACAAATATTTAGGGTATCAGTTTTGTTTTCTTGTATTAAGTGTATCATATATTTTCTGATTAATTTTGTTTTGGAGGTTTACTCACTATATAGAGAGCATGGAAATACTAGCTATTAACAATTTCCTTGCACTAAATTTTATTAAGTACAAATGCTAAGTTTCCTTTAAGTTACTTACCTTTAGAACTGACTTATTCAGTTGGATTCTGTCACAAAATTTTTCTTTAGTTACCAAATGTTGGTATTCTTTACTCTATATAAAAACATTGGGTTGAAGTACTTCTACATAAGTAAAGGTTAAAAAAATTTTTTTCTAAATTTTAAACAAAGGCCTATTTTATGTATCATTGCAATTGTAATGAATAGCAGCTATTTTTAGAGTCCTGACTTGGTGACAAACTTAAAAACAAATTTTTGAGCTTCTTTGGTTCCTTTGAAATATCTAACGTGACAGGAAATGAACACAAAAGGGAGAAAAGTCTGTGGCTCTGAAAAAACCAAAAAAGGATATCTGTTGTATATTTATATGGTGGATCATTAACCTCTGGTACACTTTGCCCAAAGGTTTTAGTATTTACCATTAACACTGTTTTTTTTAAAAAGCTGAATACTGAGAACTATGTCTCAGGAAGGTAAGCAAATTCTAAGATAATGGTTAAGCCATATTTAACTCTTTTTTTTCCAAATATGGGCAAATCCGATGAAGTAATGATGCCATATATATTTTTATATATGCAGTAACCTTGCTACCATAATGAAAATGTTTACTGTTGGATTTAAAAGTTTCTCATGAGTTATTTAAAGCAACCATATTTTTTTTTTGTTTTGATGGCAAGTAGAAATTTTTATTCCAATTTTTAAAAATATGGTTCTGTCTGGAAATATAGCGAAGACTTCAACCTTTCCCACTTTGTCCCAATTTCTTTCTTTTAACTCCCACAGCTAACTCATAGCTTTAGGAGAGTTGACTTCACAGTTTAAGTGTGCAGTTTCAAGGAGCAACTTTTAAAAATGAAATTTTAATAAATTATAAATGTTTTTAGAATCTGTAATAATTTAGGTTTGATGAAATTAGGGATTTGTAGAAATTTTTAAGGAGATTGAAGGGAGGGATAAGAATGAAGTGAAATGAAAGTCTAGATCTGTTTTCATAGACTGAAATGTTAGAGCTGAGTTTTTTTTTTTTGTTTTTAATAGAAGATTTCAGATATACCCAAAGTCTTCTATAATGTAGAAAAATACAAAAACAAATATGGTAAAATCAAAGAAACAATTTCTAGAATAAAATTTTTGACAGTGATCTTTTTTCTTATTAGTGAAGTAATCTAGAGAGAATTAAAATACATAAATATGCAGAAAAAGCACACAAAAATAATAATAGTAACTTCATTCACATGAGTAATTATTCACTGAAATGTGAATAGATAATTGCTTTAAAAAGTACAAGGATATAGCACAGTTTAATAAAATAACACTTTACATAATTGTTAAGGCATTGAATGTTTTTATGTGGTGCTTCATATGTAACAAAAAAAAAGAAACTGAAATAGCTGTTATAAATTAATACGAGTTTTCTCTTATATTAAATGCTTAATAAATTAATTAAATCAAGCCTGAGTTCTTCATTCAGATCTGTTTATGTTCTTAAACATAAAGTCCTTTATCTAACCCTTTGTTCAGATTCCTTCTAGTCTTGAACTCCAAGATTTAACCTTTATTCTTTTCTCTGTACATTTCTTTCCTTTTATCTTTAGAATACTCTGACACACATGAGAAATTGCTAGAGTTCATAGCAGAGAAGTATTCATGACATCCATTCATGTCTCCCTTCCCCCAATTCTATTGTTAGTACTCTATATTCTTTTTGTTCATGAATTGGCATAAGTGACTAAAGAAATTCAGGAATGTTAAAAAAAAATCCAATGATTTAGTAGTGTTCCTTAAATAGCTCCTGGAAACTTCTTTAGGATGCAGTGCTTGTAAAAACCTTATCACTGACTGACTTCTTTGGAATCTTTCTGGTCATCATATAGACCTCCATCAAAGTGATCCTCACTTATGTGTGACATTTCAGTGTAATATTCATTATAGATAATATTTTTGCACATATCACAGATACTACTAAAGGTGCTAAAATGTATTAACACATTTATTTTAATTCTGTGAAATAGACATTGTAATGATCACCATTTCACAGATGAAGAAACTGAGGCACAAAGAATTGAGAACATTTCCATTGTTCATAAAACTAAATTGATGGCAGTGCCAGAATTTTAATTCAGGTTCTCTGGTTCCAGAGATTGTGATCTTAACCCCTGAGCTGCCTAAAGGTGTAAGATTAATTTGCTGTTTGGCATATGCACTGTCATGACTGGTCTCTTTATTCATGTTTTATCTGTGTTTGTATCTTTCTTTATGAATGTCCCTGTGCTGTGGCAGAAGGAGCTTGTTCTTTGTAGTCACCAGATCTCATTTAATCCTCATAGAAGGTAAACATTATTACCCCTATTTTACAGATTAGGGAAACTAAATTTTGTGGAATGCCTTGTAAGTTGTTTTGGTATAATCTGAGCAAGTAATAATATTCTGTATCTCAGGTTTTCTTTTTTTTCGAGTATAAATTTTTTCGAGATAACATATAGCATATTGCTGTAGGTATTTAACTGAAACTATTTAATATTAGGATACATTACAAAATGGTGATTACAATAAGTTTAGTTAACGTCCATCACCACCGTATTACAATTTTGTTGTGATGAGAACTCTTAAGATATACGCTCTTAACAAATTTCAACTATATAATACAGTTACATTAACTGTGCCCATCACACTGTACATTGCATTCATGACTTTTGTTCTTTTGACTTCATCCACCCAAAGCACTTCCTCTGGGCAACCTCCAGTCTGTTCTCTGTCTGTGAATACACATTTTGCTTATTAGATTCCATAGTTAAGTGAATGCACATGGTATTTGTTTTCTTCTTTTTTTAACTTAATGAAGTAGTTTTGTTTTACATATTGTTAATTTATTTAGGTTTTCTTCTTTATAAAATGAAGAAAATAATACATACTTTTTAGAATTGTTATAAGGGAACAAATGAACAGTTATGAGAATGGTAAAATTTTAGAATCATCTCAATTACTTTTAGTTGCCTTTACTATACAGTAATTTCTTAAGAAGGGATACTGAGAAAACAGTTTAAAAAATATTTAATCTGTTTATCCTGGCTTACTCTAACTATGTAAAACTTTTCTCCAGATACCCCCTCCCCCAATCCATTTACCTTCTCAAAATGGAAGAGATTCAAGGGGGGAAAAAAGTGTCACTGAACTCCAGCTTTGTTGAATAGACAGTACTCACTGTTACACTGCAATTGGAATTTGTTATTTGCTTTAGTTATAAATCACATCAGTAAATTACCCTAAGGCAATGTTAGTTCATTATTCAAGTACAAACAAGAAATAGTTGCAGAGAATAATTTGGAAATAGCCTCTGTACTTACATGGGAATGCAAGCAGTTGTAGTCAAGTATAGAGGGTCTTCTATTTTATTAGCAAAATACTTGAATATAGTCTTAGAATGACTACTAAATTTGTAGTCATATTCTAACTGTGATAGTGAGAAAGACTATAGAATCTGTGCAAGAAACAGAAAATAAAAGTGTCTTATGATGTAGCCATTCTAATGTTCCTGAGTTTTTCTGACAAAATAAGCCAGTTAATAAGATTAGTACAATTTTAACTACTATAGGGCAAGCATTCTTAAATCGTCTAAGTTCATTTACCTTAATATCTCTCTTTTCTAAATATTTATGGCATGCTTAAAAAACTGAAGTGTTACAACTTTGTTTAAAAATACAGATTAGTGTATTTTGTGTAGTTTTATTAATGTACTTATTGGTACTTAATATTTTCCACTATTGTCAGAAAAATACAAATGTCAAAAGCATTTTGTATTTGTATTTGTATTACATTTCCTGTAAGTCTTAGATTTAGAACATGATAAGGAAATATAGAAGAGGAAACAGCTGGATTTATTTCAACTCCAAAAAAAAAAGTTCTTGCTGTGTTTCAGTGTTTCTTGCCTCCATTAAACTACAACAGACAACTTTTCATTAAGATTTTTTCATACTCTTTAAGAATTCTTTAAAGATTAACATAGACCTGTCTTATGATCTTTTATTAAATTTCTCAGAGTTTAATATCTGGTTCATTTTTATCTTTATAAATAATGAGGTTATTATTAATAGCTGATCATTATACTTACCCTTCAGTATTTTAAGCATTACTTAATATGTAAATGAAAAAACTTATAGACAATTAAATTATCTTAAATACAATTTTCTTATAAACTAAGTTTTGTCATTTTGATATTTTTCTTTTAAACATTAAAATGAGAAAGGTGGAGAAGTAAAATGATTTTTCCTTTACTAATACATGTCATAAACAAAAATGAACAGAAGATTTCCTACTTTAGTACTTAAATATAAACATTCTCAAAAAATACAAACTTTTGCATTATCTTTGTAATAGGTACATTGGACACTTTTAATTCTGTGTATTTTTACATCAGGATCTAACTAACTTATGAATAGAGTCTGCTGAAAATAAACTTTTCCACTGTTAAGTTTCAAGTGAAGACTAAATGATCTGAATGGCTAGAGATGGATAAAAATGACATGATAATGTACAAATCACATTCCTGCCATTTGTAATTGTTTCTTTAGGAACAACTCTATAATCTCTTGTAGGGACACTATTTATGCATGTCCTTTTCTATATTTTTAAATACATGTTCATATTTTTTCTTTCTCTTAAGTAGCTAAGTTATTCTTAAATTACATGTATTTTAGTCTAAAGAAGACTTATGAGACCACACCGAAGAGTTTAGCAATTTTTACCCAATAGTTTTGAAACTAGCTATTTTCGCCAGAGATTACATATATGAAATACAACACAAAATTTGAAATTTTTTAGTACTGTGTTTTAGGTAATAATAATTTTTATTTAAATATACTGCTTTTGATTAAATATTTAAAACCCCATCCCCCAAATTGCTTGAATATTTTACACCTATGTTATTCAATAAAAGTTCTTTATTTTAAAATAAGGAATTACAATAAAATGATTAAAAGATTTTTATTCTCTATTAAAATAGAGCTGACAAATAATGATTGATTATATAATTGGAAAATTACCATTTTTTAAATAAAACTAAATTGAAGGTTATGTTATCTATAGGATTTGCTTTGTTTTCATGGAAAAAAAAAACCCTTTGCATGGTATATTTTAGTAGCAGGAAAAGAGTTTAAATGTAGTGTAACTTTTACAAATGTAACTTACACAGTGCAAATGCTTTTAAAAATGACTGTATTTCTGATTCAAAACAGTAAACTGATCTCTTCTATCTCTCCCCCAACCCCTACAAAAAACGACAGAAAGGAAAACAAAGCTAAGCATGGAGGTGAAATCAGTTAGTTACTGAGGCTATAAAGTGGAAAATCTATGGATGGAATTGAAGGATTAACTCAATTTGTGAATAAGAAAGTAAATGAGAAGAGTATTGATCCAAAGTAGAGAAAAATACATCACTGAATACACTCTGAAAAGGGCTCTAGTGGAAGTGGTAGACAGCCTCCAAGTTCAAAGTAACCAAGTATTTTCTCAAGTGCTCTCTTAAGCATGTGTCAGAATCACCTGGTGAACACAGATTACAGAGTGCTGGGCCCAAGTCCAAAATTTCTAGGGTAAGATCCAAGAGTTTGTATTTCTAACATGTTTCCATGATGCTGATGTTGCTGTTTTGACTACTACATTTTGAGAACCACTGGACCAGTCTTCCCACCTCAGACCATGCAGCCTGTAAGAATCAGAAAAATAGACCACTGGATTAGAAAAATTGCTTCTCTGGAATAGCCTATGTAGACTTGACAGGCAAAGTTTATGCTGAAGCTCTGTTATTTTATGCAGTGCTCAAACTATATGAAGACATGTCTGGCCCCACTGCAACCTTTGTGTACACATGCACACAAGCCTATGATTTTCTGGTGGTGCCTACAAAAGAAGCAGAACAGAAATTGAGGTAAATTCAGATTTCTATAATAGACTTGAAGAAAAAAATAGTAAAGGTAATTCTGTGTGTGAGAAGAAAATATCATGTATGGCAGTACTGCTGAGTAATATTTCCCTTACCTTGGAATTTGGGGGCAGCTTAGTTTAGTACCTATCCCCAAAAGAAACACTAGAGAAAATGGAGGACAGAAAACAATAATTAAAGTAATGGAAAAATTTCCAAACCTAATAAAATCCAGGAAGCTAAAGATAGAAAATGGTATATAGTGTCAAACAGGATGAGTGAATGTGAATTCATCATGGTAGATAGCTACAATTCTGGAAGGAATGAGAAAATTATTAAAACCTCCAGAGGAAAAAAATACATGTTATTTACAGAAGAATAAGATGTAGATCAATATTGTGGTTCTCATTAGGAATACTGGATATTTGGTAATCTAGATTTCTATATCTGACTTGCACTGTGAAACATGAGGGTATGAAAAAAATTCTGACATACAACACTTCAGAAATATTTCTTGATTATACTTTTTGAAATAAACTATTACAGAATATGCTTTTGCAAAACAGATCCAAGGAAGGGGAAATCATGAGAAAGTAAAACTGTCTCAGGAGTGCAGAAAGAAACAAGAAAAATGTACCCAAGAAAAGAAAGAAAATATTGTAAAAAATAATAATAAAGAAAACAGAAAAATGTAACAGACCTAAAAAATAGTTGTTTCACTATGGTGGAGAGCTATGGTACCTGCTGGTGAGTGTGGTATGGTGACATAATTCTGAAGAGATGAGATTTTGTACCTCTGAATCACATAGTATTGTAAACCAACATTGCCTCAATAAAAAAGGGAAATAAGTAGTTGTTTCAAAAGAGAAGTCAGATAGTTCTATAAAGAATATCTTTAACTTTGGGCTAACCCTACTTGGCTGGGCATTTACCCACAAGAGTGTGGATAACTTTGGTTATTTCATTGGGAACATATTATACTTTCTTCTCTTTCCATGTATACTAATCCTGTTAAAGTTTTTTCACAGTGAAAAAAGTCTTTAAGAACAAAATGTTTTCTTTTAACACTTGCCCAGCCTCATCTAATTGGGGGATTTTCGACAGATACAGTTTAAAAGTGATAACCAAGTAGTAGGAGTTATAGTGGTAACTATTAGAATTGAGTTCTTGTATCAGAGTATATTATTGATAAAGGAAATTTACCTTTTTCTATAGGTTTTTGAAGAGATAAATAAGCCAAGGGTTTGTTGAAACATAAGGCAATCTTTATAGTTAATTGCAGTTTTGTGTATAAGTACAGGACATTTGTTAGAACCTCATTGATAAATACTCATAGTAGGTACATATAATAGATACTGACTGTTGAAAATTAGTTCAATCTGGCAGTTAAAAACAAATTAGCTATTTGTTTTTAACTGTAAGCTGTTCCTTTCTATCTTTACTCCATTTTAATCATATGCTAGGCATTATAGACACTACAAAGAAGTACAAAAATAATCCCTTTAAGGAGTTTTAGGTGTTTGGTTAGGAAAATAAGATATAGCTCATATAAAAATATAACTTGTACATGATACAGATAAGTATTTTCAAAGAAGATTTTGTTTAGGAGTTAACTGGACCTTGTAGAATGAAAAGGATTTTGTCAAAAGAGGGGCAGATGGAGCTTTATTGACTGGTGGGGGGGGTGGTATAGGGAGGGGGTTAGGGAAGGGGTGAGTAGTGTGCCATTTGCCAGAATATCTAGAGTCAAGTAGTGAGGGTTTTGAACATAGGACAAGTAGTAGACCAACCTGGAGGGAAGGAGTCTTGTTTGGGTGACAGAAAGAACCCAGAAAATTGAGTAGATAAGGACCCTATTTTGAAGGATTTTGAACTCTGAAAGTGGACTTTTCCCTTCAGGCAATGAAGACTCGAACACCTTTTACAAGTGTACACTAAGTGACTGCAATAAAATGGTCATATAACAGGTGAATCTGGGTCATCTGTCCTGGATGGATTAATGGGAAGAAAGTAAAAAATAGTTTTATTTGCAGTAGTCTCAGTAACATGGTAACAGTGATGATAGTGGTTACAAAAGAGGAGGAATGGATGAACATAATAGTAGAATGAAAAGCAGAGGATATGAGGCATGATATGGACTTTACATATTTTTCAACCAAAATACTTAAAGAGGTCAATATAAAGAGGTTAAATGACTTACGTTAATACTTGTTTGTATAAAGTGCTCACTAGAATTAATGTCCACCTTTTAAAAGAACTTTGTTACATTTAGTTTTAGCTATTGGACCTATTATGTCAGACACTAATACAGATGTAGTTCTAGGTTGTTTTTTTTTCTTTTCCCATTCTTGTGAGCTTCAGATTTTTCACTACATAGAACAGGAGCCCACTTTTTATAAATATTGTAATAAAATTTTATTTAAATGTTTTTACTTTTAAAAAAAACACCTGTTTTTATAAATTTATAAACATTGCCATACTCATAATCACTTATGTATTGTCTATGACTGCTTTTACAATATAATGCAGAGTTGAAAAGTTGAAACAGGATTTATAGCCTGCAAGCCTAAACTGTTTTCCATCTAACTCTTTAAGAAAAGGTTTCTGATTCCTGATAGACAACATTAATATGCTTCCCAAAGTCTTAATACTCAGAAATGTCATAACCTTCACTATCCCTTATATACCATTCCCACCCCTGTTCCTTATTTTTTGGTGTATAGTTCCTATTTCTTTTGTAAAAATAAGCAGGTAGACATGTTTTTATTTGCCTTTTTCTTGCAAAAAGAGGTAGTATACTCTATGTGCAATTTTATACCTTGCTTTTTCCTTTAACAATGCTTTTTGAAGACCACACCCTGTCAGTTCATAGAGATCTTTTTCATTCTTTATTAAAAATTACATAATAAGTGTATAAATGTACTACAATTTTTTCCACCAATCTTCTATGCTTAGATATCAAGTTAATTTCCAATATTTTATAATTGCAAACAGTGCTACACTTTGTATATTTGTATTTATGTTACTGAAAGTGTGTCTTCAGGATAAATATCTAGAAGTGACCATGCTGGGTCAAAGGGTACATGTGTTGTGTACTTTAGATACTGCCAAATCTCCATCCATAAGGATTGTACCACTTGGTATTCCTGACAGCTATGTATTTCTTCACAAGCACTATTCACTTAATTTTGCCAAAAAATAACATTATTATATTTTTTCCACATATCATCACCATTGTGTCAGGAAAGATAAGGGATATTTTATATATTTTCTTACCTTATTATATTTTAATGAAGTACCATTGTTTTATATCCTTATTATTATTTTTACAATATAGGATTTCTCCCCTCAGGTGTGGTCACTCTAGCTGTCCCACCATCATAACATTCATAGTCCTCTACTAAAGTCCAGTGTGCTTCTCCCCCATTCCCACCCCATCTCATTCTAATTCCTCCCCCATGCTTCCATGCTTTATGTCTATGGTCAGCTTTCAAAGGTTAGTTTTAATGTTTGTTTTTAACCTTTTATTTGGCTTCTTTATATTACACATGTAAGTGGTACAATGTGAAATTTATCTTTTTCCTTCTGACTTACTTCACTTAGCATAATCCAATAAGGGACATTTTAATAAAGGACAAAAATCAAACTAAAGGATAAGAACAACTCTTTAAAATTTAAAGTGAATATAGGTCTTATTTTGCTTATTTTTCTCCTTTTGATGATGGCAAATGCATATCTAATAATAAGAGGGATTTTTTTTTTAAATGCATGCCCAGTTGTTCTTTTCTACTAGAACACCTTCAGAACATTCCACATTTCCTCAGATTTTAAACTTTATTATAGCCTATAAGTACATTTAAAATCTTAGCCCTCCATCCCTAGCCACTTTGACTTTGTTTTAACTCCTTGAGTATGTCAAGTTCTCCCCCACCAGACCTTTGTATGTGCTACTCTTCTAGCCAGTATTAAAGATACAGACAGGGTAAAAACAAAAATACAAAAAAATTCTGTCCTGGTTGTACCTTAACTTGTGTGTGACATTGTACAAGTTATTTAGCCTTTTACTTATTCAGTTTCCTCTCTTCAATCTGAGGTGCAATAATTGTATTAGATGACCTCCAGTTTCTTTTCAGTTTTAAATTGTGAATTTGCCAGGAGGTATTTTGATAGGAAGAAAAATAGAATATATTATATTAGCTATAACTTGGCTAAATATGTAATGCATATTTATTTCTCACTCTTAATATTTACTTAAACTTCAAGGGTTTTCAAAAATTGCATGATTGGTTTAATCTATATGACTAAAGCAGTTTTGAGTTTGAAAACTGGTTAAGTTCATGAATTATTTCTATTTCTGGAGTCCAGAATCTTGGATTCTCTTTTACCACTGCTTTTCACCATCATGAAGTGATGAAAAGGTAATTCTCTACCCTTTTAATGGAGTCATTGGGACAATATTTTTTCAGAGGGGGTAGAGAAGTTTGCCTGAAATTAGTTTCAGACTCTTGCTATCATGGTCTATTCTCCTGTTTAGTTGATATTCTTTGTGCTTTTTAAAATTGACTCAGGAAATGGATAACATACAATAGGTTAAAAAGGTGAAGAAATTAAATACAAATTTGAGAATTAGTGATTGTAGGAGTATGTTTATGTTGATATCTAGAAGATTTTGCTAATTAAATGTTGTTCAGTAATTTAAAAACTTAGGTCAGTGCTAACGTGTCCGTTAGTACTTTTGGTTTGGGATTTATTTCTGAAATGTTGCATTATAAATGAATAATTTGATATCCAGCCCTGATCAAAAGAGCTTTAAAAAAAACCAGTTTAATGAACAATTGCCTTAGTGTGGTAAGCACTGTATATAGAATTTTCTATAGAAAAATTTGTTCACAGCTAACAGTACCACATCACATCTTACCTCACTTTGAATTCTGGACTGGTTTGGCATACAGTCATTAAAAATGTTTAGGTGTTGGGTGTTGAGAATTCTGCTATGCAATAGTAACTTCATATATTAAAACAGCAGGTACCAGGTTCAGATATCCAAAAGTGCAGGACCAAAAAACAGTTGCTTCAGAGTCTTTAATTACATTCCATTCATAAATTAAATGTTTCTCAGCTGAGGAAATTAAGTTTGCTAATGTTTTGGTTTTTAATGTTATATTCCCCAACTGAGTAATCAGTGCCAATATTCATAATTTAATACCAATATCTGTAATTAAGACATTTCAAATATACTTTTTAAGCATTTTGAATATAGGATGTAAAGTCAGAGCTTTTTGATAAAGGGTCTTCAGTTTCTTTAAAGATTTCCTATGAGTGTATTATGTACGAGACATTTATTTTCATACATACTTTAGTTAAACTACACTTCTTTGGTATATCCTCAGCAAAGATAGTTTCTAAGTTCAGAACCAAATCCATTGGATACTGAAAAGCTATTACCCATTCCTCAAAATTTTCTTGTCTTCTGTTCCTTTGAAGGAAGATTAGTTAATTATCTACTCCTTTAAAGGTGTTAAAAACAGTGGGTACAGTGTTTGGGAGGAAAGATATGGTTTTTGTCTCTTAAAGGTAACAAAAAGAAAAATCCTCAGTTTTAATATACGCTGAGCATAGAGGAAAGAGAAAACTCAAGGAATATATAATTTAAAGTGCACCACTAATGAATGAAAACAGCTTTATTAATCTTTCTGTTTTTGTAGGTAAGATTTACCCAAGATTTGAATTTTTAGAGGCAAAAATTAGTAATTATTATGTATTACTTTGTGAAGAATATTACAAACCTTTTGAATCTTTTATCTGTTGAGAGGCCAACAATTTCTCCAATGAGCATAGAAATAACAACTGATGATTATTTTGCTTATATTTTTAAGTAATAGCCATCCTTTGAAATATTGCTGACAGAGCTTTAAGCCAAGGAAAAATTCTGAGAAATCTGCTTACAAATACCCTGCCTCTTACTTACACATCATTAAGCTGTTGGTTACTTTCCAAATTAGAAGTCTTTTGTTTCGAGTGCTAAATATATTGGAGTGGTTTGAAATAAGAAGTACTTTGAGTAAGTTGGAAGCATGTTTACTTTTTTTGGTTTATAAAGGACTACACTTAATTTCTTCACTTATGTTTTTTTAAGAATTAATTTTGCTTTAAATTCATCTAAAGAAAACCATGACTCCTTGAAAAAAAAAAATCCTCTACTGTGATTTTAATTGAAATTGCGTTTACTTATCTAGTAAATGACAATGATTTATCTGAAATCAGTGAATCCCAGACCCAGTGAAAAGCAAGAGTCAAATTTAAATCTCAGGAGTATTTTCCAAAAAGATATGAAGACGTGATTTTTATGTTGTAAAAATCAGATAGGTGGAACACTGAATTTATTTTCTCAAATAAAAAGCACTTTTCCAGTTAAATTTGAAGGACTTCTTGAATTTGAAAATAAATGAAGACATCTTAGAAAATGACAATTTTTATTGTAGTTGGTATTTCATATCTTAATTATAACTCAGAGGGATACCATTTTTATGTTCAGTGATATGAAAATGTAGTTGCTGTTTTGCTGCTTTCTTATGTAAGGAACTATATACATACCATATACATTATTTTGACAAACAATGGTATCTTAGCTACTTGAAATAATATTTTCAACTATTCAATATTTGACTTTAAATGATCAAAAGAAGGAAAAGAAAGTAACTGTGTGTGTGAATGTGTATTTCATGAGTATCTACAATTGTATTTACTGTCTCATCGTGGTGTTCTTTGGCCTTAAAATATAATTTATTTATTGTACATAAATATACCTTTAAAATGTACCTCTTCGTGAAACAACTGTCTTAGTGTCCTCATGTTCAATTTTTGAAATTGCTGTTCTAGCAAATAAATGGATTGAAATAGTAATTTAAAAATACACTGTACTGTATAATTAGACAGCATCTGCTTTTATGAACTACCCAGAAAGACAAAATCCTTAATATTTGCTATAAGTGTAACTTCTCAGGTTCCTCAGTGTTAATCTATTACTATTCTACAGACAACTACATTTTTAACTTTAAAAAAAGTTTGAAAAACACATGTATTCTTTTCAAATTACTCTTTCTTGTTATTATAGTTTAATGATATGGTCACTAGTTTCCAATCAAATTGAAACAGAAATCAGATATATGTTAAGTAAAAATATTAAATATTTAAACTTTTAATATTTGTAAATCATTTAGCATAAAATTACTAAGTAATTCAAAAAGTCTGGATGGTTACCACATGATTTAAATCAGTCACTTAGATTTTGAACAACTTTTTAAAGGGTTTTTTTAATGAAGAGAAATTTACAATCAAAATGGCTCATAAAAATAGGATGGAATGCATACAAGAACAGAATACATTTTAATGCTTAATACATTGAATACAATTTTTTTACACTAAAACTTTAAAATGTCCACTTGTTCATTTTCTTCAAAGGTATAGAAATAGTTTTCCAAGAAAAACACTTTCACAGTTGAAGGAACTTGGAGGTTCTGTCCCAGTAGTTTTATTTAGTCAGCTTATATTGTAGATTCGTTGTCAAATATCTTACTTTTTAAGGTCTGTAAGCTATGTTGAATAAAGTTCTCTGTGCCTTGAACTTCAGAGAATCTGGAGTCACTTCTTCTAGTAGACCAGTTTTTCATTTTTATTGAATTCTGAATTGTATCAGAAGTGAAATAGTAAACTATAGGGTCAAAGCAACAGTTTAAAACAGCAATGCAGAGAGTGATTGGGTACAGGGTCCTTACTGCTTTGGCTGCTGAACAGTTAAATGTCTGTGTTCTCATAAGAGAATATAAAATAAGGTTGATATTGTAAGGCACAAAACAGAAACAGAATATGATCAAATGTACAAAAATCATTTTTAAAATTTTAGTTTTGTTTATTTTGCTTCTACTTAATGTAACAGGTTTGCTTAAAGTTCTTAGCACCATACTAGAGCAAGTTACATTTAAAATTAAAGGAATAAAAAATCCCACTATTTCTATGAAAATTACAATCCGTGAGAGATAAGTTTTCCAAGTTTGTTCAGGGAAATTTTCAAAACAGGTGTTTGAGTTATTGTTATCCTGACGGTGGGTAGATTGAAAAAAAACTGCTGGAGCACTTCCTCCGATCACAGTAAACCACACAGCAATGCACACAATTTTTGCATTACGTTTGGTTCTTAAAGTCTTTGACTTAAATGGGTAGACGATCGCCAGAAATCTGTCCACACTAATACAGGTTAAGAACAGAATGCTTCCATACATGTTAGTATAAAACAGCATCACTGAAATTTTACAAAGTAAATCTCCAAATGGCCAGTTTCGTGTTGCAAAGTAAAAAATCCTAAAGGGCAAAGTAAAAACAAAAAGCAAGTCTGACATTGCCAGGTTAATCATATATGTTGTAGTTTCATTTCTCACTTTCAAGGTACATGTGAAAATATAAATGGCAGCACAGTTGGATATTAGCCCAAGCACAAACACCATGCTAAATGTGCACCCATATAAAGTATACTTAAAGGAGTCATCAAAGCAATGGGAGCTGTTATTGCTTACCATTATAAAGACAGTCAGTTTACTGTGTTGAAGTCCTTTGGTCAGCTGCAGTCTCCTTTGGTATATTCTTAGATTGTGAAAACTATAACTTCCAATGTATTTGCAGATTCTTTGGATCTTTGCGTGCTTTTGTAAATATCTCCTCTTTCTGCAGAATCTCCAAAAGAAACATGAAATTTGCTGCTGTATTTTCCACTTGTTCCTTCAAAAGGAAAATGCTATCATTTTCTTGTCTCCACAAAATCCATGAATCTAGGACTTAGTTAACTGAAGAGCAGTCTTTTAAAAATGTAGTTAATGAAGCCAATCCATTGAATTTTATATTTAAAGAAAAGCTTTGTTCAGGAATTGTTATAAAACTACTTGTCAGATAAACTAGTATTTTAGTAGTCAAAATTAATATTCCAAAATTAAATTCTCTTTACATTCCAGAATATTTAAAGTTTAGCGATCTTCTTTTGCTTTTTATCTCAGAGTTTCAGAAATTTAAACATTCCCAATTTGTTCTCATTTCTTCTTTTAAGTGAAGCTTTCCTTTTTGGTATTCTTGTAGTGGATCCCGGAAGGTAGTAAGTAGAAATCTTAAAGGTTCTGAAATAAATTCCTAAGCATGTTAGCTCTTGCTGAATCAAGGCTTTTTCCTCCGAAGCTTGCTGTATAGCGAGATGGGCTTTCTCTGAAAAGAAGAAGAAAGGCTTGCTGGATTTGTAGTATGACATCACAGGAAGAAGAGGTTGGGCATGAACAAAGAAAGGTTTCAGCTCAGTTTATTTGTAGTTGCTTTAATCTGATAATGTGTCTGTGGCGAATATACCTAGGAGGCTTGCAAATGGTTACTGACAGTTTAGCAGTGCCTTCTACCCATTAACTCTTTTCTTGCGGAAATGCTTTCTGGGATTTTGGCCACCTCACTGAGAGTTTTCTTTCTTTTATTCTCTCCCCTCCCCTTCTCTCCCCGCCTTCTCGTCCCTCCCTTTTCCTTCCCTCTTCCCCCCCCCCTTTTTTTTTTGTCCTTTTATTTCTTCTTGTTGTTGGTGGTAATAATGGAGAGGGGGGGAAAATCAGTAATAATCCTGTTTCTCTCTTGTTTGAGTGCCTATATGTTGGGATATGACTTTTTTTAAACCTTATTCAAGTTGCTTTTATTAAGGATTTAGGATTAAGAGTGGGAGTTTTAAGAATGAGAGGTACCAAGAAAGTAGGCCCCTGTACTTGCAGTGTTTATTAAGGAGACATCGTTAAACATGGAAATATGTCACAGGAAATAATAAAATTACAAAAATAATTACTGAATAATCAGTGGTAGCAAATGACATCTAAAAGAAATTTATCTCAGTTTATTCTGATTCTGTTTTGCTTCAGAAAAACAATTTTGGTAAAATGGAAATTATATATATATATATACACATATATAGGGTTAGCTGACCAAAACTAACAGGGTAAGGAACCAAGAGAACACAAAGGAATGGATTTATTTTATTATTTTTGGTACAAAATTTTTTTAAAAAATTTTGAAATGGGAAAGACTTTTTCTAAGGAAAAAAATTGAATATACTTATAAAATGAAATAGTTATATCTCAATAGTAGCATTTAAAAAAAAAGTCTTAATGACTAAAAGTGAATTTCAATCTTTTGATTAAGCAAAATCTGAGAGTAGTAAAACTCATAAATGTACCTCATTTTAATTTAATCAGTATGATTGTAGGTGGCACAAAACAGTTTTCTAACATTTCCCCTTATTTCCTATAAAATTGAATTAATATTTTAGAGCACTTTTGATTTTAAATCACCACCTTCACCAAAGAATGGATTCAAGAATATTTTTTGTTTGGTGTGGTCAAAAATAGGCCTTTTTAATGAAATATTTTCACCTAAGTTGATTGAAACAAGTTTTGGAGAACAGCAGTTATAAAACCTGACTGAATTTTAAGTTACAATTTTATTTTTATTTCCCCCAGCCCATCTCCTCCCACCTCCTAGTTCAACATTAACATCATATTAGAATGTAGTTGATTTTTGTCTTCATTTATATTCATTTATATATATACACACATACATACACAAATATATATAATATTCATTTTTTAAAAGCCTAAACAAATTGAAAGAGGAAAGTATGTGTTGAATGGGATATCTGAATATAAATGTTATTTTATCAAAGATTGAAGCTACAACATCTGGACACATTCTTTTCGTTAAATTACTATTTTTCAGAAAAGGCTAGATACAGTTATGTTTTATTGTTACTGTTTTCTAATTTGGTTCAATTTGGACTAAAAGTCTTAAATTGTAAGCTAAGTAAATTTGGGGATTTTAACAGCAATTATTTATCTTTCATAAAATACTCATCTAATTTAAAAGGAAAAATAACACATTTTATACTGGTTTTACATCTTTTTTAGTTACTCATTAGTGCTCAGAAACCTTTGTTGTTTGTCAGTGACTCTCTCCTGATATATAATCTTATTTTTATTGCTTACAGTATGAGTTTTATCAACTCGTGGATTCTGTTTAATCAAAAAATGAGAATTATAATAAGTATAAAATGTCCAGAACTAAATTTTTTTTTATCAGATTGGTATAGAAAAAAGGTAGTGTCTGTGTGGTTCATATTAGAAGACAGGTGAGTAGAATTGAAAAAATGAGTATGGGAAAACTGAGTAGTAATGAAACAAAAACTAATTAGTAATCTTGTGTACTCATTGAAAAAATTTTTGTTAAAGTTTCTTACTAATCTACTTTCATATGGATAATCTCCACTTTAATCATTAAATAATGAAATATAAGCAATTTTATACCTTGACTTCACCTACTTCTACTTTCACTTTCAGTGATATTTCCCCTCAAATTAAAATGCCTTAATTCTGTTTTGGAATACTTTTCCATATATTGATACTATTATTCACTTCACTTATATTCACATAACTGTTGATTTGTAATTTTTTGCTGTTTTAATTGTTGATGTTTAATAATGCATAGATCACTGTTTATTGAACTATATCACCATCTTAGTGTATGTTTATGTTTCTGGTTCTTTCACAATGCTTAACCCTTAGTAGATACTCACATATCTGTGAGTATCACACATATATGATTTGTGAGCAACAAATCATATCAGTAAACTTCATTGAGAGTTGTTTCTACTGAGAAAGAATAGCAAAATGACAGTTTCAATGATGACTAGATGCTGAAAATGTCAAGACAGTTAACTTCTAATGAAAGAACCAAACTGAAATCAGATACTTTGAAAATTCACTAGGAAGATTTAAAAAGGATAAAGTAACTACTTATAAGAGGAATTAAATGGGAGGGGGCTCCCTGAGGTGCAGGGGGTTAAGTTGTAGGACTGTGAAGCTGTTGGCAGCTATTCATTATAAATGAAGGTAAAGAACCATGTATGTAGGCAAAAAAATCTAAATCTATAATTTTTTATTTGGAAGTTATAACATGTTTATGTGTAAATCACCTGCCGTTTCTAGGATCCTGACTTATGGACTGTAAAATGAGGGTGTTTGAGTGTTCAAAGGTGTCATTTCTTGCTTCTATATCTGATTCTGATTCTTTGAGTACTTTGAATATGTAAGTGGCTAGACTTTTTTTTCATTCCTAGGTATGACAAAGCAAGGAGTTCCTTCTTTATATTTAAGGATTTCTAATTTTGACCAGATTGTACAAGAAATACTCTTTGCTTAAGCCAAGTCTTCATAAGAATTGTGTTAATATTTGTTATACTATAAAAATTAAACATTAAAAGGTCTTTTTATTTCATAGCATTTTTTAAAAAGGACTTTTCCAAACCCAAGTAAGATGCCATATTCTTTTACTAGAAAGGTGATCAAAGAGGAACTGATTAAAACTTTACAGTATTCCCTCATTTAAAAAGTTTTGATGGCTATAATTGTAATTGTACTGAAAATAACACTGAGAATATGAGATATTCAGCAGCAACAAAAAAATGCATACAAGACTATATAAAACAAACCAAAGTAAGTTTGTTATACTGCAACAGGAAGTGTGAAACAGTAAAATTTTTAAATGTCAGAAAAATGTTCTAAATTTATTTTAGTCACTTTGAATGCTGCAAATGTTGGTCAACAAGGTGACTCTTCAGGATTATTTTTCACTTCAAATATACATGTATAAAAAAAGCTGTTTTTTCTTTTTGGATTTTTCCAAGGCCTATAATATTTTTTCCCAAAACAAAAGTTTTCAACTTGAAAAAGGAGTATTTGTAACTTATCTTGATATATATATTCAATGCAAAAAGATCTTTTAGCTTAATAAGAAAATTTATCAAACTCAAAAATAATATAGGTATATTGCTCTCATTGAAATTGATACACTTTTATTTCATAATTGCCAACACTTAATATTTTTTTGTTACTCTTTACTGGAGCATGAGTCATCTACCTAGTTCCAAGAGTTGAACCAGTTTGTAGGATTAAGTGAGAGTAGAAGAAAAAAGATTTTAAAGGGTGATGAATGTTGATTTATAGTAAAATGAAAGTGGATGGCATGGTGGTTGAAGCAAGTTCAAACAAAGGAGTTAAGGAAATTAAGTGAAGCAGGATTGTTATTGTATAGGACCTTGAGTAAACATATTTATCACTGCCAGCACTTGAGTTGCCCCTCCTTCCTTTTTCCTGTCTCTAACTCTTAAAATCATGTAATATTTTTCTGTGGCCATCTCCCAATTTCATCATTCCTTTTCTGTATTACTTCCATACAACTAAGTTATACTGCTTTTTTTTAAAAGATTATTTATGCACACAAGAGCTGGGGTACAGGCCAGAGTCGCGGAAGGTGAGAGGATTCACCAGAGACAGAGTGGGGAGCAGAACAGGCAGATCAACTGAAACACACTGCTGGGGGAGCAGCGGGCGGGCCAGGAGAGGTCTGCTGCGCCATGTGAGTCCCCTCCCTGGCTGGGGATCGAACTTGAGCTGCTGTGCCATGGGTGCTTCACAGTGCGGTCCTCAACCCGCTATGCCACCAGGAAGGCCCATAGGCTGCTTTTATTTTTTTTTTAAGAATTTTTTATTTCTTTATGCATACAAGAGCTGGGGTACTGGCCAGAGGTGCAGGGGGTGAGAGGATTCACCAGAGACAGTGTGGGGAACAGAACAGGCAGATCAACTGAAGTACACTGCAGCAGGCAAGGCAAGGCAGGAGAGGTCTGCTACTCCATGTGGATCACCTCCCTGATCGGTGGCAGGGATTGAACTCATACTGTAGTGGCTACGTTTTGCCTCACAGTGCATTGCTTAACCCACTGCACCACCAGGGAGGCCCCAATAAGAATATATAAAACAATTATAAAGGACATTTTTTTAGTTTTTAAAGTGAGTCCCCTCCCTGACCAGGGATCAAACTCTCTCTGCACTGGCCTCAGAAGCCCCACAGTGTGGTGCTCAACCACTTGCACCACCAAGGAGATCCCTAAGTTGTGATGCTTTAAAGATATATAATCAATTAAGATTAAAAGACAAAAAAATAATTGCAATACAAAATAACAATAGACATTTGTACAGAGTGGACATGAGAGTCAGCCCAGTCAGTTGAAGAGCCTCTGGGGAGATGATATCTAAGGACTGACCCTTTTTTATGTTTAATTTTTTATTGAGGTAACATTGCAGTGTAACATTATGTTACAGGTGCACATTATTAAAATCAACATCTGTCTATACTACATTAAGTTCCCCACTATTCTTTACATTTCTATCCTATCTATATAATTGACCTCTTTTAATCCATCAATCCTCCACCCTATTCCCTCTTCCTAATAACCAATAATTTGATGCTATGTTTTGAAAAGCTTTTTTTAAATTTTATTTTACTTGTTTTGTTTCTCTGTATACCACATATGAATGAAATCATATGGTGAATGTCTTTCTCTAACTTTAAGTGTTAGACCCCCTAGTTCCCTTCAGGTTGTTAGAAATGGAGTTCATCTATTTTTTTAAGGTTTATTTCATGCATACAAGAGCTAGGGTACAGACCAGAGTCGTGAGAGGTGAGAGGATTCACCAGAGACAGAGTGGGGAGCAGAACAGTTAGATCTACTGAAATATACTACTGAGGGGTAGCGGCAGGCAAGGCAGGAGAGGTCTGCTACACCATATAGATCCCTGCCCTGGTCAGGAATCGAACTTGTGCCGCTTGTTCAGATGCTTCACAGTGCCACACTCAACCTGTTGCACCACTGGGGAAGCCCAGGAGTTCATCTTTTTTAATAAATAAATGGTGTTCCTTCCATGTGTATATATACCAAAACTTATTTATCTAGTCATTTGTTGATAAGTTGTATCCAGATCATGGCTATTTTGTATAATGCTGCAGTGACCATGGTAGTGTATATAGCTCTTCATATCAAAGTTTTTGTATTCTTCAGGTAAATACCCAGAAGTGGGAAACTGGACCAGATGGAATTCTATTTTATATTTTTTGAAGATTCTTCATACTGCTTTCCATATGACTGCACCAGTTTACATTACAATTTTCATTCCCACCAGTATTGTACAAGGGTTCCCTTCCCTCTACATCCTCTCCAACATTTGTTTCTTGTATTTTTGATAATAGCCATTCTAATAGGTGATGAGGTGATAAATACCTCATTGTGGTTTTGAGTTGCATTTCCCTAAATATTAGTGATGTTGAGCATTTTTTCATGTGCCTATTGGCCACCTGTGCATCTTCTTTGGAAGCATGTCTATTCATATCTTCAGTTAATTTTTTAATCAGTTTTTTTGCTATTAAGTTTTATAAATTCATTATATATTTTGAATATTAATCCCTGTTCAGATAAATGAAGTCGAATATCTTTTCCCATTCATTAGGTTGTCTTTTCATTTTGTAGATAGTTTCTTTTGCTATAAGAAGCTTTTTATTTTGCTCTACTCCCATTTCTTTAATATTTTTTGTTTGTTTGTTTCCTTCGGCGTCAAATCCCAAAAGATACCTCAAAGGTCAAATGTCAAAGAGTATATTGCTTGTTCTCTTAGTTTCACAAAAGTCTTTATTCCATTTTGAATTAATTTTTGTGATGTGAGATGGTGGGCTGGTTTCATTCTTTTCCTAGCACCATTTATTAGAGAAATTTCCTTGCTCCAGGCTGCTTTTAAAGTTGAATAAAAATTTCATATTTTAAGTTTTGAAGGCTGGGGCCATGCCTTAAAATGCTGTCTTGATATGCTACCATTATTATAGTCATTTTGCCTTTTTTTAAAACAAAATCTAGAAACTGTTTGACTATTTTTCTCAATTCTGTCAAGGATGCAACTTAAGTAAATAAACTCTTAAGTTTCTTGGGGAGAAGTTAATTCATTACATACAAGTGTATGTTTTGAGGCATAAGGACTTGTCTTGGTTGTAATTTTCAGTTGAGGAAGGCTTGGCAAGTAGTAGTTTTCAAAAATCTTTCACTTTTGCAGTAAAAAGGCATAGTAAAAACCAAATTTGACTAGGTCTTTAGTGATCTGGATTCTTACGTCTGTATGCTACTAAAAAGTAATGTAACCTTGAGCAGATAATTCAAGTTCTCTTACAAATCTGTGAAAGGAGAAAATTGAATTAGATTTTTGTAACTTTGATCCGACCTTATATTTCTAAGTTAGTCTTCACACTAATTTTGAATGAAAGAGTATATGTTTCAATTTTACAGGTCAAGGAACTGAAATTCAGAGAAGTTGTGACTTGCCTAGTATTAGAAAGTGATTAAATGATGGAAAGTGATAAACCTGAAATAGAAAACCAGGTCCTCACTATTAAGTACCCAGTTCAATTCCTTGTACGTATTTGTAAGTTGAAAGAATACAACTCATTGAATGCATGGAGCTGGAACTGGAATCCTAGTTTCTTGACATCTACTCAAGTTTTCCCTCTATAACAGGGAGCTTCCAACATTTTTTTCTTAATAACATGAAACAGAAACCTTGGTTAATGGCTTAGGTGCCTGTTAAGCAAAGAAAAACTTTGTTTTTATATATGTTAATCAATATTAAAGAAAGACTTTAAATGAAAACTGAAGGAATTTAACTTAATCCCTTGGAGGTGTATAGTCATCTGTAGATTAAAATAATATTGCAACCATGCTTCATTTTTAGCTTTTGTTAATTAAAAAAGTTATTTCATTTGTACAGTGTACTGTACAAAGTTTTATGTAGCAGAAGAAAATATTTCTGATTCTTTTAAGTAATTAAAACAAGGGTTTTTTGTGAATAGTAAATTTAACATTTTTGGCAGTGTTTGTCATCAGAAATTTAAGTACTTAATTTCAGTAAGTATTTAATACTTCTTTTACCTATTGTTGAGAGTTGGGAATAGAGAAGGATTATGCTCTCATGTTGCTCCTGGAAAGGTGGATGCTTTTTACTAAAAAACTATTCGTTGATACACCTGAGTTTTGTTTTTAATAATGAAAGTGTAAACATATTAAAAGTTAAGCATGTTTATTCCCAAATTTATATTTGCTGATTATAAATTTTAATATGATGTAATGAAATATAAGAGCAAAATGCTGTGTTTACTCTCAGTAAAATATGTGTAGAAGGAATATACCTATAAGACAAACATGTAGCTAACATCATATTCATTGGGGAAAAAACTAAAGACTATTCCTCTAAGATTGGGAATAAAATCAAGGATGCCCTTCTCATCACACTTCAAGTAACACAGTGTTGGAAGTCCTGGCCAATGTAGTTAAGCAAGAAAAAGAATCCACCATATTCAACTCAAGTTGTGCTGTCAGACTTCCACTCGTTTTGCTCTCTTCAAAACTCATTGTGTGATATAATATTCAATTCACATAAAGCTGTAAATCAGCACCTTATTCAGCTTTTTGCTGATAAAGATGGTCCTATGAAGAATTATGAAGCTCACTGAAGGTCAATGGCAAAAAATTATTTAACAAAATGGGCACTATATCATTGATTGATCTTTGTTCTTTATATAAATAAATGACCTTTGAAAAACAGGAAACTTACATAATGACTTTTCCAACAACCCAATAGAACTTCCAATATAATGTTTAAAAGTAGTGAAAGTGAACATTTTTACCTTGTACCTGATCTTAAGAAAAAGCTTTCAGTTACCATTTAGTTAGCATTAGTTGTGGCTTTCTAATATATGGTCTTTATATGTTGAGGTATGTTCCTTCTATGACTTTTTGAGAATTTTTAGCATAACTGAATGTTGACTTTTGTTGAGAGAATTTTAGTGTGGTGTGTAAGAGAGTGAACCAGTTTTGTTCTGTTGCATATGGCTGTCCAGTTTCCCCAGCACCATTTATTAATGAGGCTTTCCTTTCTCCATTACATGCTCTTGACTCCTTTGTCATAAACTGGCTGTCCATATATGTGTGAATTTTTTCTGGACTTTTGATTCTATCCCATTGAGCAGATATTTTTTCTGGGCTTTTGATTCTACCCATTGTACTTTGTTCCTGTCTCCAGCCAAATACCATAATGTTTTGATGATTGTAGCTTTGTAATATGCTCTGAAACTAGAGATCATGATACCTCCCCTTTTTTTTTTCTCTAAAGATTTTTTTGACTATTGAAAGTCTTTTGTGTTTCTATTCAAATTTTAGGACTTTTTGTTCTATCTCATTGATTAATGCCAATGCGATCTTATTAGGGATTGCACTGAATCCATATATTGCTTTAGGTAAATTGATCATTTTGACAATGTTGGTTCTTCTGACCCACAAACATAGAATGCCTTACCATTCTTTGTCTTCTTCAACTTTTTTTCTGTAGTGTCAGAAAGTTTTCAGTGTATTGCTACTTCACTTCTTTGGTTAAATTTATTCCTAAGTAAATTCTTTGTGCTGTAATTGTAAGTGGAATGTAAGTTAACTGTTTATAACTATGCAACAGATTTTTATACCTTGTTTTTATAGCTTGCAGCATTATTGTATTCATTTATTCTTTTTTTAAAAATATTTATTTATTTCTGAATGCAAGAACTGTGATATGTTTGCAGATGGGGGTGAGTGTGGGAGGATTCACCAGAGACAGAATGGGAAGTAGAACAGGTGGATTCCCTCAAATACACTGATCTTAAACATGCGCTCAGGAAGGTGAAGTGTGTTTTCACCAGCTCTGTGGTGGGAGGTTGAATGCCTGCCACAGTGGCTAGCAATAGCTTGTGTTGTCCCTTTATTGTTTTGTTTCCAAGAAAAATTTGGTGACCTTTGGCTCTGGGAATTGTACTTATATTCGGAATTTTCTATTAGATGATTGTCTAGGCAGCTGTTAAATATTCTTCATGTTTTACAAGGGAATAATGTTTTTCAATATATTCATATATATGATTAATAGGAATTTGTGAACTAAAACTTAGAACAAAAACATAGGTTTTCTTTTTAAAATTCTCCCAAATTACCACTGTTTATTTTTTTTTCTGCTTTCTTAAATTTGTGCCTTTTGGTACCTCAGATTTTTCAAATGAGAGGCAAACTTACAGACTTAAGTTTTAATTTCACTTCATTGCTTAGTTTTCCTATTCTAAGTTTTTCTCATATCTAATAATTAGTTGGAACTTCTGTACTCTTTTTTTTAAATTTAAATAACATTTTTTAAATTAAAGTTTTACATGCTCAATGTTTTGTATAAATTTAATTTATTCAGTACATTTTTAAAAAACTATCTGAAGTACTATTTGGAATAATAAAATAATGGGGTAAAAAAACACTCAGACCTTGCCATTATATATTTTCAATGAACATTATATATTTTCAATGAATATATATTTTCAATATTGTATTTTTTTAATTCAAACAAAATGTTTTAAAGAATATAAGTGCAGAATCTGGATCAAAACAAGACTCAAATCTTTAACAAAAGCCATAAAAGAACACTTAAAAATGTTGCGTGTGATGTACAGTTTGCTTGGGGACAATCTATAAATTTAATATCATTCCAGTAAAATTCTCAATAGAGTGCAGAGAAATTTTATTTTTAGTAAACTTTATTCTCTATGACTTTTAACAATTTTATTTCTAAGAAAAATTGTCTTTCTCTTACATTTGTCTTATCAGTAATGCCTGTTTCCTTACATCCTTACCAAAACCAGATAATCAACACATTTTTAAATCTTTCCTACCTAAATTAACAAGTCAAAGTGGTATCTCATTTAATTTGCAAGTCTTTAATTAAAAGTGAAATTGAGTGTAGAAATAGACACCGAGGTGGTCATAATATCTGATAATGTTATTAGCACATCAAAATTAGTGGAGAAAAATATGGTTACTTCAAGAATAGTTCAAGATGCTAATAGTTCATCATGGCAATATTTTGAGGGAAAAAAGTAGACTTCAAGTTACTATTTAAAACAAAATTCTAGTAAAAAAAATTGCACTAAAGAAAAAGAACTTGTAAGATTTACAGGAAAATTAAATTCACTTTAAATTTATTGTAGTGTACTATAGGACTTCAAAGTATTATATAAAATATATAGTTTCTAAGAAAAAGATACTGGTTAGTTTTGTTGAAAGAACTATCAAACAAAGCAGAAAGAAAATGTCAGTCATATTGCACTTTGAATAGCTAAATGGCAAATTTCTTTACAAAAAATAGAGTACCTTTAATAAAAATTAACCCATTCAAAAAAATAGGGATCTGCACAAAAATTTCATTTTTTTCCTTTTAACTTAAAAGTGGTTTTCAGTAGTTTAAGATACCCAGATTAGTATTTTTAAAAAAGTTTTCACCTTTGAAACAAAAATGACTATAGATTAGCTTAGATTTTTTATAGATAACAGTTCTATCTATGATCTAATTTTGAAGATCTAGCTCTGTGAACACTGTTGCAAATATTCTTAAATGCAGAAATACATTTGACAGCATTTTTGTAGATGTTTTGCTCTTAACCCATTTAGAAATCAAACCAAGGGACTGGCTCTTTAGCAGATACTGATTAAGGTATATGGAAGAATTAATAATTCCTTCACAGAACAAAATTCCAAGGCTGTTATTTTTATTGATAGTAAATGTCATCATTTTAACAAACTGATTGCATAGTCTTGAAAAATTTGAGGGTTTCCTATCAATACCAGATGTTACCAGTGCTGCCTCAGAAAGGCTAGAAACAAAAGACCGGAAGGATTGACTCTACACAAGGTCCCCTTTTAAAGCCCAATCTTTTGTTGTTGTAGTTTTTAGTTAAACAAAAGTGGATAGTTTCAGCCTAACCAAAAAGAAGGTTGCTGGATTGTTGTTCTGGTTATATAGATAGGGAAATAGGATAAGCACATTTAATTTTTTTTCCCTGCTTATGTTATCTTTATCTCTTGGTATGCTGGTATTTATTTGTTTATACAGTAGCAAACATTTACTGATTGCCAACTGTGTGCCAAGTGCTCTTCTAGGTGCTAGAAATAACAGTAGTGAGTAAAAAAAATCCCTAAGTTGATGTTTTACTTTAGGGAGACATGCAATTGATAAATAAACATTAAATTATTGTTCACATGGTGATAAGTTCCCTGAAGAAAAATACCTTTAGGTGGAAAAAGAAAGAGTTTTATATATAGGGAGATCTAGGAAGGATTTGGTGATAAGGGGACATTGGAACAGTAACTTGAAAGAAGTGAAGGAACAAATTCTGTGGTTATCCCAGGGAATTATCCTTTTACTGATCAATAGTTTTTGAAAAGACCCTTCTCAAATCTATATTTCTTCCTTCATCTTTCATAACTTCACTCGCCAGTATCATATCCCCAAGATTTTCATGGCAATTGGAAACTTCTAGATAGTGATTCAACTTGATAAAATTTTACATGTCTGCATCTGATTTTTGTTTTGCATGTAGCTAGTTGGGAATTTGCTTTATTTTGTTTGGGACTATTCTGTTCTTCATGCTAAATAGTTATGTGAGTGTACCTATTTTCCATAAAAAGGAACCACAGGTCAGTAATTCCATTTCAAGTCAGCTCCCACCCTGACTTCTGTCTCCCTATGTAGTGGTCACATTTGTCTTTTACTCTGATGCTTTGGCTAGCATCTTATTACCTTAAGGGTCTGATTTCAGTTTCTCCTGAGTTGTTTCCCTGACAACAGTGACATCTGACAGTTTCTATCAACTGATTTTATTGATTTCTGTTATCTATCTTATATATGTTTAAATAAACACCTAGGTAGGATTTTAAAGGTGCTTATATTCCAGTTGTTTTTCTTTATAATAACATGGTGTCCTAGTTTTATAATTGAAGTATTTTCTATTACACTTATGTAGTTGAAAGTAGGAATAATATCTTTAAAGTTTGGAAGTGAATACTGCGTTTTCTCTTTACGTCTTCTTAGATAAGATCTTTTAGATCATTTAGATCTAAATGTTAGATCATTTAGATTGTCTTAATCTAAATTTCTCAGTGATTTAGCCACCATCCATACTAAACAATATGAGAAATAGGTTAATTTTTGACAAGAATACAGATGTAAACTACAAAAACCTTAGTACTGTCTATTATAATAGTTAAAAATGTAACCTGTTAGGAATAAATGACAGATTAACTGCCAGCAAAAACACAAATTCAAAGGGACACCTGCACACCTATGTTTATTGTGGCACTTTTCACAAGAGGCAAGCAATGCAAACAACCCAATGCCCAAAATTCTTGACTGGATCAAGAAAATGTGGTATATACACAATGGAATATTATGCAGCAATCAAAAAAGATAAACTCATGCAATTTGCAGCAACATGGATGGAGCTAGAAGGGATTATACTCAGTGAAATAAGGCAGAAAGGAAAGGAAAAATACCAGATAGTTTCACTTATAGGAGAAATGTAGAGGAAACAAATAAGAGACCGAATTTCACAGAGGCAAGAAATGTATACCATACAAAAGTGAAAAATAATGTAAAATATATATAAAAATTAAAAATATAATAAAAAGAAAAAAATTAAGTGCCTGGATGGATGGTACTGAAAATTATTCTGAGATGTGTACAGTGGTGCTAGTAGGTGGATACTGAGTTAACTATAGAGGTTATTGAAAGAGTCGTAGCTGATTTGTCATGAAGATGATGAGTTCATGTTAATGTTTGAATGAACATGTTAATGTTTGGATGAACATGTTAATATTTGAAATGTATGTTTGTTACATATTTCTGTAGAGAGTTTGAAGTATCCAGTCGGCAATAATGGCTAGAATTTGAGATTTTTATTCAGACGTGGATTTAGAAATAATTAAAACCATGATAATGGCTCAACCAGTATATTGGCAAGAAGATACAGAGGAATATAAATATTAAAGAAATAATGAAGTCAAATGGAAAAAAACTGTCATAAATGTCAAGGTCTACCCCAAATTTTTTATTTTCTATTCTTGTCTCCTTTTGGTAGGCAAAATGTTCTTATAATGATTTGGCTTAGAATAGTACAAAAACATTTCCTGTAATGGAATCCAATAATATTGCTCAGAATGCCCAGACAACAATAGCAATTCCTGTCTTTCACTTCTCCTAATGTTAATTTTCCTACTAGCACTGGAGATCTTGTACTTACTTGAATCATCAGAATCTGTTTTAGAAAATCCTCAACTTGATAGTCTTCAAGTCCTTTATTCTCTGGAGAATTTTGTTCTTTAGGAATGTGTATTAATTATGAAAGCGTCTATAAAGTATACGTAAAACTTTGTGCATCTGTGTAACAAATAAGTTCCCCCAAATTGAAAAGGTAATTTGAACTGGAAGAATGAAACAGTTAATCCTGTTTAAAGTTTATTAAAGGCAACTTACCCTGAGGGGTCCTCTAGGATAGAGCTGGTAAACAGAACTTCATTCAGGTTGAGGCTGGATCTACACCTTCACTCTCCCAGGGATCGTCCTACAACCTGATGAAACTTAACTTTAACCAAGGAATAGTTTGTATAAAAACTACTGACGTCAAGGGACCAAAGGATGTATTATGTACGTCTTTGTGCTATTAAGATTAATAGAGTTGTGTGTGGTTTATGGCTGCAGGTTGATGTAAATTAAGAAAACAATAGGAACTTCACTATCTGCTTAGAAGAAGGCAACTATTAGTCATGGACCTCCTGTGGTATTGACATAATATGGTGTCACTTTGGTTTTCCTATAAGCTCTACTTTCCCTATCCATATTATCTATTGAGTGGGATTTATACTAATCTTACTGACAGAGAGAATCTAGTTTCCTTCACAGGATTAAGTAATAAAAGAGAAGGAAATATTATCCAGAAGATTATTAAGCTGACAGTTAATTTAAGTAGCTTAACTAATGATATGAGACAGCTTACCCAAGTTAGAAAGAAAATTGTTCTCTGAGTCCTGCATGGAAATAATACTACAAATAGAAATGTGTAATTTTCAAAAGTCAAATATTCGATTAAATCTTTTCTTTAGCTTTTTAAAAAATCAGTTGCTATATAAGCTATTGCTGTGTAAAAAAAATTGCCTCAAAACTTAAACCAACTAATACTTATTATCTCACATAATTTCTGAAAGTCAAGAATCTGAGAATGGCATAACTATATAGTTTGGCTCCAGTTCTCTCAGGAGAGATTCTCAAGTTGTTTACAAATGATATAGTCAGGCTTTGCTGAAATTGCAGTATCTGCTCTAAAGTTTACTCACTTGATTGTTGGCAGCCCTCACTTCTCCACTGGCTGTAGGTCAGAGGCTTCACTTATTTGGACCTCTCCATGGGGTTGCTCACTGCATGGCAGCTGTTTTCCCGCTACAGGAAAGCAGGGTGCCTAAGATGGAAAATGCAGGTTATCTATAAGTTTATGTCAGAAGGAACATGCCATCCATTCTGTCATATGCCACTGAGCACACAGACTAACACTGCTGTAATATTGGCGGGGGGGTGTCTATGAAAAAGTGTAAATACCCAGTGACAGTTAATGGGTGATCTTGGAGGCAGACTGCCAGTGTTGGTATTCAGTGCCAAATAGAAAGTGAGTCATATCAGTTTCATCTGTGTGCTTTGCTATATTTAATTTAATCCATGATATATGTTGTATAGTGGTCTAGAAATATTTACTGACTGTCCATTATGTTCTGAGCACTAGAATTTTAAGAACTCTTTAAGTCTTATTTGGAGCTGTTAGTAGCTTGCTTAAAATTCTTCACTGAGTTATCTCTTATATGTTCTTGCTGTTCAAACTTATGTTTTAGCTTTATGTAACTAACCATTTCTGTTGTGAGGGCTTGTGTATGTTTCCACTGTTGTTCTGAGCACTTTATACTTATTTTTTAAAATAACCTTATGAGGAAGTATTATTTTCCTCAGTTCATAAGTGAGCTATGTGAAGTTTCTCTAGAACCATATTTTTCACTCTGCTTTTGAGACATCAGTTTATTTTACTTTCTGTTTATAAAAACTTCTTTCTTTAGGACTCAGCTCAGAAATACCTATTCCAGAAAGTTTTCCCCACTGCACCAAATCTGGATTAGGTGTCTTACTAGTGAGTTCACTGTTACCCTGTGTAGCATTTGATTATGAAGTGTATCACTCCGTGATGCTATTTTTATTTTCTTATCTGTTTCTTACATTAGGCTAGGAACCGTAGCATCAAGGTTAAAAACAAGCATGTTAACAAATCCTAGATCTTCCACTTACTATCTCTGACTTTGGGCAATTTACATTTAGCCTACCTTTCCTAACCTGTAAAATGGTACTAATGATAGATACCTCCCTCCTAGAGTTTGTTGTGAGAATAAAATAATATATATAAAGTGTTTGGTGCTATGCCTGGAATTTATTTAATAAATGTTATCTATAAATTATTCAAAGAGAAAATTATTGAATGTCTATTATGTACCTTATACTATACCACATTCTTAGTATAGATCGTTTTATTCTTACAACAACCTTGTATGTCAGGTACTATCATAAGTGCTATATTTGCTTAGTTTTGTCTCTAATTCTTATCACAGAGTGTGAGTATTTGTTGACTGGGTGAACTAATGAATGACAAATGGAATTATCATGGAAATAACAACTTGGAGACATAATTAAAAATATGACAATGAGTAAAAAGCATTAAGGTGAAAGTGAGCAAATGAACATGACTTATATTATAGTGTAGTATATAACAATCAATATATGTTCTTTGAAACAAACTTCGGTTTAAATTCCTGTTTCACTATGTATTATCCATATCACATGGGGCAAATTTCTTAACTTCTCTACTTCAAGTTCTTTATTTGCAAAATGGAGATAATAATAGTATGTATGTGTTTTGTAGGCTTTAATGAGGATTAAGTGAGATATATAAAATATTTAGCATTGACTCTAGTATACAGTAAGTACTCAATAAGCTTTAACTAGTACTGTGATTAAATTGTGAGAATTGTAAAGTAAAATTTTGGTAGTAAAGGAAATAAAACAGAACTATGAAATATGTAGTAATGACTTTTAATAATCAGTCATAGTTATCAAGATTCATTATGAGAGAAAGCTAGATCACTACTGTTAACTCCTCATTTTTATGCAGTACTCTTCCAGTGGTCAACACCAAAATTTTGCTGTGGGTTTGATGTAAAATTAAACATTATTTCTCATAAACTAAAGTTAATGAAATGTTTCTAATCTTCTATCTTCTTGCCTTATTGTAATTTTAGTCCTAATGCTAAGGAAATGAGAACCAAAAGTCTTCTGTCAATGATAATGATTTAGGTAATTTTTGAATTTCATAATGGGGACTATTTTTACATCTAACCTCAAATTTTCCTGGGTTATTAGTATACCACAAAACAGAATATGTGCAGTGTTTGAAAAGATGCCTTTTGAAACCCATGAAGGCAAGAAATGAATTGTTCATCAATATTGCTATTTAAAAAAGAATATTGAGTCAGGTTGCAGAAATATATATCAGAATTTTTAAACAACAGTTGTTAAGGGACTGGCAGAGGAGAAATATATTAAAGGAAAAGTGGTAGGGATGATGTGGAAGGAAGCTTAAAATATTAAAAAAGCTTAAAATGGAAGTATTATATTAGTATGTAATGAAGAACTTCTCTAAAATATAAATGTTGGGCCCTCCCTGGTGGTGCAATGGGTTAAGCAACGCACTATGAAGCAAACCGCAGCCACTGCAGCACGAGTTGGATCCCTGCTGCCAGCCAGGGAGGGGACCCACATGGCGCTGCAGACCTCTCCTGCTGTGCCCGCTGCTCCCCTCAGTGGTGTATTTTGGTTGATCTGCCTGTGCTGCTCTCCACTCTGTCTGGTGGATTCTCTCACCCCCCGCACCTCTGGCCTGTACTCCCGTGCTTGTGTGCATTAAGTAAATAAATCTTAAAAAAATAAAATAAAATAAAATATAAATGTTTTCCTATCCTAGGCCTTTCAGAATATTGGGGGTTGAGGAGAAACCTGGCAGGTGTGTTTGATAAGCTTCCTTGGGGACTCTGAAATATGCTGTCCTCCAGCTAAATTACAAGTTGTGAGAGAAATATAACTGAGAACTTAAAGTCAGGTGTTCTAGAAAATATTAACTATTTCTCTTGATACCCTGAAACAAAGCAATTAGAATTTGGCAGATAACTTGAGCAATCTCCTGTTAAGCAAAGAGGAGGGTATCTAAAGTTGATGAAGATATCTTTTTCCTAAATGTATAATTTTGCCTAGGTTCGGTCTTGTTAATTTTTGCTTCTTTATGAACAGATAATGTGAGTTTACTTTTAACTTTTTTCAAGTGTTTGTTGTTCATGTATATAACTTGATGGAAGCGTGACCCAAGTTTTGTTTTGTTTTGTTTTTTTTTTTTTGGTAAAAATTTAGTAGTTTGCATTCATATCTAAAAAGATATAGATTAAGGTGATTTGCCTTGCCTTCTACTGCATCAAATAATTTATGATCAAAGCTGGTTTCAATATTAAATTTTTGACTTATTTTAACTAACAAGAGCCTTTTAAAAATACACTTGTACAGTTCCCCTCTGTAAGAAGAAAAAAGACATTTCTCAGACTTGGTTAACTTTTTCTATTGTTCAAAAATTTAGTGTATTTATTAAAAAAAGAAAAATTGAAAGGAACTTATAAAGGAAGCTCATCAGTTATCAGAGAAAGCAATTATAAACTTATCATTTTAAACTTCCATCTTTATTTGTAAGAAAGGAAGCCTCCAGTGTAATATTTAGAGTTTAGAATATAAAAGTGGAACCTATACCATTGACAGTCTAGGCTTGAAATTAATCATTAGTGTTTTGGAATTACACTTAAAGATAAACCACGTGGTCATACTTGATTGAATGCATACATTTTAATTAAAAGCTTAATCAATTTTATCATTTTATAGTTCATAGATTTTTTAAAATTGAATCTGATTTTTTAATTAACTTTCATGGTAATATAGAGGTGCTGAAACTAAACTGCGGAAGGGGAACCTTAGGTTACTTTTATGAGGCAAGTCACTATTATACCCAAACCACACCAGCCTTGATTTTAAGACTGCAGAGCAAGAATGGTCAGTGTTCCAAACCAGAGCACACAAATAGTAATGTATGTGTATCAACAAAAGGTGATTGCTCAGGAATGTACAACCAGCCAATACATTTACTCCTATTCATTCAGAGCTCTTCACTTTCAGAATTGGAAATTTTTAAGGATTATGAAATTCTGAGAGCTCAGTTTAGACCCACCTAGAAGTAGAAGCAATAATGAATAATGAAATCCTTCAGTAATGTTGACTTATCTTTCTAAATTTGTTTTATTTTCTTGAAAATGATACAGTTTTTAATCATTAAGTAATATTTGACACAAAAGTTTGGTACTATGAGTAGGATAAAACTGCCACTGTATATACCCTCATGGAATAATATATATGGACAAAGGGTCCTAGTTAGAGTCTCACAGGCAAAAATCTGATGATTCTAATTCTCTAGAGAATCAAATCTAGAGCCCTAGTTAAAAACAGGACTACTTTAATTGTGATTATTTAATCAAAGGATGGTTTTGGTTTTTCTTCCTTACAAATCCTACTCACCAGCATTACTAATAAATAATTTGATGATTTTTCACTTCAGGAGTACATATGTTTATTACTCACCTCTGAACTCTAATCCACTTGTCTCCTGCTTTTTCTGTTGTTATAACCCTTTCTTCCTTCAAAATTTGCAAGGCATCCCTGACTTTCATCATACTCAGATGATGCCAGCTTCTTTTCAGATTTTTATACCTTATTCCTCTTTTAATGTCTGTTTCTCACACTCTATTAGTTCCCTTTATAACATTAATTCCTCCTGCTAATGAATTGTTCTTCATTTTGCAAATATTCATTATAGCTATTTTTCTCTCTTCTTTTCCATTAGAATAAGACCTCTTCTTTAGAGTAGGAACAGTATTTAGATAAAGTTCTACAAATAATGACTTTTAAACAATATTTTATCATGACTATTAAAAAGGACTAGTGAAATGATGGTAGAATTCCCTGGCGCTACAATAGATGTAAAATAGATATAAATAAAGAAAAATACAAATTATAAAAATAATTTTTAAAAAGGGAGAGGAAGCCCTCCTTGAATAATACTTGCTAGATATACTTAAGGATAGTATTGGTGGGATTGAACCTTTGACTTCTATAATACTTTATTCAGAAAAGTAACTATCTTAGTTTAATTGTAAAAATTTTGCTATTTCCTTTGGCCCGACTTACTGAGAGCAAATATGTCACTAAATCCTGACCCTCTGGCTAATTTAGATTGTAAATTCCTTTCTTTAAACAATATTTTAAAATCAGCTTTCTCTCGATATATATAGATATATGTAATATAATTGGGGAAAAAGTAAGATCTAATCAAATTGATATACCACTCATTCTTTTTAAAATTTCATGAAGAAGTCAATTTAGAAGACACTTACTAAAATACAGTTTAAGGTACACAGTTTTTTGAAGTGTTTGTGTATGTAAAATTGTACATCATTGACAGTAATGTTGCTACTCATTCAATGGCAAGTTCTTCAGAATATCTGTCCTTTACTCCCTAGTTTAGCAAAGGTAAACTGTTTTGAGACTTTAAAAATTTTGTTGAATATGATCACATAATGAAAATCTTCATAGACCTTTGTGCTTACTTTCTAAAATTTAACTAACTGGTTTTTCAGAGCAGTGCCCCAAGCCCTTAAGCATTTTTCAACCTCATTATAAATTATCTAGCACTGTCAAATGTTTCACTGTTCATCGTTATCTATGTCTATATATATATTTATATATCCAAAAGGGAAGACTTACTAGAAAAGGAGAAAGAGAAAGTAGAGGAACTGACATAGTCGTAGGTGGGCAGGAGAGTTACCTTTTGTAACTCTCCTTTGTTAAAAGAGATATTGGGAGGAGAGCTGCCATCATTTTAATTTTTTGTATTTGCTATACCAAATGGTTACCCTGAAAAGGAAACTATTCTATATAAGCTTGCATTATTTTGGAAATTATTTAATTTTTCTAAGCTAATAAATTGGAGATAGTAATCTCTAATTAAATAAGTATAACTATGTTGTTTTCTACTAGAAGAATGGTTATCACAAATATTGGCTTTATTAAATAGTGTAAAACACCATATCTAGCTTTGATAAAATTAAGTTATGCACTTAATTTACTGCTGCTGTTTTTTACACCAATACACTAATGAAAAAAATTTGTATAGTCATTGTGGATAAGATCTCAGACCGAGGAGGCTTGCTGCCCTAGTTTAAATCTCTGTTTTGCTGGGACCTCCCTGATGGCCCAGTGGGTTAAGCAACACACTATGAAGCAAAACCACAGCCACTGCAGCACAAGTTCAATCCCTGTGGCCATGCCTGGGAGGGGCCCCACATGGCATAGCAGACCTCTCCCGCCTTGCCCGCTGCTCCCCTCAGCAGTGCGTTTCAGCCAGTCTGCCTGTTCTGTTCCTGGCTGTCTCTGGAGAATCCTCTCACCTTCCTGGACTCTGGCCTGTACCCCAGCTCTTGTATGCATAAATAAATAAAATCTTTAAAAAAAATAATAAATCTCTGTTTTGCTATTAACATCCTTTCCCCATCTGTTACATAAGATAATATACCTACATCATAAGGTTTTTGTGAAAATTAAGAACACACACACAATAAAAATTTACTAAATAGTAGCTATTATTGTTAATAGCAAATGTAATTAGAGATCTTTCAGTAAATTTTTTGGATTGGGATAGAAAATAGTTTAATAAAATGTTTTTAATTTTAAAAATCATAAATGTTCTAATACTTAACTGGAGCTAAGAAACTATTCATCAGTAATTTTATCTAATAGCATAAAAGATTTTGGTCTTTACATTTATAACTTTGAATTTTGTTATCCTACAGATAATATTTTTGGTGTATATAGTGTTCAGTCATAATTGACTAAAAGAACTACATTTGCTAATCCATAACGTAAATAATGATAACACGACTGACAGGTTTATTTTTAAGGATTACATGAGATCATACATTTGAAAAAACTTAATAAACTGAAAATATTTAATTCTTATGCAATCAAAAGTAATATTGACATAATTTTATGTTGCTAAGTGTATCTTAAATTAACTAGCATGATCAGTTTAGTGTTCAGTGCCCCAAAGGGTAAATTTCATACAAGGATCACACAAGAATGAATGAATACCTCCTTAGAATTTTATATTTAAAACACTTTTCTTGCTTTACCCTACCCCTAACCCAGTTTTATACTGCTTATAGACAGTTTTCTCCTGGAAAGAAGATAGGCTAAAAGGCATTTTTATTGATTACCTGCTACTGCTGAAATGAAAATAATCCAGAGTGTGCTGGGAATTCTATATTTTACAGTTCTGCTTTACTGTGAAGTTAAAGACCTAAGTGAATGGTGGACTTTTCCCTTTAAGTTTCAAATTGAGTTTATTCTGAGTTACATAAAACTCCATACATAAAACTCCAAAGTTATGCTATATTTGCTGCTAAACCTGCCTATCATGTTCTTCATACATATTGGCGCTGCAAAATTGGAAATTGATAGAAAGTTGTCATTTGTAACAGAGCTAAGGCTCCATCACCTGGGAAAATAATACTGAAATTACACAGTAAATCATTCAGTTATTCAGCAAACATTTTTAGATCCTCAGTTCTGTGCTAGTAATGACAATAGCAAGTAAGACTCGGTTGAATGAACTAGCTATCACTATATTAGTGATTTATGACAAGAAAAATCTTAACCCTAAAATATAGTTTCTATTATAATAGGATTCCCCCTTTTCTTAGAATGGTCTTTTAAAATTCTGCATAATCAGGAAGCTGCCTACCTTTTTTTCTAGCAACCTCTCCACCACTGCACCAGTTTTATTTTTAGTATCAGTGTGCTCAATTCATTTCCTGAGAATGCCAATTTCTCAGCGCATGTTCTTTTATCTTTTGGTAGACCTCTGCCCCTCTCAAAGGACAGCCTCCTTTTCACTCCTTCAGTCTCAGCATACATGTGACCTTTTCAGATTAGTCTTCCTTGAACCACTCCGTCTACCTAGGTCTCCTTCTTTATTCTTCATGTGAAAATTCTGTTGTTTCATAGAATTTTTCTGAATTTGTCATTACATAATTATTTCATTGCTTGTTTATTGTCTGCCTCTTCCCATCAGACTGTAAGCACCATGTGGGTAACAACCATACGTGTTTGCTTACCACTGTACCCAGTACCTGGTACATAGTAAGTATTCAATAAATGTTTGATGTTTAGTACATAATATTTCAAAGATAAAAATAATTTTCAATTTTATTACAGATTGCCTAAATACTCTGCAGTACTCTCCTATTCTGCATTTTATGTTTTCCTATATATATATATATATACACCTATGATAAAATTTAATTTGTAAATTGGGCACAGTATAAATTAATAACAACCATTAATAAGCTAGAACAGTTACAACAATATGCTGTAATAAAAGTTATGTGAATGTAGTTACTCACTCTTTTTGTCTCTCTCTGTGTATGTGTTTCTCTCTACCTCTCAAAATATCTTTTTGTATATAGTATTTTAGACTGTGGGTGACCAGAGTAACTGAAACCCTGCAAAATGAAACTGAATAAAGGGGTACCACTATACTTGAGTGAAACATGAAGACTATTTGTGAAAAATACCTCCTTTATCTTTGGAGATAGAGTTCACTTTAGTATAACCCCATAGTGCCAACCTGAAGCACAACCAGGTTTTATATATGAAGAGTAAGTCAAATGCCTGATTAGTAGCATACCTAGGCCCTATTAAAGGTACAGGCTTACTTGTACCTTGTGAGTCTCAGAGTCTACTAAAATGTCTTTGAGGGGGGAAAAGGGATTAGGCCATTCCTGCTGAATATATGTAGATTTATACCAGTATTATTTCTACTAAATAGATCTTAGTAGAAGTTCACTAATGGCTAGAAAACATAAAACATTGAGTATAATATACATGCATTCGCTGGTGGTGGTAGCATACTTTACTCAGATGAAAGCCATTACTTAGGTCGCACTTCAGAGTGCCCCTAATGTATATAGGAATGAATGCCTTGGCAAAAATAAATTACATTATGGAGGTTATAATGTTTTCATTTTCCAAATTTTGCTTGTTGCATGTGCCCCTTTCTCTTCTAATACCTCCCATAGGAGACAACCCAGGCCTAATACTACCTCCATTCTCGTAATTATTTCAGTGGTGAGCCACTGTTACTGATAATAATCTATCCCCTATTGGTCTGTTAGAACTCAGTAATGGATTAAAACCATGAACTTTTACAGTGATACATGTAATAATGACAAATATGATTATCACTTCTCTTTTTATTCCAAACTTATTAAGTACTTACTTGACATGTGGGGAGAATGAATTTAGATAAAAGACAATTGTTTTCTACTGAAAGTTCAGAACTGAGGGTACATTTTTAACACACTCATACATCCATCAAATATACTATAAAGTAGGGGCCTCCCGGTGGTGCAAGAGGTTAAGTGGCAGCACTATAAAGCTATCCACAGCCACTACAGCAGGAGTTTGATCCCCCACCAGTGAGGTGACCCACACGGCACAGCAGACCTCTCCTGTCTCACCCACTGCTCCCCTCAGCAGTGTATTTCAGTCAGTCTGCCTGTTCTGTTCCCCACTCTGTCTCTGGTGAATCTGCTCATCCCCCACACCTCTGGCCTGTACCCCAGTTCTCATATACATAAATTCATAAATATGTTTAAAAAAAACCATAAAGTAAAATAAGCCAAATCACTTAAAGGAGAGAAAAGGCTTAATGTTCAAATGTCTATAATGTAGGCATTATATATAATTTAATATTGCAAAATGAGTGCTGTTCCTCCTATTTTCCAAGTAATGAATCTGAAGATCAGAAAACAAAAGTTCTCAATACTGATAAACTTTATAGACAGAATTTTAGTATACATCTCTGTAGTTCTAAAATCTATGCTCTTCATGCTACTGGCCTTTTTTTTTCTAGGTTTTTATTTTTTGTTGTTGTTTAAATGAGTTAAATTGAAAGCAGGATTATTAATAGGAAAACACAGTCTTTAGTAATGTATTGCTTAGATGTGAGTAACTTCCTATTTAAAGGTACTGCCTGTTGTCTACCATTTCTTTTTAAAGTTTTTTTTTAAAGTACACCTTCTAAAAAATTTAAGTGTTTACCTTCTAAAAAACTTAACAGTAATATTGCTATATTCTTTGTAAAACATGTAAGTCCTCTATATTCTCCATCTCACTTTGACATTTTCCCTAAATATTTTATCACACATCTCTTAAAGAATAAAAGCATCTTTTTTACTTGACCATAATACCATTATAATAAGACAAACAACTCCATAATGTGACCTAAAATACAGTCTAAGCTAAAATTCTTCCATTTGTGCTGTGCCTATAGGCTATAATCAGGACAACAAATATTCTGGGATCTGGGACAGGAAACACACTGGGATCCTCTATATGCATGATATAAACACTTCCTTAATTCTGTATGCTTTTAGTGTGATAGTGCCTCTCTTCACTTTACTTTTTCTGAATTATAAACCTTCAGTTTTTTTCCATGAGTAATGAGTAGAGGAAAGGAGAAAGTTGCTCTTGAGTAGACTTCCAACCAGCCCTTCTGTTGTTTAGGGACTCTTCTGAATAATTTTATGTCAATAAATTGGAAAACAGATCAAATTATCACAAAGGATATAAACTAGCAAAATTCAATAAAAATAAATGTAATAACCTGATGTCTTATAAACTTTTATTTCTAATCTGATCTTGTGATGATGTCCTTTTCATCCCCAGTACTGTTTATCTGTTCCTTCTCTTTTTCTCAACTAGACTGGAGATCTGTTTAATTTTGTTAGTTATATCTGCAACTATTAGCTTTGTTGACTAAACTATATATTTTACCTTGTTTGGAGTTTTATTAAGTTTTGCTTATTTCTTTATTATTTACTTCTTGCTACTTCCTGTGGATCTTTTCTGTCTTTGCCCCCAACTTTTAATTTCCTTTCTAATATAGGCATTTAAAGTTACACATTTTCCTAGTTCTTTCTTTTGTATGTGTGTATGTAGCACAAGAATTAACAAGGGTTATCTTCAAATGGAGTAAAGGATCTCATTATGACTTTTTAATTACTACTGTCAATTGTGACTAAATACATTGTTCTCACAATGTCAAACAACATGATTTTAAAATGTAGGTGGAAAAAAATCATTCTTTGTTTTAATGTCATTTCATTTCATATAGGATTCACCTTTATTTGATGTTATTAAACAAGCAAAGGATCGAGAAGGACCAGCTGATCACCCTGATTCTGCTTGTACTGTCAATCTTCCTTTCCAAAATAATCACACTGCAGCAGATATGTAAGTTTGTTACATGTTTTCCATTCAACCTGCAGTAGAATTCAAGCTTTAAGTATAATGCATGATACCTGTAAAAGCTGTAGGGAATAGAATTTTGAAGAAGCTGGAATGTAAGATTCATGACCCAAATAAAAATCCTATTATGTGGTACAGAAATCACTGAAGTACTACGGAAATCACTCAGAGTTTGTGTAATGAGGATCATTTTCATGGCAGAGATGGCAATTTAGATAGACCTTAAAGGTGGGATAAGATTGCAACATGGAAACTTAAGAGGAAGGAAACAGAAAAATGTTGTAAGAGCCAGAAATGACTTGAATCCCAAAGTATTAACAGCTAGGAAAGGAGAAAACATTTTTCAGGGAGTGTATTTGGAATGAAGCATAGGATAGGCATAAGAAGTAGTATGGAAAAAGAATCTAAAACTTAGATTTATTAGGCCATTTTGGTGATAGAAAAAGAAAGCAATAGTGAAAATTTATTGAGGGCTTCCTATGTGCTAGGGACAATTGCCTGAGTACTTCAGATTAAATTTTTAATTTGACCTCCATAACAACCCTTTAAGAAAGTGAATTCTGCTATCATGCCTCAGTTATCTATAAAATAAGTATTAGAAAAATAATTATTGCCAGAAGTCAACAGGTATCAAACCTTAACAATCTTACCCATCCAAAACATTCCCCATGTTCTAAAACATTCTAGCTTTTACTACAGAACTTTCATAAAAATGTGCCAAATGTTAAGTTTCTATTGTGTCCTATGTAGAAATTGGCTTTACAGTGTTCTGTGAATAAGTAGAAGGACTATTTTCCAGAAATATCATTTCCACAATAACCATTCCCAAAGATTTCTAGCATGTGGACACTCTGCCTTCAAGCACATATCTGTTACTAGGTAACACATTAATATGAATAAGTCGAGCCTCATTTTTTCTCTTTAATTCAATAAGCAGTTGTCTGTGAAGTACCAGGAAGGAACCTAAGCACTGGGAATGCAGAGGCAAGTAAGATAGACTAGGTCCTTCTCCTCATAAAGCTGTTATGCTCTGGCGGAAGTAGACAGTGAGCAAGTAAACTATTGCATACTGTAATTTTAGACTGTAAGTCCTGTAAAGGAAATAGAGTGATATGGAATAAAGAAACTGAGATGTTACTAGACTCTTGAAAGAAACTTTTCCTCTTGAAGTGATATTTGACCTGAAAACTCTAAGACAAGTAGATACCAGTGAGGCATAAATCTGTGTGATGTGCATTTCAGAAAGAATACTCAACAAGTGCAGTAGTCCTAGGGCAGATTAAAGAAATCCCAGTATGACCAGGAAAAAAATTAGCAAGAGGAGTAGAGAGGCACAAGATCAGGTTGGAGAGATAAACCAGGTCTGGACCTTGTAGGTTTTGTTAGACATAATTAAGAATTTTTGGATTTTAGAAAGATGGGAAAGCATTAAAGTTTTAAACATGGGTTCAACTTTCTATCATTTATATTTTTAAACAGCCATTCTCTAGCTGTTATCTGAAGAACAGGTAGGATTGGAGAAGGGAAAGGAACAGGACAAGGAAGAAAAAAGGAAATTAGTTTGGAGATCGTTTCAGTAGTCCCAGTGAAAAATGTAGGTGATTTGGTCTGATATATCAGTAGAAATAGAAAGGAATGGAAAGATCTGGGATGTGTTGGGCCTCCCTGGTGGTTCAATGGGCTGAGCAGCCATACCGAATCATCTGCAGCATAGCAGCGTGAGTTGGATCCCTGGCCCCAGCCTGGGGGAGGGGACCCACATGGTGCAGTAGACCTCTCCTGCCTGCCTACTGCTCCCCTCAGCAGTGTGTTTTGCTGTGTTCTGATGACTCCTCTCACCTCTGGCGACTCTGGCCTGTACCCCAGCTCTTGTATGCATAAATAAATAAATCTTAAAAAAAAAAAAGATCTGGGATGTGTTTTAAAGATAGATGAAAAAGATTTAGTTTTGCCTTGGGCTGGCAGAATTGGGGAAGAGGAAAAATTAAAAATAACTCCTTGATTTTTCACTTAAGAAACTGGATTCTTTTGACTTAAGATAACCATTTCAGTACTGAGATTTTAAAAAAAAGGAAAGAAATTAAACTCTGATGTTATTTAAGTTTCACATTCAAATAGTGATGCTTGAAGAGGGGTGGGGAGGGTGGGAGAAAAACAAAGTGATGTTCATTAAGTAATCGAATATTTAAGCTAATTTTCAAGGGAGATGAACTTTTACTCAATTTAAGTCAGTCTGCAGTATTTCAGTGAATTTAAAAGGAAAGTCCAAAGTTCATAGTAGGCTAGACTATGGTACTTATAAAATCATGATGGTTATTCCCTTTTCCTAGAGTGCTAATTAATATACTACATATAATAGAAAGGTCCATGGCAAAGTACAAATCCTACTTCCTGATCAAAATTATTTCTCAGCTGCTAAAACAAAATTAGAAATTAGACCTGGATGGTCAAGTAAAATAGAGTTATACAGAGCAGTAGAACTGTCAAAAATTACAAGATAATTTCTACAAATATCTGTCTTGATTTATGCCTGACACATTAGTATACAGGTAGAAGTCTGCCTTCCTAATGTTATCTGAAGTATCCATAGAATTCTATACTATGTAATTTAAGAGGAAAATCAGAGAAATCTGGCAATACTGTTTTGGTATCAATAGCCTATTCTTATAAACAGGCCAGGATGGGGAAAGGAGGGTTGGTGTGTTTGCATATATGTGTGAAAGAGAGATATTTTCTTAGTAAATTTTAAATTAAGACATTTCCTTTGAATATATTTAGGTATCTTTCTCCTGAAAGATCCCCAAAGAAAAAGGGGTCAACTACACGTGTAAATTCTACTACAAATGCAGAGACACAGGCAGCCTCAGCCTTCCAGACTCAGAAGCCATTGAAATCTACCTCCCTTTCACTCTTCTACAAAAAAGGTTAGTAAATAATGGTTTCATGTGTGTAGACTCTGAAACCAGGCTTAAAGGGTTCAAATCAAGCTTCTTTCCTTAGGCAAGTCACTTACTATTTCACTGCCTCAGTTTCCTGAGGCATATCCATGAAATGGAAATGATAATAATGGTAATCTACCTAATAGAGTTTTTTGAGATAATTACAAGAATAATACATAAACTGTCTCCAGCAGAGCCTAACACATAGAAAGCACTCAAATTGTTAGATGCTATTATTATTACCGCTACTGTTGTTATACTTATAAAGTAATGTTTGGGAACATTTTGTTCCTGATACTACTTTTGTTGTTGAGATGTACATGTAAAGTTGAGACTGTGTAGTGTGCTTTGGCCTAATGCGAACCTATTTCCTGTAACCAGGTTGTCTAACACTCTCTGGTTGTATGTGTATTTGTGGGCTAGAAAACTAGTTTTTGTGTCTGCATGAATATGTACATCTAAGTGCATACCTACTTGGAGCCCTTTGAAGGAAAATTAAAGGCTAGATTTCTCTGTTATAAATCTTTTTTTCTGATTTTATTGAACTAGAAATATGCTGAGTAGAAATAGACATATAAAATATACCTGTAGTAGTTAGAGAAGTCCTTCCAACTACCAAAAGTTGATGTGGTTCTCAAAGCAACAGAACCTACCTCACCTGAAAAATTGTAGAAAGGAAAATGTTTCTTTGGTCTCCAGTTTAGAGCTATTCAATAAGTGTAGAGTAAGGTTTTTTTAAAAAAATCCTTGTTTTAACGAACCCTCCAGGCAAGTCTGGTGCTTGCTTTAGTTTGAGCAAGATACATTGAGCTTAAGATATACATTTAAACCAAAGGTCTTTAAAATGAAAAAAAAAAAAAAAATTCAATTGAATTTTGTGGGTTCTGTCTCCAAGCCTAAATTCTGATAACATTTTTATAGACTGTAAATAAATTCCATATCACAAGTCATGTTACCACTTTGATAAGCTACAGGTCTGCCATTTTCCAACAGGATATGCTCTGTTGCTGTGTAGTATAGAAATATGCTCTTTTTTTATTTTTAGGATTAGAAAAATTAACAGGTCCTGGCAATCCCATTCTTTTAAAAAATAGTAATCCTATAATTGAGGCAACAGAAGGAGAGGTTGGGGATGGGAAGCAGAGTGGGGTAGGGACTTAGTAGGCTGTGGTGGAAGATTATTGATGCTTTGGTGGTAGACTTGCTGTGATAACATACATCAGAAGAGGTGTAAACTTATACTTCTAAGTTATATACAGTGTTATAAAGCAACATTCCCTCAATAAAAAGATAATACAACTTAATACAAAAAATATATCCCTCTTTAATAGTGATAGTGAGAATTTCCAACACCTGTGATGACTAATTATTAACTGAACTGAAAAACTCTAATTTGGTTTGTCTAATTTCACAGCACTTTAGGATCTTTCTCCTCTTCCTTCTACCTCTGCTTTAGTTTCATATGTAATTGTTAATTCATAAAGTATTATTTTTCTTTCTCTGTATCTAACATTGTGCTAAGGTTAGGAATGATTTACTCATAAGGAAAATAGTGGCAGAGTTAAGATTATTGTTAAAAGATTATTCTTTTTAGCAGAGTTATGGTAATAGCAATTTTATGTTTTGAAAAAAATCCACTTGTTTGAAAAAAATGAAAACATGACTAATTTCCCTTATCTTTTCAGTGTACCGACTAGCGTATCTTCGACTAAATACTCTGTGTGCACGTCTTCTGTCTGACCACCCAGAACTAGAACATATCATCTGGACCCTTTTTCAGCACACACTGCAAAATGAGTATGAACTCATGAGAGATAGGCATTTGGATCAAGTAAGGAAATAATCTACTTTCTTTTTTCCCTGCTTATTTGTTAAAACTATGTGCAGATTTCTTAAGAAAAGATCAGCTTTAAAAAAAAAAAAAAAGCCAGAAGCTAGATCAATTTAATAGACTTCATGTAGTCATCTTTTGGCTACATTTTATGCTTTTGCTATAATTTTTGCAAGTTATAGCTTGAGAGTATTTTAAAAACTTTAGTTGTTTAAGTAAGAAAGATCTCACTTGCAAATTCACTACAGAACCTGTTGATCATAGGGCTTTCCTATGTTTTAGTAAAATATAAACATTTCATTTTAATGTGAAAAAAACCAAGGACCTGTTGATCTAAAACAATGCCTATTGAATCAATGAATGAATTAATGAATGAACAGATGAATGAGTTATTTAGTCATGTAAGTAGACAATTCAGTGTTTTTTAGTATATTCACAGAGTTGTACATTCATCACAGTCTGTGTTAAAACATGTTTCCTCCTGTCAAAAAGAAACCCCATAGCTTTTAGCATCTACCAACCCCATTTACTTACCTCTTGCAGTCCTAGACAATTTACTTTCTGTCACTATAGAATTTGCCTATTCTGGACATTTCATATAAATAGAATCATATAATACATTGTGCCTGGCTTATTTGACTTAGTATAATGTTTCCATTGTTCATCTGTGTTATGGTTTGTATTGTTAGTTCATTCCTTTTTATTGCCAAATAATATTTTATTGTATAGCTAGATCACTTATTTATCAATTAATATATATTTGTAGTTTGAATTTTATATGCAAATTTTTATATGGAATTGTTTTCATTTCTCTTGTGTATTTTCTTGGTAAAATTGCTAGGTCATGTGGTAACTCTATATTTAACCTTTTAAGGAATAGCCAGATTGTTTTTCAACATGGCTACACCATTTTACATTCCTGTCAGCAGTATTTGAGGATCCAATTTATCCACATCTTCACCAACTTGTTATTTATCTTCTTTATTATAACCATCCTACTGGATATAAAGTGGTGTTTCTTTATGGTATTTTACTGTCAGCTAATAAAGTTGATTGCACATTCTTTCATGTGCTTATTAGTCATTTGTATATCTTTTTTAGATCATTTGCCTGTTTTTCAATGGTGTTGTATTTTTATTATTGAGTTTTAAGGGTTCTTAATATTTTCTATATACCAGTCAATTTACAGATAAATGATTTAGAAATATTTTCTCCCATTCTCTGAGAGTTGTCTTTTTCACTCTCTTGATAGTATACTTGGAAGCATAAAAGTTTTGAATTTTGATTGTGTTCACTTCAGCTGTTTTTGTTGTTGTTGTTATTAGTGCTTTTGGTGTCATGTCAGAGATTGAGAAGATTATCTATTACTCTCCAAGGGTCTTATACCTCTACTCTTACATTTAGATTTTCATAGTGTTTTTTGGTTACTTTTTATATATGGTGTGAGGTAGAGGATCCAGCTTTATTTTTTTGTATGTGAATACAAGTTGTTCCAAAATCATTTCTTGAAAACTCTTTGTCTTTTCCTTCACTACTGATAGTTGTCAAAAGGCATATAACTATAAATGTTTAAGTGTTTATTTCTGGCTTCTTCTATTCCTCTGATCTTCATATTTTTTCTTATGCAAGTATCAGACTGGCATATGGTAGTAAATTTTGAAGTAGGGAAACACTAATACTTCAGTTTTACTCTTTTTTTTTTTCAACATTGGTTTGACTCTCCTGAAACTTGTGTTTCCATATAAACTTTTAGGACTAGCTTCCAATTTCTACAGAGAAACCAGCAAGTTTTTGATATAGATTGCATTGAACCATAGAAAATTTGAAAAGTACTGTCACCTTAACAATATTGTCTTCCAATTCATTAGCATGCTGTCTTTCCATTTATTTAGAACTTCTTTAATTTTTTTTCAACAAGATTTTATTGTTTTCAGAATACAAATCTTGCACTTGTTTTGTTAAATTTAGTCCTAGGTATTTTATTATTTTTAACACTAATTTAAATAGAATTGTTTCATAATTTCTTTCTGAGATTGTTCATTATGATTGTAATCAATACAATTGATTTTACATATTGACCTTATTTCTGCAATCCTGTTGGATACTGTTGAAGTCACTTATTATAATAGTTTATTTTTTATATATGTATGTGTATAGTTTCCTTAAGCTTTTCACTGTATTATATATTGTTATGTCATATATATATTCTATAACATATCTTTAACATAACATATAACATAACACATATGTAATATATAACATTGTATATATATTATGTCATTTCTGAATATAGTTTTATTTTTACTTTTTCAATTTGAATGACATTTTTTTCCATTTACTTGCCAAAATTATCTGGCTAGAACCTCCAATATGATATTGATTGGAAGTAATGAGAGGGGATCCCTATCTTATTCCTGCTCTTAAAGGAAATAGTTCATTCTTTCACTATCAGATATGTTGTTAGTGTGGGGTTTTTGTATATCCCACTATCAAGTTGAGGAGGTTTCCCTTCTGTTCCTAGTTTATTGAGGGTTATTTTTTTTATCATAAAAGAATGCTGGATTTTATCAAATACGCTTTCTGTATCTACAGAAGTGAACAATGGCTTTTTCTCCCTTTTATAGTATTGAAAGTCACTTTACAGTAATTGATTTTCAATTGTTTGACCAACTTGCATTTCTGAAATGAATCTGTCCAGTGTTTAATCCTTTTAATGTACTGCTGGATTTAGTTTGGTTTTGTTGAAATTTTTAACATCTAAAATTTAAAGAGCTATTGCTAATTTTTTCTTGTGGTGCCTGGCTTTAGTTTCAGAAAAATATTGGCCTCAAAATCTTAGAAACCTTGTGAATAATTGGTATTGATTCTTCTTTAAATGTTTCATAGAATTTATTGGTGGAACAATCTGAGTTTGAGCTCTTGTTTGTGTATAGTTTTGGAATACTAATTTAAGCTCAGATTTTCTATTTCTTCCTGAGTCAGTTTTAGTAGTTTGTGTATATAGGTATATACAAGGATGAAGTGGGAAATACTTATATATGTGTGTGTGTGTGTGTGTGTATAATTGGTATACTTTCAGTATATTGGGTGTTTTTTAAGTAGGAATGCTTTAAAGTGGGAGAAAAAAATGTGAATTAGTAGAGAGGACAGTATGGCATTCTAAATGAATAGTATAATTGGAACTGGTAGGATACAGAGCAAGGGATGTTAGGCACATTTTTGTTTTGTTTTTAGGTTAGAAAATCATTTTATATTTAAAATTATGTATGTTGATACAGTGTTACATTGATAAAAATTAATATAAATCCCTCCTCCCAAAATTAGCCCTACAACCCAAATAGCAAAACCATTGACAGAGTCATAGGGATCCAAATGTGTCTCTCTCTATATCATGTGACCTTAGAAAACCACTTAAACATATTGTTGCTCTTTTCAACTCTAATGATGAGCCTAAACTAGATGATCTTTCTAGGGTTACTTAGAAAACAGAGCTCTGAAAATTCCATGACATTTCATTAGCCAAAAGTGAGCCTAATAGATTTTGCAGAATTGTTTAAATATAGACTTTACTTGATTATAAAGTTTTAAAGAGTAGGTATTATTAATAACACTAGATATTTGACAAGAAACAAGAATATTTAAATTAGGCAATAAAGGTCATGCAAAGTAAGGAAGTTTGATGTTTTAAACTCAGAGATTCATTTCAAATCTAATTTTTGCATTTAAAATTTCCTTTTATTAAAATGAAATATGCTTATATAATAATCCTTATGTCATAAGAATACATCTTGATGCAAATTCATCAACTGAATTCACATGTGTAATCACTAGTCAATGAACTAAAGACTTTCTCCTGTCCCATCCCCTTCCCATCATTATATTCTATTTACCACCACCACCAAGAGTATTCATTATTAAATTATCTGATAGTTTGAGCCTGGCTTTTTTTTTTCCTAAGTGCTAGCTACAAGTAAACTGAATCCAGTTTCAACTTTTCAACATTTAGGGAACAGGAATCAAAAATAGGATAATTTACAAACTGTATGTTTAGTCCTGAATAGTTGAGAGCTGGCTAATCGCATTATGTTCTATAAATGCAATTTTAGATAAACACTTTACATAGACTTTTAAACTGAACTCATGGGGAAAGATACTCCTGTTATAAATTAAATTCTAAGTTTTTGAAGCAAGAAATAAGATAACTTTTTAAAAACAAAACCATTTAACGAAATTCTGTTTTTTACATCACATTTATTTATTAGATTATGATGTGTTCCATGTATGGCATATGTAAAGTGAAGAATATAGATCTTAAATTCAAAATTATTGTAACAGCATACAAGGATCTTCCTCATGCTGTTCAGGAGGTAAGTAAACTTCCATGGTAATATTTTTTGGATATTTATAAATTGGATATGTTTATGTCTACAATACAGATAACTTAAGTTGCTAATTAGGTTATTTATATATTCTAGTCTTATATAAATTCACCTATCAAATCTTATCTGTTTTATTTCTAGTTAGTTATTTATAACTAAAATAGGATTAGAAGGCTAAGGCACTTTAATTTCCAAGTATTACAAAGTAAATAAGGAATACTGTGTCCCTGTAATAAGCAGGATATTTATAATAAGCTTATAAAATTAATATAAATATATCTTACCTTTCACTTCTGGTAGAGCAGTTATAATCCACATTGGATTGTTTCCCCCTATATAATACATGATTCTTCCTGAATTAGGGGCCTCCCTGGTGGTGCAGCAGGTTGAGCGCTGCACTGTGAAGCATCCGAGGCACGGCAGTGCGTGTTCAATACCTGGCCAGGGACGGGACCCACATGGCACAGCAGACCTCTCCTGCCTCGCCTGCAGCTCCCCTCAGTAGTGTATTTCAGTTGATCTGCCTGTTCTGCTCCCCACTCTGTCTCTGGTGAATTCTCTCACCTCCCATGACTCTGGCCTGTACCCTAGCTCTTGTATGCATAAGTAAATCTTTTTTAAAAAGTGTTTCAATTAATAAAAAAGGAAGTATAAAGAGGTAAATTCCATATTCATTTAACAAGTGTTTTCATTCTTCCTCAGACATTCAAACGTGTTTTGATCAGAGAAGAGGAATATGATTCCATTATAGTATTCTATAACTCGGTCTTCATGCAGAGACTGAAAACAAATATTTTACAGTATGCTTCAACCAGGGTATGTTTAAAGTATCCTTTCACTGGGGGAATTATAAAACATTGAATTTCACAAAAACATTAAGATAAATAACCTATGTTTCTGTTTTTGCTTTAGCCTCCTACCTTGTCACCAATTCCTCACATTCCCCGAAGCCCTTACAAGTTTTCTAGCTCACCTTTACGAATGCCTGGGGGAAACATCTATATATCACCCTTGAAGAATTCATGTAAAATTTCAGAAGGTCTGCCAACACCAACAAAAATGACTCCAAGATCAAGGTCTTTATTTTCTCTTTAAGAAAATAATAAAATAATACACAATTATTGTGATGTAAGCATAAAAATATAAATTTTTTTTCACTTAAAATAAGCTAAACAATATAGTTCTTGATTTACTTTTTAATCTTAAGTAACAACATACTAATTTCTAAGGAAAAAGAAAGATAATCTGTTACTTCACTGGCTTTGCAAATTTAGCCATCAACTTTCCTAATGCTGTCTATTCTTCAGTAAACAATCTGAGAACCAATATAATATTAGGCTAATAACTTCCATATTTTTGTAAATAGCCAATCTGCTAAACAAAATTTAGTTAAGAAATTTTATTTTATACTTTACTAAATATCTCTAAACTCTTTCTGTGAACCTTGCTTTATTATATAAATGTAGGTGACTCTAAATTAAATCCCTAATTCTACCTGTGGCATCCTTATATTACTTTGGGCAGGTCTTTATCTCTGTCTCAGAAAGGGGTGAATCAGAGAAATGGTGTGTGTAGCTGTCCTAAATTCTCAGATGAAAGGTTTTGTGCAACTAAAAATCATTATATTATCTTCTATATCCAACCACAATGCTCTGACTTTGAAGTACTTCAATTGACCTATTATATGTTATCATGGGCTATTTGAAACCAACTTTATTTGTTTAGAGTGGGAAGCAGATTACCTACTATAGTTAATGTAGTCTCATTTTAGAAATTGTCGGCCCGTATAGTTGTAGTTAATGAGCAAGAAAACAAACAGTGAGAAAGGGACACATTAACTGCTTAGAAAACATTTGTTTGATGTGTTAATTATGTAAGTAATGCGTACTCATGATAAAAATTTCAAACTTTACAGGAAAATATAAAGTAGAAAGTAATTGGCAAATTATAAAAATACTCTTATGTGACCCTGTACCATTCTTTATTTGCTGTTCACATAGTTGAGTATCTGAGTACTGATACCTACAATTTAATATTATAAGCTGCTACAGTAGCTATTTAATTTACATAGTCCCATACTGACATATGAAAATGTATACTTAGGTAATTTTTAATGGTGATAATCCATATTTTGCTGATAATGATGGTTATATGCTAGTCTTAGTAAAATCACTTCTCTGTTGAGGTTCTTCAGCAAAAAAAAAAAAGTCATGTTTTAAAAATGTTTACAAATCTTTGATTAGGTATTAAGAGAGTATCTTAACACTTATCCAGTATATTTTAGTCAAATGTTTTATATAAAACAATGGCCACTTGTCAAGTAATTGGAGGAAAATAAAATCTATATGTTTATTAGTTCTGCATGGATATGATCAAATTTTTGTTATGTCAGGCTCATGCTTCTTTAACTTTATTATCAGAAACATAACTTATATGGTTCAAATAAGGACAGCTAACTTATAGAGATTTCTAGTTCTAAGGTAAATGATAAATAGCCTTTACCATCTATCAGTATAGATCCTAATTAGAATTCTGATCATTACTTTGTAAGTTTTTTGCCAAATGTAACTTGAATTTTTAATGAGAAATATGAAAGTTTTGATAACTTCCCAAATGATTTATGAAGAATTAAGTAAGAGTAACTTAACATTTTCCTTTACTCTGTTTAAATGTGGTCATTGGTAGAATATGTTCTTGAAGACAGGTAGTTAAAAAAAAAAACAGTTAAAAAGACCCCGTATGTAATAGACCAGCACAGTGTATGATTGGACTAGCACTGTTAGAATAATTCTGTAATGAGTATAATTCGTCAGTGGTTCTAAAAGTAGAGGAAATCTTGTTATTCCTGATATTTCAGAATAATATATGTATATTTTTCTCTACACAGTTGTATATGGTTTCTATTACTAATTTATATTTTATCTTAACAGAATCTTAGTATCCATTGGTGAATCATTTGGGGTGAGTATTTTCTTTCTCTGAAATATAATATGTACTGTAACTATAAAAGAAATAGCAGATCTCTATAATTTGAATTTATAAATGCTAGTATTCAGACATCTCATCAAGACATGTTTTACAGAATTTAAAATATATATATAAGATTCATTTTCAAATTAGATTAAATTTCAGATCATATTTATAACTAGTGAATTTCAAACCTATCATCTAAGCATTCCTGTCACAGAATGTTTACAAAACAGGGGCCTCCCTGGTGGCACAGCGGGTTGAGTGGTGCACTGTGAAGCATCCATAGCACAGCAGCGCGAGTTCGATCCCCGGCCAGGGAGGGGACCCACATGGCAGAGCAGACCTCTCCTGCCTCACCCGCTGCTCTCCTCAGCAGTGAATTTCAATCCACCTGCCTGTTCTGCTCCCCACTCTGTCTCTGGTGAATCCTCTCATCTCCCATGCCTCTGGCCTGTACCCCTACTCTTGTATGCATAAATAAAAAAAAAAGAATGTTTACAAAACAGCTTTGAAATTCACTAATTATGAGTGTGATTTGAAATCAGATACAGTAGTCCCCTCTTATTCATGAGCAATGTGTTCCAAGACCCTCAGGGGATGCCTGATACCAGGCATAATGCTGATCCCTGTCTTGTATATATTGCGTTTTTCCTGTACATACATACTTATTATAAAATATATACTTTGTAAATTATATACAGTAAAAGGTTAACAATAATAATCATAAAATAAAAGTTATGCCCACATACTGAAATAAGTTATATAAATATGGTCTCTCCTTCTCTCTCAAAATAGCTTAATTATACATAGTAATTTCATACCACTGATGACTATGGGAATCTAAAACCGTGGAAAGTGAAACCACAGATAAGAAAGTTTTTCCATACTTCAGACTATAATTAACATATTGAAGTGTCACCAGCCAGTACCTACTGGTCTTCTCCTTCTGTACATGTAAACATTTTGTTTGTCCTTCTTTAAGACTTTTAGGATATCATTTCTCTGGTAAATTGATTAGAAATTGGATACAAGACTCTGCTATGTGATGGTCTTTGTTCCAAAGAGATCCAGAGAGATCCAAAGAAAAGCTTTTCTTTGAAACAATTATTCTACCTAAGCACACACACCACTTTACTTGACTTTCCATGAACATCACTAATTCAGCAGTCTATATTCAGTGAGCATTACTGTTAATTACTCTTACCAGAGTTGGAAGATGGATTAGTTATTCGATGATATATAACAAATCACACCCAAACTTAATAACATAAAGTTAAATTTTTATGTCAGTTTCTGTGGGTCAGTAGTTTAGACACAGCTAGCTGTGTTCAGGGTCTCTCCCACAAGGCTGTAATCAGTGTGTCAGCTGGGGCTGCAGTTATCTGAAGGCACAGCTGGAGGTGGATCCCTTAGAAACTCATTTGTAGGCTGTTGGTCCATCCTCCATGACTACTGGCTCAAGCCATCAGTTCCTTGCCAGTTAGGCCTCTCCATATGGCTAGTTACTTCTCACAGCTTGGCAACTTGCTTCCACCAGAGCAAGGACACAGAGAGAGATAATGAGCAAGACAAAAGTCAGTCTTTTTGTACCTAATATCAGAAGTAGCTTTCCATCACTTTTGCCATGTTATTTTTGTCAGAAGCAAGACAACACTAGATCCAGTCCATACTCTTAAGAGAGAGGAATTAATGCAGTTTAAATAATAGGAGGTGTAGGATTAGTGAGAGCCGTTCTGGAATCTGTCTTCCACAATGCTCCAAACTGAAATAAACAGAAAAAAAAAAAGTTTATGTACTAAACCAAGTATTAAAAATGTATGTTACAAATAGTAAATGATGTGGCATTTAGACAAGACAGGCTATAGCTACTAGACTTCATAAAGGAGGTATGGGATCAGATTGAATCTAGATAGATCTAAGTGGTCTTTGGTCTTTTTGCTTGCCCCATTTAAAAGAAGTGAAAAAAATGTTATATTTTAACACATATAACTAAAAATCTTATAATCAACATAGGGAATTTAGTTATTATTATATATGTGATAAATATATGTTCCATTGAAACCTGTATTTATATTTAATTTGGGTAATATTAGCTAATTTGGTGAAATAGAGCATAAGTAGTAAAGGTAATCTGTACTGTCAAATCAGATTTAATTTCTGTCAGAAGATCTGATAATTTTTTAGTTAGAATAAACATGTTAATACTCATCCCTGAGATAATAACCTCATTCTGCTTGTAAAGTAGATATATAGGAAACAGAATTTTATCCACCTTAATAAATGTGCCCCCCTTTGGAATTTTTTACTAAAGCTCTCTTTACTTTGCTGTGACAGGATTCTCCCTCAGTAGATATGTATGTCAGTCATCTACAGTTATACAGGATGAACTCAAGTTCTTATGTTTTAGGGATATTTTTTACTTAAACTTTATGAAATAACATTTCAACAAACACTTTGTCAATGATGTTTTAAAGTATATAAACAGTATGACCTGTCAACATAATATCTATAAAGTGAGTCCAAAATTTTTATTCACTGATATCACATCTTACTAGATTCTTAAGACATTTTTCTCTGGTTATGCCCTAGAGGGAAGGGGAGAAATTTCTCAAACATAAGGTTCTGAAGAGCTTTACATGCTTCTTAGAAGCAGCTATAGTTGTATGTGTGTATGTTCTGAAAACGAGGAACCAGGACTTGCAGAGTAGTTGGTGGAGAAGAAAACTACCTCATGGGAAGAGACAGGTAGATTTAAAAAGAATGAGTATTTAATTGGGGCAGAGTTAGGTTCAGTTACTCTGATTCTGAGATTTTTCTTAACTTTTATTTGATCCAATAAAACAGAAAATTAAAAATGAAAATAATACCTCCACCTCATTTTTGACACATCTCAGACTAGAGTTAAAGATTGTTAATTATAAAATGTGCCATTTAATGAGTTTTTAAAAAGAATTCTGTAATTTGTAGACTTCTGAGAAGTTCCACAAGATAAATCAAATGGTGTGTAACAGTGACCGAGTGCTCAAAAGAAGTGCTGAAGGAAGCAACCCTCCTAAACCACTGAAAAAACTACGCTTTGATATTGAAGGATCAGATGAAGCAGATGGAAGGTAGGAACAGTTTCAGAATTATTTCAGTAACTGAGTGGTCATCTCAGGCGCCAGCTTTGTTCCTGACTTCCACCAGTCCCTTTCATGTCAATGTTATTTGGAAATTGTGATGAAGATTACTCAAAATAATAAGTATGAATACATCCCAAACTTAAAAGCACCATATAAATCTGTATCATTTCCTGAAATTCAATGAAAATATCAGATGTTAAAAAATCTGATTTTTTTAAATAAAACTGTTGATAAAATTTTAAGTTTTAACTTTAGATTTTAAAGTGCTTACTCTTGAAAAATATTAGCTACTATGTTTTATAAGAGCCTCTGATTAATATATAGGTTTATAATTTTGTGATACTTTAGATGGTTTATTTATAAGCCTTTGAAAGTAAAAACTACTTACTAAAATAATAACATAAATTATTAAAAGTACTATAGTTACTGGAAATTTGAGTTTCTCATTTATATATATGAAATATTTTATGTTGTTTTTAATCTACAGTAAGCATCTCCCAGGGGAATTTCAACAGAAACTGGCAGAAATGAGTAAGTACTTATCATTTCACCTTATGTAAATGAGACAATAAACATTATAAAAACAATATAATATTTTTACATTATAAAAACAATAAATATATATAGTTCTTTTAAGTAGCAGACTTGTTTATGCACTTAAAATATAATTCAGTAGGGAACGTATTATTTACTACATACATTTGTGGACTGTGCAGGTCAGATTCACCCTTTCTAAAATTTTTCATGCAAGAAGATTAAGAATGAAACTACATCTTCATGAATGACTTGATAAATGACTATAATTAGAAACTATTGGGATAGCAGAACTGTAATGAGGAACTCTTAAAAGAGTGCCAGAGATAGAAAAAGATTTTGTAAACTTAGCATATATAAATATCACCCTTATTTAAAGAATATCTTTTGTAAACTTAGCATATATAAATATCACCCTTATTTAAAGAATATCTTTTATTCTATTAATGAACAGTTCTAATTTTCAAGTTTTATTCAAACAAAAGTGTTTCATTACTATAAATCAGAATTTTGATAAAGAATACAAAACAGATCATATTTTAGTCTATGAAAAGTGACATAAACTTGGATTGTTAAATCAAATAGAATTCTATAGGTTACCCTGAGACTGTAACAATTAACTCAAGTTTAAGCATAAAGGACATTAGGAAAAAGATAAATCTTCCTTAGCTGCTACCAGATTGTCTTAGAGAAGCAGCTGTGGTAACATTTCCTGATAATCTGGTGCCAAAAAGAGTTGGGATTTGAAAAGAAAATATTTCAGAGATTAAAAGAATTAAAACTCATACCTAGGTTATAGGACATACCAATAAGAACAATACCAGTTGAAATGTTACTTTTCTAGGAAGGGCTTTCTCTCAATATGTCTCTCAACCTCAAGATCCCAACCTTGAAATATAAAGCTTTCAATAAAGTATTTTTGATTTTTTTTAACATCATTTTTCCTTGATTATTATTTTGAAGAACATAGTTAAAACTAAGCATACCAAAAGTTTAAATTTTTGGTGATAAATGATTTCTTTTTGGATTTTATGTTAATATAGTCCTTTTATAACTTTAAAAAATTATTGCTTTTCCCCCCAGTAGCTCAAACTTATAACTAAAATTAGGCCTTGAAAACACGTGAAAATATTTTGGAGCCTACAAATACCCTTTTTTTATTAAGGAGCAGAAAGTTGTATAGAAAAATAATGTGTATTTTCTTAGAGGATAGATCAGTTACTGCAATCAGAACATTTTCCAATAGCACACTTAGGTATGACAGAGAATTTGCTCTGCCAGGCTGAAGTTCAAGGTCTTTTTGCAGCTGGAAAATTGGGGGAGAATCAGGAGTTTTAACCCATAAAACTATGCAGTTTTTAGGTCACTCTTCAGTTTTTCCTCTAAGACTTGAATTCACAAATCATCACACAGTCCTGGAAAAGCAAGCAGAGGAGACTTAGAGTTACTGTTTACTGCTAGTGTGAATATTCTTTGAGCTTTTTTATGGAGAACTCCTGCCCATCTCAAAAATCAAGTAAATATTTTTTAATTAATCTAAAAGAAGCTTTTTATCTATGTTGTAATTAATAATGTATTTTTTAAATGTCCATATTCAAATTAGCTGTAAGATGTTGTCTTTGTAGTACCTGCAAAGCATCTCCCAACACAAAGAAATTCCTAGCTATGCAAAGAATGCCACTCACTTGAGCATTCTAAATTCTACAATCCACAAGTCTACTCTGCTGAAGTGCCACATCAATCTCATCATCTCTAGAACAGTGATCTTCAGAAATGAGCATATCTGGGAGTATGTAAAACAACCTCTTGGAGTACACAAAGAAAATATTGTAATTTCTATTTATCTTTATCCTATCTATGCTTAATGTATTTTTCGATATGTTTTATAACTTACATATATGCACATATGTGTGTTTGTGTGCATACATATTTTATGGTGGTCTATGCTTGGGAACAAAGTTACTGATGAAGATGTGTGATAAAAAATTTGGAGACCACTGTCTTTGCACTGCTGAGCTCCATTAGTTTGACATGAGCATAAGATAATATAGCAGCCTCTTGCCAACTTACCTTGCAGCAGCAGTGCTAATAATTAACAATTCTTCATTTTTCCAGCATCTACTCGAACACGAATGCAAAAGCAGAAAATGAATGATAGCATGGATACCTCGAACAAGGAAGAAAAGTGAGGATCTCATGACCTTGGTGGGCAGTGTTTCCACCTCTGGCTTGATTTTCTGTCACAGGTCTGGAACTCTCCCAGGTTGTTTACGGTCATATATAATAATATGTTTAGCTCTTTTTATGGATCTAGTGTGCGGATGCACTATGAATATTTATGCAGGTGATTCCTAAGCCACTAAAAATGTCATAAAAATAAACTATACGTTGTTACTATACAAGATTAAAAATCTTGTGTAAATCCTGCTATTGAAAAGGTTTTTAGCAGATGTTTCCATTTCCAAAGTATACTTGCTCTCCTAATGAATGGTGAGGATAACCTGAAAATAGGAATCCTAATAGCCCATGACTGAGTACTTTGTCTTCTGTTGTAGCATATGTGATGTTTGCTATTGTTTTTATTAATTTATATTTATATTTGTTTTAATTTAACATGAACCTTAGAAAATGTGTCTTGTCTTCCAAATGCAATTTGGCTGAATGCCCCACATTTCCCCAATTGGTCCTGAACTCTTCTTCTCAAACAGATATTATTAGAAACTAGGAAAAAATACTAATTTTTACATAGTAGATTTTAGTTTACTAATGGAATCTGATGTACTGTGTGGCTTGTTTTATAAATTTTAGCTTTGAAATACAAGCAGAAAGCAAGATATAAACATATGATACTGTCATACTACTGATACAGATTTCATACCTCAGGACTTGTAAGAATTTATTGACTCTTTTCTTCATCCAACTCATGCTTTAAAATGAGGGTAATTAATAGTACTCTGTTTTGTTTTTTATACCATTCAGATCACTGAATTAATAAAGTATCCATTTAGTACTTGGAAAATTAAAGTGTTCCGGTTAGACTTTGCTTGCAGGACCCTAACATAGTATATCCCAAGTGCACTTTCTAATGTTTCTGGGTCCTGAAGAATCAAGATACAAAATAATCTTAACTCCATAAATAGACTGTTAACTATCAGAGCCTTAATTTTTTTTCTCAGAGATTTGTCTTGCATCTCAGCAATTATTCTGCCCTCCTAAATTTGAGAAGGAGTGCATTTTCTCTGGAATGGTACATGTCTTCCATGTATCTATTGAACTGGCAATGTTTCTTAAATCTTTTTTTTCTTCTTTGAAGTCAGTATGGTCTAACACTGGCACATTGAAAGCCACATTATTTCTAGTCCAAAATTGCAGGTAATCAAAGGTCTTTGGGGTAGACATTCATATTTCTATCTAATTTTGTGCAAAAGCTTCAAATTAAAATAGCTACATTAGAAAAAGAGGCGCTCTCCCTCCTGGAACCTAAAGGTTTATTTAAACTGTCTTGTGTGATTAACTTATTTAGAGATGATATAATTTAAAATAGGTATTTAAAGTAGCATCAACTAGATTTTAGGAAAATCACTTTGTTTAAACTCAGAGTTCTTTTTAAAAGGAAATCTGGTCTTATTATTAGAAGACAATTTTATTTTGTTCTTAATTAAGTTTCAAACTCTGACAGTTATCTTGATAACAAAGGCACTAGAAATTCGCTTTACTCCAACTCCTCATTAATTTTTGCATGAATGCCATACAATTCAGTTAGCTTTTAGGTCAAGGGCTTACCATATTTCTGGGTCTTTCTTTTGCTAATAATTTCATGTTAGATTTAGTGCCAGAATTTTAGAAACTTCAGAGATCGTGTATTGAGATTCTTAAATAAGGCTTCAGGTTGCTTTATTGCTTTTTGTATTGGTTAAAATTATACATTTTAAATTGCTATGTTACTATTTTCTACAATTAATAGTTTGTCTATTTTAAAATAAATTAGTTAAGAGTCTTAATAATAGTCTGATGTTGTCTTTTTATTAAGTGCACTAATGTTCTTCTCTACATCTTAACTTTCATGCATGTCCGTTCTTAGCCTTTAAAAGGCTTTTTATACAGGAGATACCCAAATTTATTTATAATTTAAATAAAATTTATAACCTTGACATCTTTATAGAGTTCAAAGCCCTCATGTCCTATAGAACTCTTGATTTCTACTTTTTCTTTGCGCTAAGACTTCTCAAAATATAAACCTAAATCAGACAAACAATAATACTTTGTTTCTACCCCAGTCTTTACCCATTTTACTAAATATCTTGCTCAAGCAAAAAATCTATAAAAGTCATCTGTTAATCTGTATATCACTGTTACACAGATACTAACTGATCCCTATTCCCTCTTCTTTCTCTTTACTATTCAGCTCTACGAAGAGTAAAACTGATTCTTTTAAAACATAAATGGATTTACATTGCTACTGAGCTTGAGCTGTGAAGCCATTCCTACTTCTCCCTTCTTCCCTCTTGCCACTTTTCCTTGCTCTCAATGCTTTAGCTTCACTGACCATTTCTCATTAAATGCAACCCCATACCCTAGGTATTCATATTTGCTATTCCTTTGAATGCAGTGCTCTGCCCCCCAAATTATCTATAGCAGGTTTCTTCTAATCCTTCATAGCTCAGCTCAAAGATTTTCCTTGCCCATGCCAGCTAAAATCCTTACTTTGTGTCACTCTTTCAAACATGTGACAGCATTTATCACCTATTGCCTTGACTTGCCTATTTCCTATGCCCATTTCTATCACTCTCTCAAAAAAAATATATAGCTGGAAAAGCCACAAATATAACTCAGTATATTTATGTTGATGGGACTGTATTTATGTTGGATGGGACTCTTAGATGAAATGCAGTCTCTTAGGTCATTACAAAATCAAACAGCCTTTAGGTAGGCCCCACACTTTTTGTCTAGATGGTAGAAAATTGATTACTTCTGAAGATTAATTTAGTATTCCAATAATTCTTTCTAATAAGAGGGAGAAGTTCACATTTATTTACTTTTTATTAGTTTTCAGGTATAAGTGGGGGCGGGGGAGGTAATTTTATTACCGTCTGGATGATTCATAGAAATGTGCCTAGAAAAAATGTGCCTAGCATATTTTTGTGTTCAATAGTCTGCCCAGTATTGGAAAGAATTCATTCAGTATAACTTTCCTCTGAACTAAATAGATACTTTACAGGATAACCTGAATGAAACCTTATCTCTAGATATACTAAATTTCTATAGGTATAGCTTCTTAAAGGATAATGCACTATGGTAACACTAATGTCTGAGTAGGATTAAAACATGCTTTTTTAATATGAACTTGAGAGAGTGGTCTATTCTTAAAAATCTGTTTTTATGTCCATTATTCTGGGACTACACTTACAAATTGTGATGATAAAAATTTAACATGAAAGTTTAAATCTATTCCCTAGATCAACATGCATTATGTCCTACACAGAAAATGTTTTTAACTGAATTTAATGATACAAAATCAGTATAGTTTGTGTCTTTATGCTTTGGCAAAGATTGAGTTAAAGATAGTAGTATCATAACTTTTCTATTTACAACCCTTATAACACATTTGTGTGATAACATCAACAAGACCATGTAATTTATAGTTGCTTCCTTTTCATTGTTTTTGGTCAAGAATCCTGCCTCTAAATAAACATCAGCATGTTATAATCCAGAATGACTGTGACAGTTTCTTCAGGTGTTAGCTAAGGAACATTATTAAACATTGCTTTTTCAAAAGCATTTAATGGTGTCTTCACAAAGATGACAGTATTTTATCCCTATAAAATCTTAATTATATTGGATATAATTATATTGGGTATAATTATATTGGAAGCACTAAAACATGAACTTCCTCAAGCAAATAGGGAGAAAACAGAACTTAAGAATTAAAAAAAAAAAAAATCAAGATGAGCTTAAGTAGAAGAAAAGAATCCATTAGTTCCTGAAGGAATGTCATTATAAAAAAGGTTACCTTTTCTGGGCCTCCCTAGTGGCGCAGTGGGTTAAGCAACATACTATGAAGCAGACTGTGATCCCTGCCGCCGGCCATTGAGGGGACCCACATGGCAGAGCAGACCTCTCCTGCCTCACCTGCTGCTCCCCTCAGCAGTGTTTCAGTCAGTCTGCCTGTTCTGCTCCCTACTCTGTCTCTGGTGAATCTTCTCACCTCCCGCAACTCTGGCCTATACCCTAGCTCTTGTATGCATAAATAAATCTTTAAAAAAAAGTTACCTTTTCTTTCACATAATTGAACAGTAAGGTTTAAAGGCTCTATAGTCATCTGTTAGAAATACAGGAAATAGTGTTATCATGCACACAGGAGTGTTCATGGCAAGCCTATCCTCAGAGACCAGAAAAAAAGCAAGTATTTTCAGAGACATATCTCCACAGGTCTCATTGGTAATCTTTCAACCTGGGCTAAAATTATTCTGCCTTTTTAGAGTCCCCAGTTTTAAGGGCTCAAGTAATGATTCTCACATTCTTGGCTAAACATCAGAATTATGTGTAAAGCTTTTTAAGTATTCCGAGTTAGAATCTTTCAATCTCTGTTTTGTAAAAGTTCAATAGATTACTATATTGTACCCAGAATCACTAGATATAGAAGTACAAAACTGCATATAACAATGTTTTGAGAGAAAAATCTAGATAAAATTCATCCAACCTCCATAAGGCAGCTTTGGAAGACATTGTGAAGATGAAAAGGCTTTGGTCAGTTAGGGCTAGCATCAGAGGGGTGAGGAGGCGAGATCAGAAGCAAAGACTGTGGTTGTCTAATCCACCAGAACTGGGGGAGTTATAAGTAATACCCAGGTCTGAATGTTCCTTTGCTCAATGAAACTACAAATCTACCAAAAAAATAAAAACTAGTGGCATACTGCTAGCTTGTAAAATAACAACTGATTAAGACTTTTTTTAAAAGTAGGTTTCTGATTTAGAACTAGAGGCACCTGATATTATGCTTCCTCTACTAGGTAAGATCTGCAAACACAAATAAACAAAAAGAAACTAATGTTTTAAAGTGAATTCGCCAATAAAGAGAGAGCAGTCATAGGCAACAATATGAATATTGACTCATTTATTTTAAAAATCATTTTAGGGTGGACTTTGCTATGATACCTGGGGAACTGCTTTAAAATACAAGTTTATATCAAGTAGATTTATGTGTACCCAAAAGACATGTGACTAATATAATTTTGCTGCTTCCTAGGAATTACAAAAAACACATTAGTTCTATTATTTGCAAATAAGCTTTTATTATCAAATAGTTCAGCATCAGAACAAGGTTTCTAATTCATTTTCTTTACATATCATATGGTGATATACATATTGAAGAATCTACATCCTACCTTCCAGTTATTCTTTTGTATTTGTATTAAGTTTTTTTAATCTAAAAAGTATAAATTCATCTTATTCTTCTTAATGCTGACCACAAAATGTAAGTATTAGTTCCTTTTCAGCTAGTACTTTATGGTTATACTGTGCCATTAAGAGACTTGCTTTATAGTGATGTAAAAGTCAACTACAATAAAAAGTCATTTTTGCTTAAGGAGGCAAATCTCTTAACATAAATGTGAAAGGATATTACGCAATTATGTAAGGCAGATGAGCCCAAGAAACATTCATTCAAAGAAAGCACTTCATATTTAATAATTCCATGTAAGAATTAATGTTTCCAAATAAAAAGAAAATTAAAATTAGCCCTTGAGCCCCTGACAATTGCCAAGGCCTTTGTGAATTCTAATTAATGTAGTAAGTTAGCCACTGTTTCTCAGAACATTTACCAGAAGGAAATTAACCTCAGTAGTTACAAACTGTTTTAAATTTGTATTTGTGCAAAATTATTCCTTCATATAGAATCCCATAAATGAATCTATTCTCAGGGCATACCTAAGTTTTATAATAAATTAACTGAGTGCCTACTAGATGTGGGGCACTGTGCTGGATGCAGAAAACATGGTAATGACATTATTTCTTGTCAAAGTATCTTGTGATATCAGCCTGTTGAATGATGAAACATTGGGCCAGAAGAACATGTATTTAGACCATTGTACTAAAAATGTCCAACTCAAGTGACTTAAAAGAGGATATAATAAATATAATAAGACATTTTCACTTTCTTCCCCCCTGAGCTTAATCACATCTATCAGAACATTTTAATGCCTTCTATGTAAACTTTGAATTTCAACAAATGGGAATATTGACCACAATCCTTTTGAGAAAACATAAGTTTTCAGCAAAATGCAGCTCATCATAAATACTATTAAAAAGAAGCTATTCTCTGGCTTTTGTAGTGAACATGAAAATGCTAAAATTTTTTCCCACAGATAAGGATCAATTTTTGAAGGCTCCAACTCTGCTTGCTTTGCTGATAAAGTTCTTCAAGAGATCATGGTCCATTTCTGCAAAACCTGAAGTTTGTGTTACTACAGTCAAATGGTTTATGCAAAACCTGAAGCAGAATTCTTCTAAATCCTAGGAACAACAACAAAATGTTTTAGCAAATTTTAATTTACCGATGCAGTGCAACATAACATTAACATCCCTAAAATATACAGGCAAAGGAAGAAATATTTGATAGCCAATAAGAAGTGCTGTTGTGTTAATACCTAACGAACAGTTATAAAAGTTACATAATATAATTTATGCTTATAAAAAATGAAAATAACAGAGTAAAACATTCAAGTTCCTCCACAACAGTGAGTACAAAGAATCTGATTTCCCAGAGAGTGATGCCTATGTGTATGAATTTTGTACCTTTTTCTAATGACAATATTTGTATTCATTCTACTTTCAGTATTTGTTTAAAATATGACATCCCTCCTTTATATTCCTGTAAGGTCTTTACTATTTCTACCTGTAAAGAGTAAGCCATAAAAAAATGGTAACACTGCAGAAGTCAAGTCATTAATAAGTCAGTATACTCTTTGTCCTTTACAAGAAGACAAAGGTTGGATTTCATTAGACTACACGTATCTCAATAATCTTAACTTGAAGAATGGTTTGAAATGCTCTGAAGAAGTTACAACTTTCTCACCGCTAAGTAAAACTCCACAGATTGGTATTTTCTGGTTTACTGTAATGCTAAGAATAAACCTGTAGTAATTCTATTGACTAGATCTGGAAACTCGGGATGAAAACGAAGGTGGCTATATATTTTTTTTGGCTCCAGAAATATAAACTAAAGTGAGATCAATATGTAGATTCCAAACAATATGTCTCAGATCCTGGGTCACAAGGTCACTTTGGCCCAGGACAAAGTGCTACAGATGGCGGGCAACTTTTAAAGTTTTCTCTCTATGTCACTGAGATTAATTTATGAAACAGAATAAAGCCCAAAATAATCTCCAAGCACTTATGTATGCACATTGCATATAGGATTTTCCCTTAGTTACAAATTACAGCAAATTCCAAAGGTAGGAAAAAACAAAACAAAATTAGCGATACTGAATCTATACCAGTATACACACAAACCAAAAACTTTGTTCAGGAAAAAATTTCAGAATCACCCTTTGTTGTCCTTTTTGCTTTTCTCCTTTACCTCACATTCAACCCATCAGTATGTCTTGTTGGCGCTACCTTACCAAAATTAACTTTTGCCATTCCCTCACCTAACAACTTCAACAGATACACCATCATCACTATTGGATAATACTGTTTCCTAACTAACAACCCCTGTCACTCTCACACAGCAGCTAGATTATTTCCAAATGTCATTCAGATCATGTCTGTTCCTATCCATATCCTTCAATGACTCACTTCTATTAGATAGAACTCACATCCCTTAAACTTGCCTGTGAGATTCTAGAGATACTGCCTCTTTCCACGTACACCTGTTTTCACTGCACATCTCACTTCCCCTACCGCTTTTCCTCTTCCTTCCTCTACTCCAGTCATGCCCCACTAGCTGTCCTATAATTATGGCCTTCACTTTGCTCTTCCTATTATCTGCAGAGTTCTCCCAGCATGTGGCTTCAGAGCTGCTTCCACACCTCCTTCAAAGTCTTAGCTCAAGTCACTTTCTCAGTGACACCTCTCCCTGCTCACTATTTATAATTTCAGCTTTAATCTTAGAAGGGCATTTCTTAACTCCCTTCCCTATATTCTTTCTATCTTACTACCATGTAACATACTATATATTATATTCATTTACTTTTGCCTATCTCCCCTCACCAAAAAGTTCCACGAAGGCAGACATTTTGGTTTATTTTAGTCACCTGCTATACTCTTAGTGCCTAGAACAGTGGCAGGTATACAATAAACAGGGACTACGTGAATATTTGTGGAATCAGCTAATAAACTTAATTTTAAAATATGGGGGGGCACTAGAGAATTGATATTTAAGAAAGTCCCTGCTATTCCTCAAGGATCTTATATTTTAGAAGGAAGGTAAACATACAAATAATTCAAATAAATAGGGAATGTGAAAAAAGTCTTGAACATTAGGCCTAGTTCAGATGGAAACACTTTGTCTCTTCATCATCTGAGGTAGCCAGCCCATTGGAGTCCAATATTATTATCATGATTTCAACCAACTCTAGGAATAGCAGAATTTCATTTGGCCATGAAACACTTCACATATTGTTAAGTGTCCAGTATAATAGCACCATAATGAAAGACAACATTCACTATACTTTTAAATGTCAGTATTTCATAGTGGGCAGGGTTTTTTAAAATATTAAGTGAAAAGATTCTAGTATTTGGAGACATACGTAATGTAACAGGAAAAAGTCAGAAGAAGCTGTATGAAATGTTAATGGTTGATGAATCATTTCCTTCCTTATATCTTCTGTGTTTTCCAGATTTTCTTTAATAAGCACTTTATTATTTATATTAGCAAACCTTTTTTCCACCCACCACTAAAATGTCCTGTTTTTTTGACCAAAAGAGAGGAGGATATCCTTACACCAAAAGGAAACTGACTCTAAGAAGTATGGCCTGTTTCCTAAAGATTTAGCTGTAAGACAAGTTTTGTTTCCTTTCTTTATTATCAAAACAATATATTGTCACTGTGGAAAGTTCAGGAAAAAACAAGCAAAGAAAAGGAACTAAAAATCATCCACAACATCACCATTCAAAGATAACCATTATTTTTTCAGTCTTTTTTTTTCCTGTGTAGTTAGTGTATTTCAATCTTTTTAAATACATTTATACTTAATTTGCTTATTTAATATTGATATACTTTTTAAAATAAGGCCATGTTTTTCATTAATGATATAAACTAGGTGCATGAATTCATCATATTAACATTCTATAGTGTTTTTGTTTTGTTTTTTTTAGTATTACAAACAGTGCTTGCAGTAAACATCTTTGAAGCTAACCTTTGTCTGAATCCAGGATACTTCCATAAGATAAAGTATTAGATCACAATTAATGTCAAAAATATGTAAATAAATTTTTAAAAAGTCCTATAAGTTTGTACCTTTCAGGCTTTTAGTACATATACCAGTGATGCCCACGCACCATTGTGCACTCTCCTCAGCTCTTGACAAGAACACTCTCTACTTGGAGCACTATTTCTAAAAATACACTTTCCAATTTGGTAAGTGAAAAATTAAACCTGTTTTCATTTATATTTTTCATTTCATCAGTTCATCTGTTGTTTGGTTTATTTTTTTCAAACTTTGTGTGTTTTAAGAACTATACATTAACTATAATAACCTTGTTTTACCTTACAAATACTTTTCTTGGTGTATCATTTGCTTTCTGATTTTCTTAAGATATAGTACATAAACATTTTCTATAGTGTATAAACATTTTGTCTTTCTTAAATCAGATCTATCAATCCTTTATGGTTTCTGCCTTTGATGGTCACCCCTAATATAAAAAAATAAACTGCTCATCTTTTTTTCTGGCACTTGTTTACATTACATTTTTACTTAGAGCTTTCTTAATGTAAGATGTTAAGCAGAAACCTAACTTTCCTCCCCAGGGCAGCTGGCTGAAAGAATGCTTCTTACCTGAGCATCATACTTCACAGCAGCTGAGAGCAGAGCAATGGCGTTCTCCTCACAGATCCCTTGTTTGATAGTTTGTTGGCAGAGCTTTTTCAAGCGATTTTCTCTATAAAATGTAGCCAAATCTAGTAATCCTGATGAAAAGAGATGTTTGTTAAGGGAAGTGATTTCAAGTATATTGATTTAGACTCAATTAAGCCTTGATGCTGACATTATTTTGGATATAATCCTTAGTGAAGGATGTGTAAATAAAGACATGCTGAGTCTACTGAGTGTGTGGCTCTACCTGAAATGTAGCTGAACTGAGCATACATGACCACAGTGAAAATGGCTTTGGTATTTTTTCCAAGAAATGCACCTCTAGTTGCCCCTCCCCCTACATTATCAGCATCTCCTGGGTCATTTCCAACAGCATTCGCATATGCTGTAAAGTGCCACCTTTTTGAAAAAGAAAAGAAACAACTCTCATGGGTATATGTCTGCCTCCACTGACCCTACCCCATTTTCTCCTGTCCAGAGCAAGCCTCCTGGGGAGAACCATCTCTATTTGCTGCCTCCATTTTTCCACCTCCCACTCTTCACCTCAAGCCATTCATCAAAATCCCATCCACTCCACTCTCTGATATCACACCTGACACTGGTGGTGCCAGTGTCAAATCCAATGCATTTTTAAGTTTCATCTCCATGAAGAATTTGATGTGGTTGAGGGTGCTCCCATCTACCCCCCAAAAGCACTTTGTTACTGGTATTACGTGCAGCCACTTCAAGACCACACCTTGGGTACCAAAGGCCCTGGGATTCCTTGCTTGATGAGCCTTGAGGCCATGTATGTGTGTGTGTGTGTGTGTGTGTGTTTGTTCTTCCCCTCCACACCATGTCACCAATATGCAGAACCCCAGGCCCAAGAGGTAGCCTATATGGAGATGGGTAAAGCTTGGACATGTAGGTTGGGGTGCTCACATACCCCTACATGTGAAATGTTGCTGGTTGTGGGTAAAGAAAGATGGCAGGCCCCAGGTTTGAAGCCAAGGGCCTGTCCTTCCCGAGCCACTGTGTTACAGTGCAAAACTCCAAGGAGTCCTAAAACTCAACCTCGGCCTTTCAGTTCTTTGGTTATATTTTCAAGGTATAAAGTTTGAACGTGAAGTTTTCTAGCTGATATATAACTTTAATTTTTAGACATATAGTATGTGGATCCCATTTGGAGTATCCCGTAGGATTGTGCAAATGTTAGGGGCATTAGAACAATGCCAAATGGGTGTCTAACAAGCAACTGAAATTCCTTTGGCTTCTTTTTTCACATTTTAAAAGGACAGATTGAGAAAAGTGAAAAAAAGAAGCACCTGCATAATTATAGGTGGTCAAGAGAGCTGCCTCTAAAAGGGACACGTTTGTTTAGAGATACTTTGGTTTTTTAAACTCAAGAGCAAATTTGTTAGTTTCTATCTTCCTCACCTTTGTGAATGATACTTCCATTAAACAACTACTCAAGCCACATACCTCAGAGTAGTCATATTTCTCCCCCTCACACTGACAACTCATCTACTGGCAAATCCTATCAGCTCCATCTTTAAACTAAATACAGAATCTGATTTCTTTCCAACATTTCCACTGCTCCACCCTAACTCAGGGTACCATCAACTCACATTTGAACCATTAGTGATCTTTTAAAAACAAATCACATCACTCCTGTGGTAGAAGCTGCTAATCACCTCCAGTACGTGCGTGCACACACACACACCCCACACACCCCTTGCTCAAATTACTTTTTTTTTTTTTCACTTTTCACTACTAAGCGTTCAAGCAAATTCCATATAATACATCCCTCTTGCTAAAAATCTTCCAGGGTTTTCTATCACAACAAGACTAAACCTCAAGCTCCTCACCATGATCTCCAGAATTATGCAAGATCTTCCCCAGATATACTGTCTGACCTCACTTCCTACCACTATATGTCTGACTCATTCTATACATGCCTGCCTTCTTCCTCTTTCTCAGCATGCTCACTTTGTTCCCACCTCAGACTTTGCACTTCCTATTTCCCATGTTCCCTGGGTCTGGACAGCTTGCTCACAGGTCTGCACTCCACGGTACTTCCTGACCAATGTGTCCCTGGGCCCCCCATGTGGTCATATATATTTCTTTAGGGCAGGCCTCCCAATCTTCACACAAGCAGCACAGAGGCAGTCGGGGTCTGGCTACTCAGGGCGGGAGCAGCTGTAGCACAGAATGGGCACGAACACTGACATGCCTATAAAAGGATCAAAAACTAAAATTTCAGCCTTCTGTTTACCTGAGGAAGTTAAATGCAGATCTGGCAAAAAACTGTCGTTGGATTTATACATGTAAAATGAATGTTTAATTTCAAAGTTCAGCGGTCAAAGTCTTCCTATTACTTCAGATAGAAGTAGTTCCTTAATTCTTCTGTACCACTAGCCAACAACACTGCTGACAGCTAGAAACTAACATTCAGCACACTTTTCACTCTGAACCCATCTGATGACCTGTGTTGCTTGTTGCTGCCAGTGTGCTTGAGGGGGAGTGAATGTCCTTAACTACCTTTAGGACAGGGTTCATCAGACACCAGTGGTTTATGCAAAGCTATCTGGGAGAGAAATTTGTGGTTACAGAGATCAGCAGGGCTTATTATTTGGTGCATTGTATCTGTTTTATAATGTAAACAACTGCAGAGAAGCAGGTGTCTAGCTAGAAAGTCATCCACAGCTTCCATCCAGTCATTAAGGAAGAGTGACCCCATCTACCTGGGGCGATGGCTTGGTACTTCATCCCTCGCATAATCCATCTATTCAGTCTTTGCATGAAGTAGTAGAGAATGGGTTCAACAACAAAAGGGAATGGCTTTAGGTTAGGCTCTACAGAAGCCACCTTGCTGGTGACCAGCATTTTGCCAATCTCTTGATAAAGTCTGGTGGCAATTACCTACTGCCTCCTCTGGAGGCAGGCTGATGCTGTCTGTATACAGGTATTCCAGGAAGGCTCGGTAAACAGGATATGAAAATTCACTCATTTCTACAATATCATCCTCATTGTCTTCCAACGAAGAACGAAAATGCTCACACCTGAAGGAAGAAAGAGGCGAGTCAGGTCCTAGCTTCTAAGCAAAAGCAGGTGGCCCTCAGAAGAGCAGTCCTCCTGATGCTTAAAGGAAAAACTAGCCAGGAGAAAGAAAAACACCAGCAATGCATGATTTCCTCCAAGCTGCACGCCTTTGTGTACTTACCTGGTGCCCCTCACTTTGCTGAGCATTTACATTTGTCTGGCAAGGCTGCAAATGCACACCTGCCACAACAGAGGCCTGGTAGCTGCCTCTGCAGCCATGCCCAACTCCTATACCCAAGTCTACTGAGCAGCATTTATAGAAGACAGGTGGTTTGTTTTTATAAACCTGGAGTAATTCTGTTTCTTCATTCCCTACTATGGGTCTAATTGTGTCCTCTCCAAATTCTTATGTTGGAGCCCTATCTTTAGAATGTAATAGTACTTGGAGACAGGATCTGTAATACGTCATCAGATAAAATGAGTGCATTAAATTGGGCCATATTCCATATAAGTGATGTCCTTATAAAAAGGGAAAATTTGGACACAGGCATGCATGCTCAGAGAGCTCTATGCAAAGACTGGCATTATGCTGTCACAAGCAAGAAACACCAGAGACAGCCAGCAAACCACTAAAGCCAGGAGAAAGGGTGCATTTTCCTTCACAGCCCTGAGCAGGAACACAGCTCTGCCAACACCTTCATCTTAAGCCTCTCAAATTTTGAAATTAAATTCATTAAAGCTCCCCAGTTTGCAGTAGTTTCTTATATCATAGAAAACTTAGACGCACACCCCACCTCTGGCACAGCCTGACCTTCCTAAGATATGAACCTGAAACTAAAATGTCTTACTGAATTTGGGATTCCTTGCAAAAAAAGATTTCAATATTATTAACACAAAGACACACTGATCTTCCAAATCATCTACTAAAAGAAGCCAGGCACACAGAATATATACTGTATAATTCCATTTACACTAGCGTTTAGTGACAGAAAGGTCAGTGGTTGTCTCAGCACTGGGACTTAAGGGGCTTTTTAGGGCTGATGGAATTGTTCTGTATCTCAATTTGGGGAAGTAGCTTCACAGTTTCAAATGGACACTTGAAAGCTCAAAGTTTTACATCACTAAAATGGATTTTTCTAATCTTGTGTCAGTTTCACATGCTCGCCAACTGTCAGTATACTGTCCTTCAACACCAACACTGAGCACCCACTTACAGTGCCTAGGGAATTCCATGTCCCTTTTTCCACATACTTTGCCCTTTGCATCTCTTCCATCTGGCTGTTCCTGAATTGTATCCTTTTATAAAAGAACAGTCATCATTTAAGTAAAGTGTTATCTCTGAGTTTGTAAGCCATTCTAGTAAATTAATCAAATGCAAAGGGAGAAGGGAGAAGAGGCTATGCAAACCCCAATTTAACCTGTGGAATCTGATGCTTCCTCCACGTACACAAGCAGTATCAAAATTAAGTTAAATTATAGGGCACTAAGTTGGGGTCCAAAAATTGCTTCAAAACCTACTCATTTAAATGACCAGAATATTTATACCCTGAACTACACCCCCATACAAGTGGCCTCAATTATGTCTTGTGTGGTGCATGTGTTCCTCTGTTTATAATGCGTGCTCATGAGGGCAAAAACAATGTTGCACTTTTTCATCACTATGAGGTGCCCAGCATAGTTCCTTGGGCCCTTCTCAAAATAAATGACTCCTTACCTAATTTTGAGAAGGACTTTATGTGCATAAATGTACTTTCCATCCACCAGAAATTTCAGATCTGCAGTGTTAGGGTTGTCAAATTCCCTCTTCAGTGACTCAGCCACTGTGAGATGATCATCAGGTTCTAAGAAAGTAACATCAAAGTTTCTAGAGTTAAGTACAGACATAATGAGAGTGCAGGCAAGAATATAGTGTTGTTCGGTTGACACGCAACTGAAAATACCAATTCTCTAAAATAAAAACCTACTGAACAATGCTTTATGCCCCGATAAATACAAATTTGCACCTGAAATCACTACGGATAAGAACCTCACACATCTGGTTGTAAATATGGGGGGAAAGAAACTAAAAAGTCTCACTAAATGAAATTTTTGAATGCTTGAGTAAATATACTAACTAGTTTCCTAGTCAAGTCCAAAAGCAGTCAAATGATCATACTTTTAATTTAGAATGGAGTGTTGGTTCCTGAGACTTAAGAAAAATTAATCAAACTGGTTTCCTTTCACAGAAGTCCTTTAAAGGGGAATAAGCCATACGACACTGTGCTGAATCAAGTCCTTACTAAAAAAATAAAAGTGCCAGACTTGATTTCCTAGTGTTCAGGTTATGGCCCCAGTAGTCAGCGATGAGCTCACCCACAGACAGGAGGCGCCATGAGACGGCGGGGGTGGCAAAGCAGGCGAACACGTCGTCGGTGCAGGAGAAGTGGGTGAGGTGCGGCAGGATCACAGACTGGCCCCGGCACTGGCCCCACATGTACACGTGCCCGCCCTGGGTCTTGGCAGCAGAGGTGTGGGCGGAGTGGCAGGCTGCGATCTCTATAATTCTAGATTCACAAGCAAACAGCAAGTGAGCATGGTAAACAGAATGAGTGCAATTCCCTTCCCTTTAGATTTACTTGATTTGAGAAACAGAACATGACTTATACCTAAATCCTAAAATTTCAGGTCATACATACCATTATTTACATTTAAGGTACACTTCATTGGTACCTTAATTCTTACCATTCTTACTTCATTTTTACTTCATTCGTACCATTCATGTTACACTTTGAGCCTTTTCTGACATTCCACAACACTCCCACAGAGACCCCCTTTAAAAAAGGGAATTTAATTCCTTTCTTAAAACACTTCCTACTGAAATAGATAATGAAGACTCCTGCTCAATAAATATCTTCATCAAAACTTCATCAATTTTAGGATTAAGTGGATGACCCAACTCACACTTTAGTATTTCCAACTCAGTGGACTCTATGATCGTGAGCACAGAGAGACTTCTGGCATCACTCTGTTACACCCAGTGAAGTAAGTTCTTGATTGCTAGGGAGGTAGTTCTTAGAATCTCTTCCAATGGAAAACACTGTTTTTGTTGACTTGAAAATACTACTTTTCTACAAGAATAACTAACCATCCATACTTTAAGAAGACAGTAAACTAGTTCACCCTAAGTGAGGTTGCCTCTTTATTCTGGCACACCAGGCAATGGACCAGCATCCTCAGTGACTTAGGCTAAGAACACCAGAGTTATCTTTGACTTTTTCTTGATGTGCTACCTTCTTCAGAATATCCAGTTGACAAGTTTTGTTTTGTTTTTTTTTGTAATTTCTCCTATCTGCCACACCTGAGTCAAGGACACTCCATCTCGGACCAATTTAACAACCTCTGAGGTCTCCCTTCCTTAGACTCTCTTCTAACCCAAATCACACAATGCTGGCAGGTTAGTATCCTTTTGAAACACTATCCTTAGTAGTACTTTCAAATATTTAATAACTCCCCACAAGATACAATCTGGGTCTGGGCCTGTTATCTTTTCAGGTGTATGTATATGTCTTACCAATTCAGCTAGATTGTAAATTTCTGGTAGGCTGAAACTCTGGTTTATTTTTCTCTCCTTAAATGCCAAATGCAATGTTTTAATAAATGCCATTTGTAGGTCCTTTTATTAACTAAATAGGAACAACACAATAACAAGAGCAAACTGAGAGTTGGGTAAGACTCCACAGGTCAAAAGCTAGCAATTAAAGGGTGGAGATATTCCTCCACTGTCTGCTTTTTTTTTAAGATTTATTTTTATTTATGCATACAAGAGCTCTGGTATAGGCCAGAGTTGCAGGGGGTAAGAGGATTCACCAGAGACAGTGGGGAAGAGAACAGGCAGAATGAATGAGATACACTGTTAGGGGAACAGCTGGGCAAGGTAGGAGAGGTCTGCTGCACTATGTGGGTCACCTCCCTGGCCAGGGATCGAACCTGTGCTGTAGTGACTGTGGGTGCGTCATAGTGCTCAACCCCTTGTGCTACCAGAGGCCCTCTCCACTGCCTGCTTGATTAGATTTTCCTGTCAGGGTCGGGGAATGGCCATCATGCAAACTGAAGATCTTTATATATTAGCTGTATATATACTGTTTTTATGTGTGGCACAATTCATTTCACTGACTTCATAGACTACAGTTCATAGCTCTTTAAAACAAGCAAAGTAGCAGAAAGCATCTCTGATGTCCCACAGGAGAGAGGCAGGCTATTGGGAGTTCAACAGATTTAGGTTTGAATCCTGCTGCTACCACTATACTGTGTGACTGTGGAAAAGTTCCTTAGCATCTAGGAGTCTTGTTTTATCACATTCAAAACTAATACATGAGAAATAAATGATAAAATGTTAAGTACCAAGCACAATGTCTAGTGTACGAATGGTAGAATAATTAGCAGTTTCCTTATATTACTACTTCCATCATTCAGCATTTTAAGCAACAAAGCCTTCCTTTGAAGAGACTGTATAATTCTAATGATCAATTCAAATTAGTAAGACCATCCCTGTTTGCATGGCTGAGTCAACTGGCTCAAAGTACAGTGCATTACAAAAGAACCTTGCCCAATGGGTTAAATGGTCAATACTATCTGGCTTCTTAATAAGTGTATTCCTTTCAACAAATAAAGGGGGAAAGGAAATGGAAAAAACATACTTATTCAAAGAAAAGTATATCTAATGTAAGGTAAAGTAAATCTAATTTTATGGGAAACCCTCCCATGTAATACCTAAATGTAAGGGTAAAATGTGATTTATTTTAGGTTTGGTATAATGAGCAGGCAAGAGCTGAGAGTCAGACAGTAGCCTAAGGTGGCCAAGTTACTTAAACTCTTATAATTCATTTTATCATCTCAAGGGGTAGGGGAACAGAATACAAGTGAGGGAGCAGACAGCTCACAAGTTGTAGTGAAGAGCAATGAAGTAAGTTACCCAATACAGAGCACATTCAACAACAGTTTCTTCCCAGGACTAAGTGTTTTTAACAACTGCCACAGAAAATATGGGATCTGCCCTGAGGAACTCATAATCCAACTGAAGAAAGAAGTTGTGTATCCGTAAAATGGAAACCAACTCCCAAGCCATATCACAATGTGGCACTGACTACAGGTCAGTGAGTAACAGATATACTGGGGGACTCTCAGGGAATATTTACAGTTAAGGGAACTTAGCTGGCTATGTTGACTTTGGACTTGTCAACAAAATACAATAAGGACATATGAAGCAAAGAGAAATGCATGTAGGCACAGGGTGAAAATAGAAAAGTCTGGAGAGGGTATAGTATGAAGAAGACCTCACTGAAACAGAGAGACATGCAATCTGGAGAGCAGAGAGCAATGAGGCCTGCTGGGAACAATGATGTCTGTCTTAAATCCCAAGATGAAGAGCATAGATTTGACCTGATGTGGGAAAATGAGCAACAGCTTGTAAACAGGGCCATGATGTGATAAAAATGGCATTCTAGAATAGATTCATCTCACAAAAGGGTGTTAAGACAGACATTAAAGGGAGAGAAAGAACAATCTGGAATGTGAGCTGGGGAAGACTGAGAGGTGTGCAGATGAAATGTCTGAATACGCTGCCACAGAAGAGTCAGGGTGGCATTTGATACCAATGTAGAGGAAAGAGAAGCATCAAAGATAACCCTAGGAACACAAATCTAAGAAAACAACGAAAAGTGCAGAAGGAAGAGTTCACAGGGCTGGTCTGATGCCAGAATAAGGTACAACATACACACATCTGAGCAGTTAATCAGGGGAAAAGGCTGCCTACATTTCAACCCTTTTAGTTACAAAACAATATGTTATTCTCTAGAGAAAGGGGAGTTTAGAAGAGCCCAACAATGTTTAGATGAACATCAATTAACTGCTCTTGTTCTTAGCATATTTAAGCACTTTCACAAGAATCTTCTAGAAAAGGACTTTGAGATTTTTTGAATAAGCGTCACTCACTTAAAATAACAGACAGCCTCCTTTTTCCCTGTGAAAAAAATGCAAATGATTGGAACACACCTGTGTCCTTCTATGCTAAAAGACCCATCATCAGAAAATAAAAATACTTTAATTCCTATATTCACTCCTGAAATATTTACAATTAGCCTCCATGAAGAGGTGAATTATTCACAGGCGGGGTCAGGGACATAATGTCCTTAGAGAATGGCTGGCACAGAGCTAAAGACTGAGACTCTGGAAGGCTGTGGAAGGCTGGCCCTCCCTAAGTTTTGTCATTTACCTGGAACACTCAGCACCACTCAGGAAGTCAGGGGCAGGGCACAGGCCTGCAGCAGCTGCTACAGGAACAAGAGTGCAGAGTTTAGAGGGAGTCTTTTAGTCTTGGGTTGGGGCCCAGGCACCCTGCCTTTGCCTAAGGTCATTTGTTCTTTAATCTGACTCATACAAGAAAGTAAATTCTGGAGATTTTAGTCTTACATGCAACAGACGATGACTATAAACTGAGTTAGTTATACTGTCAAGGCGTCTGGAATATTCACACTTATTTTGTAGCCATGGGAAAATATCAATACCCAAATAAATATGTTTTGTATCATCTCAATAGCATGAGCCATAGTTTCATAGATATTAGTAACTTAAAAGGCAGAGAATGAGAAAGAATGTAAAACAAAAAAACGGCAAGAGAGGAGGAGGAGGAGGAGCATGAGGAGGAGGAGGAGGAAGAGGAGAGAGACAAAATAGTGATAAAAAGATGCAGAATAGTAATTTAGAATACTGGTTTTATAAGAGGAAAACATAGTACCAACTGCTTCAAGAAGTCAATAAATTCACAAAAATTCAAGGCAAGGTTTCAATTCAGTTTAACTTAAAATAGCTTTTACGAAACCTTAAATACAAAGACACAAATAAGCTTAAATCAAAGTCCTGAAATGTCAGAAAGACATTCAAAGCTACTCAGTAAAAATGAAAAGGACAGTCTTGAGGCTTTAGGCAGTCAGAAAAAAGAAACGTTAAAGGATCAGCTATGATTACATGGAAATAAAAGCAACATGTTTGTTAATGTGCTTCCACACTTAACATAAAAATTAACTCATCTGTCCCTGGGCTCACCAGTCCACTATTGACTTTCTAGTTCTGAAACTAGAAATGAATGAGTTACAGAGAAAAGAATCATCTTAATTATTAAAATGACTTTTACGTGAGCATTAGGTGCTACCAGATGTTAGCATTCTTCACCAGTAATGGACCTCTCTGAGAAAAAAAAAAATGTCAAAGATTTTCCCTGAGTTGTTGTTTAAACAAATAACCAATGTAGACAGATTTTTAATCCACTCTAAGAGGTAACTAAAACCTGAAGATCCACCCCACCCCAAAGTCAATCCTGTTGTTTCTAATTAGTCAAGCTTCCCTGTAAAGGGCCCCAGAAGAGTCAGAATAAGTTCCTGAAAGATAAGTCATAACATATCTTCAAGGTTTCAGTCACTGAAAAGGGTGGATAGCCGCAGAACAAGCCCTAGCAGACTTACAAATTCCTCCCTTGCAATGTTCATATGATCAAGGGCCTACCAGCTCAGAAATCACCATGTGAAATTCAAGAGTGTAAAACTGAGAAAAACAGAAATATTGCATTCAAGTTCTTCCTCCATAGTATTTTTGGCCAAAATAATGTTTATGATGATTTCAACACCAAGTGTGCAAGTGTGTACCTATTTCTCTTTATTTATATGTGTGATTAAACATTCTGTAAATGTTCACAACTTTTTTAATTAAAAGTTATTTTTAAAAGATGATAAAGCAGTAAATAACTCTCTAGTACCAGGTAGGAAACTTACTTGGCACTCCCATAACATCCCCATTCTGAGTCCCTACCTCTTATTCTCTCTTACTGAGCAGCCCTACAACCATCCATTCCTGTGTGACCAGTGTCAGACCTGGGCCTCATTCTGGGACTACCAAGCAGTGCATCAGAGGACAAGTCAATAGTGGGCTGGTCGCAGCATATTCTGTGAGCCCAGGGACAGATGAGTTAATTTTTATGTTAAGTGTGGAAGCACATTAACAAACATGTTGCTTTTATTTCCATGTAATCATAGCTGATCCTTTAACGTTTCTTTTTTCTGACTGCCTAAAGCCTCAAGACTGTCCTTTTCATTTTTACTGAGTGGCTTTGAACTAACTTTGAAAGAAATGCAATGACAGGACTGATGCTCCAAGTGTATGTTTCATGCTTCATGACCTCCACTGTCTGTCCTCCTCCCCAATTTTCATGGGGTCCTGGATCCTCTACGATTTTTGGAAAACAAAAGTATTTATAAACCTATTTACATATAATAGGTAAAACTGACCAGATCAACAATACTCAAATAAAACCAAGGAGGTTGAACATGAAAATCTTACTTTCATTGTTAAGTACTCTAATAGAAAAATAAAAAAGAATTTCATAAATACAAGATAACCTACCATTATACTTATTTTTAAATCATATAGAACACAAATTAATATGTAAGATAAAATTTAAAACAGCAGTATGAATGATTATAACTCTGGTTGGTTGAAAAGATAACAAAGTGCTTTCACCCCACATCACTATGTCAAGAAATGAAAAGTGAAAGGGCAATGACCTGGCCATGACTGAAAAATCCAAACAGCCCTCAAAAATATTAAGATTATTTGAAAACAACTTTGGATATGTTAATAACTTAGCACACTCTTTCAAACAAGTACACTAAACTAAGTCTTCATTATCTAACTATTTTACATTTCCCCATAGATGTAGTTTAGTACAAACTGAAGTACAGAAACAATCCAACCTTTTTAACTTCAAATGTGAGTAATGAATAGCTGAGAGAACGACTTTATCACCCATCCCAGGCACTTTCATTTTCTTAAACCACATATGCTAAATCTCAAATGTTATAAACTTCCTCTTAAGAAGGGATAACTATCTAGGGGGCCCAAGGGACTACAGCAAAGGATGAGGGGGGCTTTGGCAGTGGCTGTGTTGTGGTAACTTACATCTGAAGAAAACTGTACCTCTGAATCATACGCAGTGATATAAACAAATATTCAAAAAGAAATAATAATATAAAAAGAAAGAACAAAAAGGTAATCTGCGAAGGGAAAAATAATGGAGAAGAGTTATCGGAAGTTTAGTCATTGTATTTCATGTAGTTGCAGGAGGTATAGATGAAATATGGGTAAGGAAAAATCAAATATTTAACACACAGTCTATCTTCCCAACAATTCAAAAATCAATTTTAAAAAGCAATGGGTATTCTTGCTGAAGAAAATTCTAATGTTAACAGTAAATTCCCCACAATTTTATATCATTCCTTAGTTTTAGTCAGCAAAGTTATTTTGAGGCACATATTACCTGTCTTTTTCCACAACAACAGGAGTAGGATAGGACTGGTTACTTTTATTGCCAGTGCCCAACTGGCCGTAAGAATTTGCACCCCACGCGTACACTTGGCCTTCATCTGTTAATACTAATGTGTGTGCATAGCCACAGGCAACCTGGAAAGAGAAACACCAAATGCTTTTAGGTTTGCAAATAGAGGGAGTATGCTTTTAATTAGAGAGCTAGAGAGGTTAAGTATCAAAAATGAAAAAAAAAAAAGAGGTGGTCTGCACCAGGATGCAAGCATTAAGTTAGCCATAGTCCTCCAGAGCTAGTTTAGGCCCTGATATGTGGTGAAAACTGCAGTGAGATAAACATCAGTTCTTCTGCAACATGAATCAGTTTATTCAGCTTTTAAAGTGGCACTTATTAGGCTCACTGAGGTAGGGCTTCAAGTGAATAAAAAATACACGCCTTTATTTTTTAATAATTACTTTCTTTTTATTATAAAACATGTTCAATGTGAAAAAATGGTTATTAATATGGAAGTAACACAAAACCAGGGTTTTTATTCTATTTATATACAGGTATAGAGATATGCACTGATAGCTGTTATTATATAAGCAGTTCTGTATCTTTCTTTTTAATATTACATGAAGCATACTCTGATATCATTAAAAATCCTTTGTAAACAATTTCCATCATAAAGATTTAATGTAATTTATTTTAAAATCAGCTTGTTTGATTAGATAAATTGCACTATCTCTATTATTTAAGTTACCAATTTCTTTCTCCACTAATTCTACAAGTGACTTTCTCTTTAGCTTCATAGGATAATTTCCCAGAAGTAAAACTACAGATTAAAGTATATGAATATCTTTAAGTTTCTTGATATACACTACCCTAAAGTATCCTTGCGAAAAATGAACAACTTACATCCTGACAGCTATGCATGAGAGTATCCAAATTACATATTTTCTGCTAAACATCTACAACTTAATTCAGAGAAAAAGAGCTTTAACCTTTACTTTAGATGATATCCCAAAGGTAAACTTTCATCCTGCTAAGAAAACTATGTTTTTAATACTTTGGTATCTTTGTAACTGAAGACTTGAAAACAGAAACTCACAAATCAATAGTGGACATACCCGTTGGACACGAATGCCTTGCAAAGCTGCTATTCGACAAGGGGTTGGCTGGTTGCCACTACTGCCAAGCCCAAGCTGTCCATTTCCATTGTAACCCCAGACAATGACCTGAGAGAAAATGAGACTTCAACACCCGTATAAAATGAAAAGACTTCAAGTGTTCTATTGTGAGAAATATGCCGTATTGTTAATGATACTGGTAAGGCTAAGGCAAACAGTTTTTTTAAACATCATGTGAAATAATTCTCTTACCTCCCCAGAATCCACCACTGCCATGGAGCACATCTGCCCACAAGCTATGTTCACAACTACTTTATTCTGTAAGCAACCAGTGACTCTTCGAGGAATCGGCTGATTAGCTGTCGAACCAGATCCTACCTGCCCTGAGTTATTATAACCCCAGGCAAATACCTATTTGAAAGAAGAGATAAATAAATGAAATATACTAATTTATAAAGCATCTCAATTGGACACCAAAGCATACTTAGGATGCCTCACCTTTGCTCTCAGGAGTGCTAGAGGTCCATAAATTCTCATAAGCAGAACAGGATTTGAAAATTCATTCTTATAAAATGTATTACTTTATACAGTTAGGTATCAGTGTTACCTACACAAATAGCAATAACTATCCAATATCATATAATACTTATAAATAATTTATAGTCATTTTTCTACCTTGTTGGGACTTTTCTTTTTGCAAATAATTCCCTCACTATAGTAATCTAAAAGGAAAACATGCTTTTAAACTTTGCAGTTATAGCAATCCTTACTATGTAAAGGCAAAACTAAACCTCATAATATGAGCACCATGTGTATGTACTATGAACAAGGGTAAGACTAAATTTTAGAGAGGTCGCTATTTTAATCAAATGATTATATTTTCAGGACTGCTACAGGAATCTATATAAACTTATTGAAAAGAAAATCACATATAATATTTATGCTGACTATTCTCACCTCTCCATCAGCTGTTAGCACCAAAGAATGGTAAGACCCACAGGCAACTTCAATGACTTGTTTGTTTGACAAATTAGTAGAGATATGACAGGGCACTAAACCATGGTTAGTTGTCCCATTGCCCAGCTGGCTATAAGCATTATGACCCCATGTAAAGACTTCTCCTTCTGAAAATAAAAAGAAACATAACCACCTTTCAAAACATCTACCTTATTATATGACGATAACATAGTCCACACTTCCCAGACGAAAACTAAAATTCAGGTGCATAAACCAATAAACTTGCCTAGTCCATCAAACTCATTCTCTAAAAGAATACATTTGAAAGTGTAAACTACAACCTATTTCAAAGCAACAAGATGACATTTCAATGGATATAATTATACTTGCTGGAAGATAGGGTTTCAATAAACATTCAAAAAAAGACTGCCAGATATAATAATAAAACACTAACTAAATTGTAAGGTAAGTTAACTTCTCTAAGTTTAATTTCCTTACCTATAAAATGATCATTAAGTTAATTTTTCAAATCCTTATTATTGTATTGTTTATTGTGCAGTATAATACATTTAGAAAGTTTATAAAATTTGTATGTACAGTTTTACAAATAAAGTACACACCCATGTACTACCACTCATGTCAAGAAATTTAACCTCATGATTACCCTGAAAAGCTCCCCACATATACATCTTCAATAACAGAAATTAGTTTATCCTGTTTTTGAACTTTAAATTAATAGGACCATATAATATATAGTCATTTCACTATATTTTCAATTATATTGCCTTGATGCTACTATAGTCCAGATAACTTCTTCTGATCTATCTTCCAGTTTATTAATTTTCTCTTTGGTCATACCCAAACTGCTGTAGAACTTGTCCACTGAGGTTTTCATTTTGATAATGGTTGTTTATTTGGTTCTTTCCCAAATCTGCTATGATCTCTGCAGGTACATGCAAGCTCATTTTTCATTTCTTCAAACACAGTAAGTAGAGCTATCTAATAACTGATTATTAAGCACTCAGTTTTTTTAAAGTCTTTTTTTTGTTGGTTCTCATTCATGTTCCTTATTTCCTTGTGTACCTTGTTACCTTTAGCTATGTGTTGCTAACACCATTGGAAAACTGACTTAGAATGTCAGTGCCTTCCTCTCAGAAGGATTTATACTAACTTCTATCTTAACCTTAAGGCATTTAAAGGTACTTCTTTAATAAATTCAAAACTTTATATTTCTTTGATCACCCAATCTGATGTGAATTAAAATATTAAATCCATGATTAAAACCTCTCAAAGAAGAGGTTTTGTTTCTTCTCTTTTCATCTCTTTACTTTTCTCAAGATCAGGAGTTCTTCTCTTACCAACAGCAGAACTGGCTCATACTTGCCCTGAGAATATAGCCCTTTGTGGTCCCAGTTTTATGTGAGATCTCTTTGAGTTACAAGATTGTGAGTACATCAAATCACAACTCATTTTAAGTGGGTAGGAAGAAGTCTTTAAGATTGAGGGAAACTAAAAGGCTAGTTTCCCTCTAGCTGTTTAGTTTATACTGTCTCTTAAATATGGTCTGTTAATTCCTTTCTGCCTTATCAGTGCTTTGATGCTTTTATGAAATGATTTAAAATATTTTTCTAGAATTTTTAGTTGTTCTCCCTGAAGATGTTATCTGACTAATTTAACCCCACAATGGGCAACCAAAAATGCCCTAAAACTTATTTTTAAAAGTGAAATAAATATACAAAATATACAGAAGCGTACTTATAAAATTTATTTTCATTGAAATACTAATGAAAATGAATACTCAGCTTAAGAAAAACTCTGAGGTATTTATTATGTCATTACTAATGTGAATTCATGAAATAGCCATGAGAACATTTAATTCCTCATACACATACCAGCTACAGTTACCAGTCACTATTTAATGTAAGAATCACAGACTACTAAGAGAGGGAATAGTGGAATTTATCTTTGAGGAACTCAAGTTCAAGAAGATCAGAGAGAGTTCAGCTTTCTAGTGCAAAATAATTACACTTATAATAAAATATAAACAAAAGTGGTTTACTGTGTTCAAAGCATTTCCATTTATATATCTAAAATGCTGACCACTGGTAGATTCCATCTGCTACATTATCTCACTCCAATATGAAGATACATTCACATTTCATATTGCTTAAAGCATTGTCAAGTCCATAGGGCAGAACCAGAAACTCTTGCCCACCCAAGATGATGTTCTTAAATTAAGGAGGAACCCTAGTCTTGTTTCCCAACAAATAAAGCAGTGGCTACAATTCTATCTCATGTTACTAAGTTACCTGTTGTTGCAAGGACAATATGTGGACCACTCCCATAGCTGAGGCAAGCTATCTTTTTGCCACTTAAACAATCCAGTCTGCGAGGTTCAATGGTGCTCTGTACGTCGCCTAATCCCAAACACCCACAGCAGTTTGTGCCTAGCACAAAAATCTGTGGGAGAAAACGCTTTTAGTTCAAGCAATTTTATTTCTAACAAACCTGTAATTACATTCAAATAGACAAAGTCCTCTTAAAACAAAATTGCTTCTTTAGTAATAAATAAGAATCTACCCTCCTGCTTTTTTTTAACCTCAACTTCTGAGTTTCCCCAAGATCAATACAGCAAATCCAATACCGAAAAAACAGGTGGTTGAACTTTTTTCTTCAAAGTTACCTCATCATTTGTTGTAGTATATAAAACTTCATTGCCAGCACTGCCAAAGACACAAGCCTGACGAATTAACTGTAGTTCTTCCCCAGAACAAAGGGAGAAAATAGGCCACTTTCCCACATCTAACATCTTCAAAGATGACAGAGTAGCCTGCACCGGCTGAAAAGGGGGGAAAAAATTATATACATATATATATGCACACACAAAGTATATATATTTGTGAGTGTTTATATATAAACACATATACAAGATATAATTATGTATATGTGCACTTATATACACATGTATATACACAGAGTTTATTAATAAAATTTAGATTTTCTTTGTCTCTTTTACTTACATAGAAGAGTTAGCACAGGTCTGAAAAACAAGCTGTATCTATTTCTGAGAGGCTTCCCACAAGCTCAGCTGCTTCAGTACTGTTCTCAGCAATCAAGAGCAAGAGGCCCTGGATGGAATAAGATCTCATATACTCATTTTCCTCAAGGACACAGAAATCATCCGCAGCTGAACTTTGGGAAGCTGAGTATCTAGCAGGTACTCTGAGTGCTGGTCATGTTTTAAATGTAGCTCTACAAATGGCTGATTATAAAGGCAGGGAAAAATGAGAAAGGACCACTTATTTCATCTGCTACTTAAGTCTTAATAAAACAAGTCACTGAAAAGAACACTACTGAAGGTGACACCAAAGAAACAGTCCAGAAGTTTCAATTCATGGGTCAGTTCTGACCTTCGGTTGGTGGGTTCCATCTTCCCCCACTCAGGTTTGAGGGCTGGCAGGAAGAAACACCCAAAAAGTATGTGTACTTGTTTGTTAGCACTACCATAACAAAGTGCCATAAACTAACAGGCTCAACAACAGAAACTAATTTTCTCACAGTCAAGAGGCTAGAATTTCAAAATTAAGCATTCAATGTGGAAGTTATAAGCTGTTTTGAAGACAGGTTTTATTTATTTGCTAAACAAAATATTTTTATTTATTGTACTTTTCAACTTTGACAAAGTTTAAAGATTACAGAATACATAAGACAAAATGCCTATCAGATTGTTTGCCATTTCCCTCAATAATCACCATAGTTTTGCTCGACTTAAAGGTGCAAAGAATTTTCTAAGACCTGTCATTCCCATCAATTATTAAGTCAACCTTACCAGGAATGGTTCTGGTAAAGGGTTAAACAAACTAGCTACTCATTTTCTACAGACCTTAAAGGCTATTTATCCCTTCTACTTTAGGAATTGAATATGTGTTAACATATTTATTATATAAGAATTTTTTTATTCATCCATTTATTATGAGGAACTGGCTCACACAACTATTATTAACAGGGATTATTTAGCTCCTTAAATCAATAGAAAAGAAAAAGTCCCATGATCTACCATCCACAAGCAGGAGACCACAAGCTGGTGCCATAATTTAAACCAATTCCAAAGGCCTGAATACCAGAGGAGGCAATGATGTAAATCCCAGTTTAAGGACAGAAGGTAAGAATGGGGTCCCAGGTCAATCAACCAGGCAAGAAGAAAGGGAATGAATGCCCATTTCTTCCACCTGTCATTCTAGTCAGGCCCTCAACAGATTAGATGATGCCCAGTGACTCAGCTACAAGGCACACCAGGAGTTGCTGGGAGCTACCAGAAGCTGGAAAGAGGCAAGGAAGGATGCTTCCCTTGAATGTCCAGAGACCATGGCCCTGCTCACATGCTGATTTCAGACCTCTAGGCTCCAAAACTCAAAGAAAATAAATTTCTGTTGTTTATTTTACCCAGCTTGCAGTACTTTGTCAAAGCACCAATATGAAAATAACATAGAAGCCAAGTAGCCTCTGTTAACCCCGTCCTTCTCAGTTAGTGGCAAAGCCAGAATCAGGGCAAGCTCTCCTGGTGACCCATCCATCCACGTTACCTCACCACAACACTGGAGCTGTAAGCACTGTCCTGTTAGCTTCAGGCTGTACTCAGAGCCATCATATAACAGGACTCACAATTCTCAGTATGTTAGCATTAGTACAAGCCTCTACTTTAAATCACACACCTTATATCAGAAAGAAGTCTTGTTTTCTTTGACACCTTCATCTTATTTTATTTTCCTATTTAATTTCAGAAAGAATGATATTTGGGGTGTGGCATAAAATATTTAATGTAAATATGCTAGTGAGCTAGTTAAAACTTATATTATTGCTAAGTTTCACAACTGTAGGACACAGATACAGCTGTCTGCATTTTACATATAAGGACATTGAAGCACAGATAAAGTAACCCTCCAAGATCACTAGTTTCTAAGCAGGTAAGACCAGATTTCTCCCCTTATATTATCTGTGGCTGAATAAAATGGTCACATAAAAATTTATAATTTTTATATTGCATTTGTAGGCCTTTGGCTATATTATTCTCTTAAGAATTTCTGATGAACAAGGCAGTAGTGTCTGCTGTGGCAGTCTTCCACAAACAAGGCAGATGGCAACATACAATGAGAAAACAAGCAATAATTCATGGTTGATACCTCATTTTTTTCCATTTAAGCAGATTCTTGGATTTAAACCTTCCCTGCTATAAAATCAACTGTTTTCTTAGATGCCTAGTTTTAGACTGCACACTTAACCAGCTCCTAAACACTTGTTTACAAATCATTAATTCTAAACTTTCTTCCTGGACCACCTGCATTATAACCATGGGGATTGCAGTATGTGTGTGCAGTGTTACTTGCAGTCATACGTTTGTTCAAAGATGCTACTGGTCTAGAGAAATGTTAAATCTGACAGTATCAGTGAACAGTCATTAAGAGGCAGATACTAAAGATATAAAAAATGAAACAATCACTTCCCATAAGGTGCTCACAATTTAATTTTAAAAAAACCTAAGTAAACTAAACATAATATAAGTACAAAAGAGGTATGAATACAGTTGCTTTTCAAATTTGTCAGAAGGCCACTGATGGAGGTTATTCAACAAAATTTCATTTTACTAAGTCATGGGGGAACCGTTCCAGGGAACTGATGTTTTAATTTATAGAATGTATATGCTTACACTTTTTTGAAATTCATATTTAATAACAGCCTTGAATTATGGCATATTTGATTACCAAAAAAAAGATACATTCTGTCCAGTGCACTCATGAATGTAAGTAGTTATATACATTTATATACCTATACACTTGTACAAATATAATGTATACATGTTATGCCTTACTTAAATACATATATAATAATAACAGTGTATACAGCATGAGAATTCACACACAGTATCCTTTCAGGGCCTCCATCATACCACAGCCACTCCATGAGATAGCAGATGTCTCTGCAGAAGGCACCCAACTGCCTCTAAGGTCAGCTATTAAATAAGGGACTTGGCTAAGCCAAGAGCTGAAAGTGGGCAATAAGAAATCTACCTGAAAAAAAAAAAAGTACTACCCCAGAATGAGAACTTGAAAATATATGTCACCAAAAGCATGTCCCTAGAATTCATAGTACTAGAAGGTACCCCTTCCTGTTGTACAGAACACCACCAAAGGTGGTAATCCCAGTTCAGTTCTTTACTGCCCTCACATTCAGTCTACTCCCCACATTCTTTCGTTCTGGAAATGCAAAACAGTGAAATTTTAATTTAAGCTCAAAGAAAACACAATTAAGGAAACACATCTCTGTAATATTAGTGCCCAAAATGCATTTTATGACTCTTTTGAGTCTGTGCTACTTATGTAATTCTGCTTCCCTTATCATTATAAATCGAGTGATACTTCACCTAACTACCTAAAACTACTAAGTTGTCATATTTGATTTAAAATACATCACATAGAAATAGAATTTAAAATACATGTTAGGCATACCTAGCAAAAAAATGTTTTTTAACCATACCAACACCCCTATTTTCAGGATTTGCAGCAGCATAACACTTTCTATGTAATAAAACAATTTCATTGCTAATAATGAGTCCATTCTTTAATAAACTCTATTCCCAGGATAAACTAGGAATTTTTCTATCAATATTTTGTATGACCCTCAAGATCTATATATTACTTTTATAAGCTACTATGGGGCTTCCCAACAAGGATTCACAAACACTTCAATCAGCACGTGGCAATATTATAGTCCAGTTTCATAAACTTTGCTATCTCTGTATACTATGCTTATTTTGTATAATTATTTACTGTTTTATTGAATTTTGATATTTTATTTTAAAAGAGTGTAAAACCAAAAAGTGAAAGTTAATAGTGGCAGATAATATTAAGCATTAACAGTAAAGAGATACTTCTGTAAATAAAATACTTCTGTAATAAAATCACACAAGATGGAAATCACAATGTATGCTGGAAAATGTGAAACTTTTAACATCAGTTGACACTGAACATAGGCTGGTGAACTGTAATGTTCAGATGTAATGAAAAAGAAATAAAGAACAGCGATGAATTTACAAAATTCATCATCAATAAGAGCGTCGCATCTAAGGTTAAGTATTTTTATATACTTTAAATCTCTAGGAATGGAATAAATAAACAACGCTTCAATTGAGACTCTCTTATAGGACAACACTGATCTGTGAAAGAAGGGGGTGGACTATACTGCTCGTCCAGCTTAAATGTCACTGTCTCAAACATACATATTATTTTACTGATGTTCCTATCAGATGACCATCACATATCTGATGAGGTATATTTCATGCAACAGAAAATATATGCTCTAAGGGTATGGGTTCTAACCTTGCCACTTTCTCCATAGAAAGGAGGTAGTTCTTCTTCCATATGGACTCAGTCCTTTCAGGCCCTGAGGAAAAAAGTATGTGGTAGAATCAGGATCCAAAATGTCGAATGAAATTAGGAAGGTTTAAATTATTTTACTTCTAGTTAACACAGAAAATAAGGTAAGCTCAAATATGGTAAAGGGGCAAACAGGGGATTAAATGTTAGGCGGGGAGCAAACAGCTATAAAACCCAAAAAGCGTTTCAACTGCTCTGCAACTACCACACAGTTTTTATAGGAACTGTCCTGCAGACTGGAAAAGTAATCCCAGGATAAATGTAGATTCTTTAAAATCTATGAAGAAACAAAAACAAAATTTTCAATTCAAAGTTGATATCCTGTAGACAAGGAAAAATAAGTTTTAGACCTTGGTCAATTTTTCTCTGGGATTGGAAAGTTGCAAATCACTTTGAAGAGCAGATTTGCTGTCAGCTCCACTGAAGGAAGAGGACATGAATGATATTTGCTAAACTGAGGTAAATATCCCCAGGGAGGGTAAGGAAGAACTAATGAAAAGGATAAATGAATGTGGCTTTGTTATCCAAAACTTTAGCAAAAAATCTGAAATAACAGCCATCAAGTGTGTACCAACAGCACTGAATGTTCTTAAACACCTCCCACAACTACTTTCTACTAAATTGAAGTAACAGCAGAAGAAGCGCTATCAGAAGATATGCAACAGGTTGGACTAAGGATCAGTTGTTGTACAATTAGCTATCTCATCACCATAATGAAATAGAAATATTCTCTCTACCCCCCCAAAAGCAGTTCAACAAAACTGTATTTTATTATGTTGATTTTTTTCTGATGTATTAGGTGGCTATAATTTATTTAAATACAATTGATATTTTTCACAGGATCACTAATTTTCTCACTTATAAATTAATAAATTTATAAAACTTGATCTTGTTGCCTTATGGAAAAATAATCTACCATATTTAATTAATTCTTACTACACTTTCAGAGATATGTTAATTCTCTAAAATCCAACATAACTGCCACTGAGTTTTACATTGTTAGTTTTCTTATCACCCATGGTGAGAGGTTGGGGCTAGAATCCTTCCCCCTCTATATTTCCACAGCACTTTTTTTTTTTTTTTCCATTTATGGCACTTTTCATTTTCTGCCTCATGTGCCTCATATCCATCTATGATCTATTTTCTCTTTAAGAGAGGAGACTAAGACTCATTCATTGCTATACTACCACAGCACACAGTTCAGAGCAGAACACAATATATTCATTAAAAACACCCTTTGTATAGTGGAGACTGCCTATATTGAGAACCCGTCTCTTTTTTTTGCTGCAACCTAACTAGAAATACCTTCTTCATGTCTGCCCCAAGTTTACTGGAATAAAAAATAAAGAGAAGAGCTAGAAGAGAAGAGAAAAGGGAATAGTAAAAGAAAGGAATTAAAAGGCAAAAAAAGGAAATAACCAAGAGAAAGAAAAGAGAGATGTAGAACTGTCCCTCATTCTAATTTAGACCATCTTTGTTCCTAGTAGAAGGGAAATTTTGCTAACAAGATACGATCATGGGTTCTAAAGGAGGAAAACTAGCTCTTCAGTGATTTTTGACCCACTTCAAGTATAGTAATTCTTTAAAGGAGAATGATGGAAAACAAGTCATTCTGTTTATTTGACCATTCAGATTGAGACATATTTGCACATATGGCATAAGAAAACTATGATATTCAAGGAAATAAGAGAAAGATTCAATTAATACTAAAGATTAACTAATTTCACTTTTGTTGGTCAGAATGTCCTTCAAGACTTAAAAATTAACCCAGATTATTACTATTATACAGCACTATAAAAATATTGTCAAATTCTCTGGCATTGTAGAAAATTATTTTTTTAAAACATTATTCCAATAGGATACATAAATAATAGAGAAAACTATCTTCCCCAATTTGTGCTACTAGAAGAATATAGTTTGTCAAACAGGTATAGGGATTATAGCTATTTTATTACTTTGCCAGGCTATTATTAATATCTGTGTTAAGTAGTATATCAATATAAACTTTTAAAAAATCTACTATATATATACATAATACTCCATCTGTGATATAATAAAACATGAATCTAAATAGCAGCAACAATAAAAAACACTCTGCGTGAAGAACTAAGTGCTTTTACATTATCTCATTTAATCTTTAAAACAGCATCCAATTGAATCAGATATAATCACGACTCTCTATTTTAGGGACATGTTTTAATATCTTGATCAACAGTCTCCAGTCAGTCTGGATCATAATCAGTATATCTGAACCCAACACTGACTCCAAAGTTCTTATTCTTAGATCCTCCCCAGTACTGTAGAGGTATTTTAAATTTTCCTGTATACATTCCAAAGAGTTTTTTTATACTGAGTAATCAGGAATGTTCCCTCTAAAAATATTTGTACCTGATTGTTTTAAATTCCTAGAGCCCAATATTCAGTCATCTTTAATCCTGTTCCTTCTATATCCTTATGAAGTTGTCTTCCAGAGTAAGGTTAATGTGACTGAAATGTAAGCACATAAATAAATTCTATTAGAGAAAAACAGGAGGAAAAGAATATACCATCTTGCAACTTTAATAATCACCTGAGAAAAATAATTTAGACATTAGATAGCTGCATTAAGTTTAAAAAAATTAACAAGTTTCAAGAGATTATACTGTATACATTTTGGGATCAGGCTTCAATTTAGACACTGAAATACATGATATTTTAACATAAAAAACTCAAGAGAAAACACCTGGAATGTGGAAAAAGTAAAAGTGCCAAACTTATCCAAAAAAGTACAGAAAATATCTTAATAACCTCAGGGCATGAAAGATTCCTTAATTAAAATCCAAAGTAAACCACAAAGAGAAAATTGATAGATTTTATTAAAGTTTAAAGAGATAAAGTGAAAAAAAAAAGGGGAAAACCATGCCATGGAATATAAAAAGATATTTATTTTCAAAATATATATAATGATGGCTGGCAAAAGATGTTAATCCAGAATAGGTAAAGACTATCTAAAAATAAGTAAGTGAAACACAAAGAATCCAATTTAGAAATGGACAAAGGAAACACTATTCACAGAAGAATATATTACTAAATACCTTAAAAGATACTCAAGTTCTCAATGGAATTTATCATGGAAATAAAATCACAAGGAGATAGGCCTCATTCATCACATCTGCAAAATTAAAGGGGGATATTACCTAGTCTGGCAAGGATGCCAATTAAAAGGAGCATTCATACTGTTAGAAGGAAGGTAAGCAGGTCCAATGACTTTAGAGAGCAATTTGACAATATTTAGGCTAGAGTAGTGTCTTTCAAGCTTTTCTGATTTTACACACACACACACACACACACACTCCTGAAACAACAGCTTCACAAAATAATTCTTACCGTTACTACATTAAACACTATTTCTAGTTTATTCTATTTTAACCTACCCTTTTTCAAATTTCATTTTTAAAAGAAATTGCTAGTCTCAGCCCACTAAAATAATTTCAAGATCACCAGTTAAGTCATGCCCTGCAATTTGGAAAACACTGACCTAGATGATCTCTAGAGCACTGTATTGGGAAGGTCGTTACAGTGAAATGACATAAGGTCATCCCATTCAGTACTTACTATATGTTATTTTATTGGTTTATCCCTTACATGTGTTTGAGGATAAATAAAATCACATTTTATTTAAATGCAATTTTTAAAAGCTTATGCTATTACAGACTCTCATTGTGCTCCTATCTGCCTTGAGTTATAAAAAGAAAATGAGAGACTAAGTACTTTCTTCAAACAGAAACTCTTGCCACTGCTCTCTGCTTTTATTTATTCATTGTTTGAAAATAAGAACTGGGGTGTAGGCCAGAGATGCAGGGGGTGAGAGGATTCACCAGAGACAGAATGGGGAGCAGAACAGGTGGATTTACTGAAATATACTGCTGAGGGGAGCAGCGCTGAAAAAGGAGAGGTCTATTGAGCCATGGGTTAGCTCCCTGCCCACGATTGAACTCAGGCCATAGAGATGATAGTGCTGAGACTTAAACCCTAGGCTACCTGGGAGGCCCACTGCTCTCTGCCTGTAAAGGGTCCAAGTTGGACACTCAAGTGCCAGTGTTTCAAGTTTTTGCAAGTGGCAATTTTTAAAAAGAAATATATGTCAACTAAGGTAATCTTTTGTGACACATTTCTATTTAGGTTTTGTTTTCCCAAAATTTGTATAGTTCCACAACTTATTTCTTATTTATATTTTCTGTTTTAAGAATCTTCTCCACTTTCTACATTCTCAACTACAAAGTGGAAGACTAGATCTTTTGATAACTGAACATGATAAATAAATTCATTCTTAATCGTTTCATAAAACAGGTAAAATAAATCCTTTTCCTGAACAAAGTTTATAATTGACAATCTCTACATATTATTGTTGGTAATATGCAATAACAATAATGTTAGTCATCCTGTCTGCTAATATGGCAATGTTTTATGTTACCTGGAAATACTACTGACTTAAATAGTTAACCTGATTATAGGACATGTATTCATTTGCCTAATATAGTCAACAAATATTTATTATGTGCCTGCAGTAGTATGTACCTGAGCTAAAAGGGATACACTGAAAAGGCATATACTGACCTGAAAGCAAATATATTTTTAAAAAAATAATAATAATGTGGAGGGCCTCCCTGGTGACTCAAAGAGGTAAGCACTGCACGATGAAGCTATCCTTTCAGCTATCCTTTCAGCAGCCACTGCAGCATGAGTTTAATCCCCAGCCAAGGAGGTGACCCACATGGCGCAGCAGACCTCTCCGGCCTCTCCCGCTGCTCCCCTCAGCAGTGTTTTTCAGTCTGCCTACTCTGCTCCCCACTGTTTCTGGTGAATCCTCTCACCCCCCACACCTCTGGCCTATACTGCAGGTCTTGTATGCATAAAAAAAAAATCTAAAATAATAATGATGATAATAATAATAATAATGTGCAGCAAAAGGATATCCAGTTCTTAATTGCTTGTTCCAACATTTCCCCAGCCCAACAGTACTCAAGAACCTTAATAAACTAGACACACAGTATCTATGAGAGCAAAGCATTTTTCATGGAAATTGTTATGTTACAGTTCATAAAGCCCTTAGGCATTTCTACAGAGAAAGTCATTCAATTTAATACTATGAAGTCAACTCTATAAAGTTATGCTTAAGGAACAGAAGACATAAAAAAGTTTTCTTGTAACATAAAACTCAATGCTCTTAACAAACTCCCCTATTGGGGCAAAACAGTTGATGCTTTTAAGATCAAAGACACTAGGACATTAAAGAAAACCAATGTCCTTTAGGTCACCAGCACAGCAAAAACAGCATCAGTGTGCTAATGAGTTCCAGACCAAGTAAATGTCAGTGGGTTAACAATGGTTTACAACTACATGCGTAGTTGAGTCATTAAATAATATCTGCTACACATTATTAAGTGTCATCTATAGTTTATAATAAAAATGATATAAAATGAAACATAAACCCAATTGTCACCTGCAAAAAAAGTGATGTCAGCTATAATTTAGCTCTACTTGAATGCTACCTCATAAATCAACAACAACAGTAAGATACCTACACAGCTGCTAACTAGCCGGAGTCAGTTATTAACAGGATGAACGTAACTAAAAAACCTAAGCTGCAACTGAAACCAAAGCACCATCTCAAAGAAAAAGGTATTGTCATGTTTATGGTAAGTAGCAAACTAACTTGCGGAACACAGAAATATTCACTATTTTAATTATCTGCTTCGATTGAAGCTGTTCCATCCAAAGCAAAATTGTATTTAAAAAGATTACTGAGCTCATCAATGTTGCTCTTTTCAGTCGCACACAGAAAATGGGTCATTTTCAAATATGAAAAGAAATGTCAACACAAACTACACAAATATTTTTAGATTGTTATACTACCTAAAGTAAATTGCTACTTGAGAAATTTGTGAATGCATTTGAAAATTAAGTAAATTCTCCTTCAGCGTGGTAGATAGACACTCTTGGTGCATTTCCATTTGGGATTCACTTTGTTTGGTATCATATTTTCCCAGCATAATACAGAATATATTATGTTGTGATCACAATTTATTATTTACTCACATACTGTCATCCATTGGTACTTATTAGCTCAAAAGTATCTTCCATGAGAAGATTTTAGCCCAGGTTAGATTAGCAAGGTAGAATACATATAGAAGACACAGATTAATGCAGAAAAAAAGTATCATGACTTAAATTTCCAAGAGATTTTCACCATGTTAAATAGATGCACAGTCCTTTTGTATAATTAAAGTGAGAAGGATCGGATTAGCCTTCCACTGAAAGATAGTGTGGATATCCCTTTTCAGGGAAACAAGTTTTATCTGCTCCCTAGAAGCAGATATCCTTATTGGCCCACTATTACCTTGAACAGGAATCCTGATGTTATACTGCAATATATTGAGACATTCCTAGTCTCAATTCTCCTTCCTGGTCAATTGTGGTTTATAGTAATTTAACTCCAATAAATCAGAGATATTTTAGGATTATTTTAATTTCACTTTAGTCTAATGATAAAACTGAAGTTAAATGTGACAGCCCCTAAAGGCATAATAAGCAAATCTCACAGATACACTCTATTTAAAGTTCTAGATTAATAGTTTTTGATATTTAAACATGGAATGTAACCTATTAAGAAGCCAAGGGGACAGTACTTGTAACTTTCTAAAACTGTCCTTCTCTATCTACCTTTTTCTCTAAGTTTCCTTCAATTATGAACTAAAATTTGGTTAGGCTTGTCTGGTTCATTCAAAAATTTATAAGACAATTTAATACCTGAAATATAACATCATACCCAGATAAATCTTGTATGGTTTCAAATAAAGAAAAGTAACTACCACTCTTAGAAAAAAAATTCAATAGTCATCTGCAGTAAAAGAGACATTAAAAAGGAATTTCAAAGTACAGTTAATTGCTTGGCTAGTGTCTTCCATTAAAGAGCCCAGTCTCTTCATCCTTAGTCATCTTCATCGGGTCTGCTGAGTTTAAAATGCAAAGTTCTAAATAATTTGAACTCTACTTAGAAAAATATTTTAAATCTGTGTGAATGTAAAGAACACATTTGTCACAATGATCTAACTATGGTATACGAGCTTAGAAGGATATACTAGGGAACACATTTTCTTGCAGAAAAATAATTAATTTTAAAAACCAATTCTGCATTACAAACACCTTCAATTTACCCTTTAGACTCACCATAACCATGTTGTTTAAAATTGCAGCCACACCTACAATCACAAGCCCGTCCTCCTTTTTCACAGTATGTAAAATTTTTAAGGATAATTGTAAATTGTTAACCATTCTTTGCTTTGTAAATTCCAGAGGGAAGGAACCTTTGTTTTGTTCACTGACATATCCTAAGACAAAATCGGATACAAAGTATCACTCAACAAATGTCTGTGTAAATTCGGTACAAAATATTTCTAGAGTTAGGTTCCAATTTCATTTATATCATTAACAAGTATGTCTACTGAGCTCCAGTTATGGGAAAGACAGATCGTACATACACAAAATAGAGTGATAAGCCCTAACTGCAAAGCCAAACAGAGTGGGGTAAAGAGGATGGCAAACCAGCACAGCGACAGAGAGGTGAGGGAGTCTCTCTCTGAAGTGTTGGTGACTGGTTTGAGACTTGTGAAAAGTTGATTGTCATGCAGATTTGGGGGCGGGTAGGAGAGAGTAAGCTTTGGACACAGAGAAAATAGCGAATGCAAAGCATGGAATTTAGCAAGCCCAGCAAAAGCAATAAAGCCTGCTGCTGGGAATGGTGTATGCAAGAAGGTAGCATTCCAAATGCCTTTAACTACTATTCTATAGCATATATACACTGCTTAGTGCCCGGGGAAATTGATTACATTTCACCTAGGGCACACAAGATTCTGATACTAAGTGCTTCTTCTATTCCAAATGTCAGCACATCAGACAAGATTGCAAGGCACACAGAAATGTCATCGTTAAGAACTGTTCCAAGTAACTCCAGGAGTCAAGAAACTGACTTAATTATGTACCACTACCAGGATGGTGTAAAGCCCAGCAGGAACCTAGTACTAGAAGAGTGCAAAACCAGGAGCGTCAGCAAGCAGTGAACTGTGACTATCACTTCTGAGTCTGGGGTAAAGTGCACGATTCCAAACCTCTGTGAACTTTTACCACTTTTATTCGGCTCTGACCAACAATAAGTGGCCAAATCAGGCACCAGGCAGCTCTACCACATGCACTTTGTTACAGTCCTGAACTTGAACTGTTCCAACATTTTATGTAAAAAAAAAGCAAAAAGTTCACTCAGAACTCGCCTTCCAACTCAGGCAGGAAGTCCTTTCTCGGTCAAGGTGTAGGGCTTGCAAAGTTTTCAACGTCTGAAAATCTCTATCTCCAGGGCTGAACAGAGAGCAATTTCTTCCAGCTTAAAATAGACTCAAGGTGATTTCTCCCCATCTCTCCACAACAACTCCCAAACAGCCCAGCCCAACTTAGTCAGCTTTCTGAGCCATCCCGAACTTCAGATCCAAAGGCTAAAAGAATAGAGTTAGCGATCCGGTTCGGGGCCGGTAGCTGGGTGACTAGATTTTCCCAGGGTCGAGACCACAGAAATGTAAACGTCAGCAGCCTACGCGGGCCGGAGAGTGGATAGGAAAGACGACACTCCAAGGGAGGTGTCTCCCCTAGGAACTGGGATGCACACCCCCAGCCGCATTGGTCCGAAGAAGGCCAGGACCGGGAAGCTTTCAAGGCGACATCTAACGCGACCCTCCGGGGACGCGCCACCCACAGTAGTGGGCCCGCGCATGCGCAACGCCGCCAGGGCCCGCGGCCGAGTGGGCATAGTCGCTGAACCTTGCACGCCCCACTCGCTACTAGGCTCGCGCACGCGCGGCGACGACACGGCCCGGGCCTGGAAGGGGGTGTAGTCCCAGAACCCGGCTGAGGCCCGGCCGGCGGACATGCGCACGCGCCAAGACGCCCGATCAGGGATTCGGAAAAGCTGGCCCCCTACCCCCGGGGCCTCTCAGCCGCGGGCTCCCAGTCCTAGAGCTCGACAGCCCGGGTCGGGATAGGTGGTCTGAGCTGGGGTATCCGAAGGCGGCCAGCTCCGAGCCCGCCGCCCCCCTTGGATTTCCGACGCCGTCCCCTAACCCCTTACTGCAGCGCAGGCCCGAGCAACGTCCGCTCCGCCTCCTGAGTCGCCGTTACTGCTCGGTCAGGGGCCCGGCGCCGCGACGAGTTGGCGCCTCCCCCTGCAGCGGCCCGGCCGCGGCGGGATGCGCTCCGGTGGCGGGCGGGGAAGGGGAAGGGAGGGAGAGCGAGGGGAGGGGGCCGTCCGCGGCGCCTCGCCCCTCCTCTCCTCCCTCGGCTGCCCATCGCCGCCCCCGCCCCTTTCCCGCAGACTCCCGGTCTTTGAGCGAACCCCTGGGACTGGACACTGCTTCTCCCTCCGGGTCCATCTCTGCTCTTTAGCGGGATTCCCTTCTGGGACATTCCCACCTTCTCCAGGCTTCTGATCCTCAACGTCTGGGGAATTTGGAGGTGCCTGACCCCGGAAAGCGCGTGCCACATCGTGGGCAACCTCTTCCCAGCCTGTCCCAACTTTTCTAGTGGTGGCCCCTTCATCTGGAGCTCACAATACTTCATTGTTTACCTCTGCTGTCAGAGGGAAGTAAGAAGGATTTCCTTCAGTAGGATTAAGAGAGTGGATGGTCAGACTAAGGACAGTAGTCAGATAAGTTAGTGTTACCACTGAACAAACTTTCCTTACACAACAATTATTTGTGATATTTTTATCTCACTAGATTGTTGAAGGTATAGATCTTGTCTTTAATATTTGTACCACAAAATACTTGATAAATGTTTTGGAATTTAAAAAAAAGATCACGTTTTTAGTTCCTCAAATATACTTTATGGGGCTTAAACATGAGTTCACCTACTCTAATTCTGTCACATCTAGGTCCTAATAGATTCATGACTCTTCGCTGATGAAACCTGGAGCCCTTGTTATTTTTTCTTTTTTTTCAGCTTGTAATGGGAATACAGTCATAACAGCACATTCTTGCCTTTTAAACCTCCAAAGTAAAGAGAATTCAGCCTGGTTTTTCTTTCCAGAGAGCCAAGTACCAAAGGTCCAATCACAAAAGAGTTCTTTTGAGAATTAAAAAAAATGTTCAGGGCCTCGCTGGTGGCGCAGTGGGTTAAGCAACGCACTATGAAGCAAACTGCAGCCACTGCAGCACGAGTTCAATCTCTGCTGCCGGCCAGGGAGGAGACCCACATGGTGTAGCAGACCTCTCCTGCTGTGCCCGCTGCTCCCCTCAGCAGTGTACTGTTGATCTGCCTGTTCTGCTCCCAGCTTTCTGTGGTGAATCCTCTCACCCACCCCCCACACCTCTGGCCTGTACCCCAGTGCTTGTATGCATAAATAAAATAAATCTTTTTTTTAAAAAAATGTTCAATTATACTCCAGGAAAGAAGAAAAAATCCTCCCACACCCCTTTCTGAAGTCTTTAGCAGCAAAATTTAAGCAAACGTAAATGTTTCTGTTAGTCACCTGGTCACAGATTGAATTAATTAATGCCTCCCTGGTGGCACAAGGGGTTAAGTCACAGCAATATGAAGATATCTGCAGCCACTGCAGCACTGAGTTCTATCCCCAGCTAGCAAACTGACCCACATGGTGCAGCAGACCTCTCCTGTCTCGACTGCTGCTCTCCTCAGAAGTGTACTTCAGTAGATCTGCCTGTTCTGCTACCAGCTCTGTCTCCGGTGAATCCTCTCAACACTTCCCACCCCCCACCCCCCCACCACCACACCACTGCAACCCAGCTCTTGTATGCATAAATAAATCTTTAAAAAAATTAATGAATGAAAGATGTTTGAACTTCAGTGCCTACTATGCCACTGATTAGGTAATAACCTTGGGAAACAGATTTGTTTTCTAGAACTTAAATACCTCAAGGGAGGGGCCTCTCTGGTGGCACAGTGGGTTGCATGCCACACTGTGAAGCAGCCACAGCACAGCAGTGCCTGCTCTATCCCTGGCCAGGGAGGGGGCCCACATGCTCAGCAGACCTCTCCTGCCTGTTCAGCTGCTCCCCTCAGCAGTGCATTTCAGCCACTCTGCCTGTTCTGCTCCCCACTCTGTCTCCGGTGAATCCTCTCACCTCCTGTGACTCTGGCCTGTACCCCAGCTCTTGTATGCATAAATAAATAAATCTTTAAAAAAATACCTCAAGGCTTTGTGTAATTGGTGATTTTCCTGTGTTTCTAAGTTTTCTCCACTTAAGATAATAATATATTGCAAAAGATGTATTTAATCAGTTCACTAAATTCTGGGAAAGCTGGACAGCAGCTGAAGGTGAAAAGGACTGGTTTGGGGCAAGTAGTCTGATTGATAGGAAAGTTCTAGGGGAAAGAAGAAAAGGGGTAGGGGGGATTGGAAAGAGGGGGAAAGACCACTAAATGCAACCTTCAATCAGAATAGAAGTGATAGTCTCTATAGCAGATAGGCATTTTTCTATTTTTGGTTCATAATTTCATCTCAAATATTATTCTCGATAATGTCATTGCTATTATAAACTATATCGGGGGGCATAGCTTAGAAGTACAGCTGGGTTACAGCTAGCATCTAAGGGCTACCTTATAGGAATATTAATCTTCCATTATATCCCATGGGGACTGGAGGGGTGTAATTCTGCAAATAGTATGTAGCTTCTTCCCCTTTTGCCTTTTCCATTTCTGAGAGAGTATAGGCAACTCTCCGGGGAGATTAAGTGTCCACATTGCTGTGATTAGGAAGGCATGAAAGCAGCACAGTCCAGATCTCTCTTAGATACTTGTTCTTTACCTTGCTATATAGCATTGCTTATCCCAGCTTGATATTAGAATACAAAGCCATGAAGGTGATAACAGATGTAGTTCTTGCTACTGTGACAACAAATACCAGGTGGAAGTCAAAGAGGCATTCCCAAAAGAGAGAACATCTGTGTTAAAGAGGTGTATGAGTTAGTTAAGAGAGCAAATGTAGGGGTGGGGAGTTAGGGAAGGGGAGCATTCTAAGTTGAATAAAAACAAGCTTGATGTGTCAGAGAACTGCAAATTGCTCCAGCAAGGTTGAGGGGGGGAATGGATTTATGGAGGGATAGGCAACTGTGGAGAATTAAAGTAGCAAGAATTTTTTTGAGTGCATTTTTGGTCTGGGCTCTTTAATAGTGCATCATCTCAATTAATTCTTACAATAACCTGCAACTTAAAGAATTTTGATACTGTTTTAGAGATGACAATGGTGATATAGACTTGTGGGTTCAGAGAAAAGTTATCAGGCTTTTCCACCCTCCCGTCTTTGGTGTAATGATGGACACCTGTGGTTCTGCATGCATGCCTAAGTGGGCATGCGCAGGTGGGTGCACCTGGGCTAATGCACGAGGTATATAAGGCTAGTGTCATGGTGGCGTGGAAGGAGAAACCAAAGTGTTACAGTGGAGTATGATAGATAGTGTGAAGGCGGCTAAGACAAAGAGACTGCTTGAACCAATGATGAACCTATCCGGTCTGGGATGGTTGCAAGACAAATGGCGTAGATGGCCAGACGGTTCAACGCAGATGGGTATTGAACCCTTTGAAACCTGGGGAGGGATTGTGAGGTGGCCAGCCACTAGCAGAGGGTACCCGGTGGCCAGCCTCCTCTCCCAGTAGACACCTCCCCAGGGATAGCCAGAGGTAGATGGATCCCCATTGCGTTGGAACAGGCCCTGTACGAAATAGGAAAGAACCTGGATGGACATAATACCTGTGAGGCGGCAGGGGCTTTGGGATGGGTGTTTCTCACAGCTCTGCGAGAACCTAGGCAGAAAGAGCAATCCAGAGTCCAGCAACTACAGGATAAGATGTGGGAACTGTAACAACGTTTGAGGATTCTGAAAGAAGAAGTTCGGAAAAACCAACCCACTACTCTGGAGATGCCAGAGTCCTTAGGAGAGGAAGAGAGGGAAGCTAGCCCTTTGCCTGAGTCTCATCCAGTAGTGGGAAACCAGCCTACGACTCCAGAAATGCCAGACTCCTCTGAAGAGGAGGAGGAGGCTGGTCCCATCCTCCAGTCTAGTCCTATGGTAACTCAGAAAATGAAGTGACAATGGCCTATGGCTCCAGGGGGGTCAGCCTGCTGGACCACCACAAATGATCGAATTTACGATTTATTGACCATACACCCAGGCAGAACTCATGGACTTGGGCAAACAGTTATGCCAGAAACCAGGGGAACCCTTGGCAGCCTGGTCGCTGCGTTTGTGGGACTGTAGGGTAAAGGTTGATCAGGTATTTCCACCCTCCCACCACTGATGATGGACACCTGTGGTGCTGCGAGCATTCCAGGGTGGGCATGCGCAAGTGGGCGCACCTGTGTTGGACACGGGCATAAATGGGCAGCGTCATGAGGATGCCAGAACTGTAAGGATCAACAGACAGAACTGCGAGGACCGACCAACAGTACCAGCAAGAGAAGCAGCAGCCGAGAGGGTCAGATGTGCTGGGGGCTGGGAGGCCTGCCAGCCCCCCAGCCCCCCAGCACCCATGCCTGCCATGTACCTGGCCACCTCTACTAAATAAAGTATGAAAAGCCAGCGAGGGCTCCAAGACTCTCCTTCCTTCACCCGTCTGCCCAGAACCATCCCGAACCTTGCTCCTGTGCCACCCCTTCCCTGCCGCTACAGGGACCTAGGGGTGGATGGCATTATCTGTGCAGCACAAGAGATGGAGAGACTGGCCTCTGACCTTGCACCCATCCTTGAGACAGAGGTTGCAGAACAGCCGGCGGCATGGCCAAGGTGATCACACCCTGCTGGAATGGATAATGGCTGCTTTACGGACAGTGTGGGTTGATGTAGGAGATGTGCCAGAGACAGAGATCAGAATTGCAAAAGAGGACGCCAGAAGAACGAGAGAACAACAGAAGCAGCAAAGCAGCAGCCCAGAGAGGGAAGATGTGCTGGGGCCTAAGAGGCCTGCCAACCCCCTGGCCCCTGGCCCCCCTGCCTGCCATGTACCTGGTTGCCTCTGAGGTAATAATGCAATAAAAACCAAAAAAGCCACCGAGGGCTCCAGGACGCCTTCCTTTACCCAGTCTGCCCAAATTTTCGAAAACCTGCTCTGTGCCCCTTCCTGCCACTACAAGACTTAGGTAACTTGCCTGGGGTAAAATAATGTGTGTTCAAACTAGGAGTCAAATCTATCTCTGATTTCAATCTGGAACTCTTTTCACTTGACTATGTAACATTTTCCCAAATGAATTGAAAAGGTAAGTGGGCCAAATAATAAAAGGCCTTGGCATTGTAACGGCAAGAAATCACAAGAAATAACAAAGGCTTTTAAGTAACTGGACAACATCATGTCCTTTGTGTTGAGCAAGCCCTTTGTATGCAGTGGGAGGATGTGAGCCTGGAGCCAAAGGGACCTTGTTAAGGTTCTATTACATCAGCTCAGGCTGGACACCAGGTGTCCTTGAAATCAATGCAACAGTGGAGGGGTCTGAAAGAGAGAGGAAAGATGAATATGAAAAAAAATTAATTTTGAGAAAATATTGATTGACATATTTCTTCATAATATGTCAAAGGAATAAGAATGTTTTGATTGATACTCACATGTTTCATAAGATTTGATAGTCAATCATCATCTCTGATAAATGAAATCTTTAGTAAATGGCTAGTTCAAGTTTAACAGTGAAATTTCAACAATAAATTCATTAAATGTAGAAGTAAATGGTACTATTATCTTTAATTACTTAATCCTCTAATGTTATTCTGAAAGTATCAATGAATGCCATTAAGTAAGAAAATAAAACAAGGAATACGAAGATAGAAAGGTTTGCAGAAAAGTTACCATTATTTACAGGCAATGTAATTAGCTTTGTTAGCTAAAGAACAAACCTTTCCCCTATACTTTCTCTATTCCAATTTTGGATTGGTCAAGTTCAAAGGCATTTTATGGGGGTCTATGCCAAAGAATAGAACTATTAGTGTGTGGAAGTATATCATACACTGACTGGTGGTAGGCACGAAGAGTGACTCTTGAGACTTATATAAAGCTTGAGGAGGAAAAAGTCAGCTGTCTCCTGGAAATAGCACATTATTGATTCCATTTGAGGCAGTTCATCCCTATGCCAGAATGCAAGACAAGCCTAGTGATAGTCTAAATGCCCCAAGACTTGGGCAAATGTTCTTTTATTCTTGCCTAGGGCCTCTCCTGGCCAAGTGGTCTGCTCTGGATCGGCCTTTCCCTGCATTGTAACACTGAGGATAGGGATCAAGGTTAGAAATAAGCAAGGTCAGTTTGCATAGTTTGCATGATATGCTTCAATTCCAAGCAATGTAAGTATACATAGTATAATAGTGCAACCTAATTTGCTCATGTTTAGCACTAGAGCCTAGAGCAAATCCTCAGGTAAGAATGATCACATGCCTTGACTTTTATTGCCATTGTTGCCTTGACTTTTATTGTCATTATTGCCTTGACTTTCATTGTCATTGGTGTTCAAGTACTTTTCTTGGGAACTTTAAAGCAGATCAACACAGGATTTGGGTTTTCTTGGATCGCCCTGTTACCTTAGTAATACCACCTAGGTTTCTCCCCCTTTGAGCATGACCTAAACATAGTTTAAAAATAAAAGATAAAAAATAACCCATAAACTGAAAAACATTTGGAAAAAATAGTTTAGTGATTTGGTCAGTTATAGAGTCAATATACAAAAATTATATGAAGAATACTACAAAGCTATTAGACAAAGGAAAACAGAATGGAGAAACAACTGTGTTTAGTTAAGAAGACTCAATAATATAAGGATGTCAGTTTTCCTAAAACTAACTTATAAGTATGTTAGTCTAATAAAAAAATCTCAATCACTTAATTTTAATAATTCTAAAACCCATTTGAAACTATATTTTGGTAGGATCCGTTGGAAAGCAATTTGACCTATTAAATTTGTCTTTTCCCACCTTTAATAATTCACCATTATAAAAAGATTTATGCTGAAAAAGCATTTTTTATATATACAGGTTTTTTATAGTTGGGAAAAATGGCAAGCAGCCTTTTTATCCTCTGAGGACTACTTAGATAAACTAAAGTATGGCCAGTACTGTAAGTTGTCTACCTAAAACTATTTTCTTTTTTTAAAATTTTATTAGGGAAAGTTTCAAACATATACAAATATAGAATGATTTAAAAGTGTCATTCATTAGCTTCATCAATTACGATGCACAGCTAAACTTGTTTTAACAATACTTTTCTCCATTAGCAAATTTTGTTTTTTGTTTTTTTATATTAACTTTTTTTAATTTATATATATTTGACATCAATTGTAATCCCCATGTATTCCCCATCACCATCTCACCAGTGCACCATCACCTCAGTCCCTCGTGCTCCTGTCTGCCCTCAACACTCCCCCTCTTCCCTCCCCACCAAATGTCCCCAATTTGTCCTTGTCTTTTCATTTTTGGCTTTTGTGTCTTTATTGTTATTATTATTATTGTTCTTATTCCTTTCCTTGATCTTTATTTGGTTCCCTTATGTTCCTCCTAAGGGAGGAACCATCTGGTA
>JAGFMF010011380.1:11181762-11294644 GCA_019455555.1 Galemys pyrenaicus | reverse complement strand
TTGCCGGATCATATGGTAGTTCCATTTCTAGTAGACTGAGGAACCTCCATACGGCCTTCCATAATGGTTGGATTAGCTTGCATTCCCACCAGCAGTGTCACATTGCAAAGTTTAATGTGCCTTTTAAGTTCCTTTTAATCCATGGATTCCCTCTTCAACTCCAGTTGCTTACCTGAAGCTTACTTGTTGAAGAAATTAGGTTGTTTGTCTTGTAGATTTGCCAGAATCTGGGTGCATTTTCCTGAGCGTATGCTCCATATTTCCCAAAAATTTCACTCTTGATTTGATTCAGGTTCTGTTTTTCTGTGTACAGGTGGGAAAGATGATTTTTTTAAATGGTGGGTCCTTGCATCAGGAGGCATATAGTGTTGGATTGTTTCTTTCTGAGATGTTAGTAGCTGTTAATGCTCAGTACCCATACTCTATTGAAAACAGATTGGTATCTAATTCAGTAGATGTTATAAATGTTGCTGTCCTAGCTCTGTCACTTTTTATTCCTTCATTAGCAGGGATACTTCAATAAAGGGAAACTTCTCCATGGCATGGTGATTTGATTTCCCAATAATATAGGAAGAACAGGATAAGCATTTGGTTCTTTCTCTTCAATTTTCATTTTCAAAATTTTCATTAACAAAATGAACTATTTCATTGGCATTTCCCAACGGTGTTGTTTGTAGGTACCAGCATGAGTTTGTTTATAATTTGAATTTGTTTGTAGGTATAATCATGTATTCATGAATTTAATTTTGCCTCATGTGTTTCATCTCATTTTACTTGCTCACAGAACCTTGATTTTGTTTAGATAGTAACCCAATCCATCAGTGAGAAGAAATCCTGGCTTGCCTGTGCCTATTATACCAATCCCTTCTCATCTGGTAGAGTCTGGGGTGGGCTGTGATGGTGTAGCCATAGACATGAATGGGGAAGTCCTCTCAGAGGCTGCTAAGATCCTTAGCCCCACTCAACTTGTTCTGTCCTTCCCTTCTGGATTTTTTCACTTTGTCACATGAGGACTTGTTGTTTGGTTTCATCAAATCATGAAGCACAGAACATCCCAATGGACACATATGATACATAGGCACCATACCACAAATACTACACTATACCACAAATCTAGATTTATTAACAAGGAAAGCTATCTGTGATATGTGTCACATATCATTTAAACTATGTACATAAAGTCAAATGCAAGTAAATGTATTTACCCTGAGATCTGCCTAGAATTATATTCACTTAAGAGTGTTCATCTCTGAATGGTGAGATATTAGTGAATTTCTACTTTATTCCTTGTAGATATTTTTCTATACAGTTTCAATTTTAATTTAAAAATTTTAAAAGTGTTATTCTGGAAAATTCCCATTTATCCGATGTTATTATAATGAACTTTTTTCAAATAAATGTCCCATCATAAAAAAATTGTTTTAAAGACACCAGAAGTGGCATCATGTGATTTTTCTCCATGGCATAATCTTCAGGCAGGAAATGTTTTGATTCTGGAATAACATTTCCTGACAAACACTTTTCAGAAACATTTAAGTATTTCCTGATCTGAAATGTTTTTCTTTGTGTATCTTTTTTCTACAATTAACAATACTCTGCAGCCCAGTGGGACATAATCATCCTGTTGAAGAAAAACCTTCCCGAAAAACATGAATTTATTTTTTTTTAGAGAGATATTTTCAGTAACCAAGTAAATAAAATCAGCACAAAAATAATTAGTCTCCCTTTAACCTATATTTAAGAATTTTTCACATCTTTGGTACATTTAATTCTCCCAAGTCACTCCCTATTCTTAAAACCAAAATGATATTGAGAAAAATCTAGGCCTCTGTAATGAAACTGGAGAGGGACCTCGTTCCTTTAGTTAAGTACACTATGCCTGACTGGTTCTGCAGTACAGGGAGCCAGGGCTGGGCCAGCTGTGACAGGGGACAGAGAAAACACAATCCTCCTATGTGCTGTGTGTCCTGTATTACTATGGTGGTCAGATTCACTGAAGATCAACTTGCTCTTCTGGATCTTGTAACCTAAAGTGGGAAATGCCATGAAAATACTTCAGAGAGATGAGACTGGAGATGCATACAGAGGGGCAGCTCCTTGAGCACTGAAGAATTTTATTTATTTAATTAATTAATTATATTCGACATCGTTTGTATTCCCCAGGGAGTACCCACCACCATTCCACCCATGCACCATCACCTCAGTCTCTTGTGCTCTTTCTGCCCTCATCCCCGTCTTTGCCCTACTCTCCTTCCCCCCGCCCCCCAAGGTCCCTTTGGTTTATCTTGGCTTTTTGGTCTTCTTGAGTTTTTTGTTTGCTTTTGGTTATAATTGCCCAATTCCTTGAGCTTATTTTTCTTTGTTGTTGTTGTTCTTTCATATTCCTCCTAATAGTGAAGCCATGTGATATTTTTCTCTTGCCTTCTGACTTCTTTCACTGAGTATAATTCCTTCTAGTTCCATCCTTGTTTCTATAAATGTCCCTAGTTTCTCATTTTTGATTGCTGAATACTATTCCATTGTGTATATGTACCACATCTTCTTGATCCAGTCATCTACTTTTGGGCATTTGGGTTGTTTCTAGGTCTTATCAATTACAAATAGGAGCAGTGAAGAATGTTAAACAGTAATCAGATGTAGTCTAGAAGATGGCATAAGCGGACAGATAACAACACAATTGAAAACTGCAAATGAGAAACAGAGCAAACCTAAATTTAAGCAGTGGTTTTAAGATGGAGAGAATCCGTGAAAGAAGGGATTAAGCAAATACTTACACTAGATAGTCTTTGTTTATTTCTCTCTTCTTTCTGAATATCAATGACATCTTTAGCAGAATTTAACTTAGCTGGGCAAGGGAAACTGATGACAGGTTTTTTCCATCTACCCTTAGGTCATAGCTCGGAAGGCGCTTACTCCTGGCAGCCAGCACGGAAGAGGTGAAACTGAGCTGGGTCAACTACAGGTCTGTTTTTGGCCCCATAGATCCACCCCTTGACCTGATGATCGCAGTAAGACTCATTTCCCTATGTGAAAGGCCACATGACCCTGACCCCAGTGTAAATGCAGTAGATCACCAATCCCAGGGCCTTATCAAGGCCTCGCCATCTTCTCCTAGACCTACCCTCAGTGTCTTCAGTGGAGTAATTTTCCTCACACCCTAACCTTCTGAGTGCTTTCTTTTTTTAACCTTAAATATCTTAAAGAATAATTGACAAAAATTGCATGTATTTAAAGGCAAAACATTTTTTAAAGATTTATTTATGCACACGAAAGCTGGGTACAGGCCAGAGTCACAGGAGGTAAGAGGATTCACCAGAGACAGAGGGGGGAGCAGAACAGGCAGACGGACTGAAGCACACTGCTGAGGGGAGCAGTTGGCGAGGTAGGAGAGGTCTGCAGTACATGTGGATCCTCTCCCTGACCAGGGATCGAACTTGCGCTACTGTGCCATGGATGCTTCACAGTACGATGCTCAACCTGCTGTGCCACCCGGAAGGCCCCAAACTTCACTTTTTAAAATTATGTAAGTTTTGGGTTTTCATAATTATGTAAATTTCAGTTTATAATTATATATATTTCAACATGAAATAAGGTCATTGCTAAAAGTCCAAATCTATCCTTCACCATGCCATTATAAACAGATGAACTAAATTAAACAGAAATAAACCAGTAAGTGGTTACTAGAAGAAGGGGAAAAGACATTAAGTAAAGCCTAGGGCTTTCTTATTCTTTAGTGGGTGAGGTCATCTGCAGCCTTCCTAGATAATTGGCTTTTTAAGGGAATTGTCTTATGGAACAAACTTACTGAAACCTTGTTGGAGGTCAGACCAAGCCTCCCCAAGCCTCCTCTGCAATGACAGGAGCTCAAAACTGATGTTGCCAATCTAGGCTGAGTCCCAGTGAGCCTGGTAAGATACTGTAGCAAATTTGCATCTTCCGTAAGACTGGACCTATCTCCCCTCCAAGTTATTTTAAGATTAGGAATCTCAGGTCTGCTTTGAGTCAGCAGTGCCATGCCAGCAGGTGAAAATACAAGGCAAAGATCAGTGAGAAAGGTGAAAAGTCCCACCGTGAAAATGATCTATTATTTACTACTGGTGTCTATTTACTCTGCTTCCCTTCTGAGATTCCTATCTGATGTGCTAGTTTCTACATAGGGTTTGATGCCTCAGACCAAAGTCACTAGAGAAAACTTGGCAACCAATTCATTTTCTCCTTTTGCAAGGTCTGCTATCATGTTTCCAGAGCTCAATAGTATAGTCTGAATAGATGATTTTATATACATCACAGAGAAATGAGGAACAAAATAAAATCTCTATCTCTTTTTGTACAATGAAATAATGACCCATGTAATTGGGCCAAGGTAAGGTCAGCTTTAGGGTTCCCAAAATTAAAATTAGGAGAGCAGTCTGAAGAAAATCCTGGCTTTGTTCCCTGGAACTTCTTAACCTATTCTGACCCCTTGTCCCAGTATCACTGCCCAAATGACTATTGATCCCATTCCCAGAGGCTATTTGAACAGCATATAGAAGGAGAAATAAAGAGTAAGCATTTAGGCAACTAGGGAACCAATTATCAGTCAATGACTTACAACAAAACTGCAAAATAGAACACTCAAGAAAGCAGGAAGGTGTGATGAAATGTGGCTAGTCCAAGACTCCCTCCAAGCTCACTTAAACTCATGTTTCACCTTGACCTACTTTTATTTCAGTCTCTTCCCAAAGGGCTTGACAAGGCTGTCTTTTGTACTTCTCTATGGCTAGCATTTGACAGTAGCTCATCTATGATCCAGCTTTGGCCTTGGATGTCCTAGAGTTCTCCCCACAAACTCTTATTGATGACAGCAGTTCTGGCTCTTATGATCTCCATCTGTGACCCAGAACTTCCACCTACTTAATTTATTGGACTGTCCAGGCCCTAGTTTAACCAGTCTTCTTGGTTTCTGTGACCTCAAGTCCTCTTGGTTCTTCCTTTCCCTCAAACTAGTCAATTGCTCAGATCTGTCTCCCAATAAATCCCTAGAAGCTCAGAGAAGTTCCTCCCCCAAGTAAACAATCCTCAGAAAGGCCAATGGTTCCAGGTTTTATTTTCATGTCTTGGAATTAAAATTGATTATCCTGGTGTCAAGGATTCTCTTCAAAAGCCATTGCCTCTGATTTGCACTGGGGGATACAAGCCTGTAGATCCCAGACACCATATCTGAACTGGAGATTGTGTTTGTGATAATGCCAGAAAGTTAACACTTCTGGGTTATGTGATAATCTGCTGTTCACTCATGGTATATGTAATTCAGAACTATTTTTGGCATATCATTGATGTTGTCAGTATTGGCTCCCAAACTACTGTTTCCATGCATTTCCTTTGCTTTGAGCTGACTTGACTTTATAATATAAATTAATGAAAAGAGATGTACATAGCCTATGACTTGCTATGTGGACTCCTGTTAAGAAGAAAAGGAACTAACATCTATTGAGTAACTGCCATGTAGCAAGTACAATTAATCATAAAGATAATGATAATAATTGCTACATGCATATTGTGCATAAGGCACTGTGCCAAACCCTTAATCCTCAGTACAACCCCATGAGACAGCCTCACTGTATCATCATCCTTATTTTATGAATGAGAAACTTAAGTTTATAGAGGTTAAGTAACTTGCTCAAGATGAACTAAGTTTCAAGTCAAGCTCTGTCTGAATTCAACATTTTTTAAAACAAATTTTCTTGTGCTCTCTCTTTTTCAGTTTTTGTTTTTTGTGTTTCTCATAGGTTTGGTTTATTGATCTTTTCAAAGAATCAGATTTTCGTGTTGTTGATCAATTCTGCTTTTCTCCTTACTTTATTATTTTATGTTTTTATTGATCTGTTCCTTCAGCTTTCCTTGAATTCATTTTGTTATTCCTCTTCTAGCTTCTTGGGTAAATGACTTAGATCATTTATATTCTCTCACACCCACTATAACATATGCATTTGAGGCTCTTCTGACTTTCTTTATGGGATGTTTCTTATCATTTTGATAGGATTTCAATTCTGATTTCCTCTTTAGACCATGTGGTATTTGATAAGGTGAATAGATTTTTTTTTTTTTGAGGGAGGAAGTACTAAACCTTTGGCTGATAGTTTTTTCTTGAGAAACTTATTAAAATAACAATTCTGGTATTAGGAAATACATCTTATTGCTATACTGAATTTTGCATTTTTCATTTTTGTTGCTCAAAGCAACAAAGGAAAGAAACTATTTGGTGGTCTATTTCTACATTACTTATAGTTATTTGCTTTTGGAGGGAACCAATGTTTTTCTGCTAGATGGAACATTTAATAAGGACAGGGACTTTGAAACTGTTGAATTTCCAACCTTCAGAACAGTGCCCAGCACATGGTAAACACTCAATTAACTGCTTAATATGGATGTGTATACATATGTATACCTTTTAATTGAGGTATAATGTTATATGTTAAAGTACCTATTATATATGTAAATAATATATCTATATATACACAGCTTTACTGCGATAATTTGACCAACAATAAACTGCATATATTTAAGTGTACAATTTGATATGTTTTGACATATATACACACCCATACAATTACTACCATAGTCAAGATAATGAATAAGTGTTACCCCGGAAAGTTTCCTCATGCCTATTGCAGTTTCACTCTCCTACTCCTCCCTATTGCCCTCTCCAAAAAACTATTGATTTACTTTCTGACCATTTGCATCATATAGATTTTTTAAAAGTGGAATTAGACATAAGATTTTTACAAAAGAATTAGACATACAGTCTATTTTCATTCAGCATAATGATTTTGAGTTTCTGCCATAAAACTGTTTCAATAATTCATTCCTCCTTATTGCTAAATAGTATTCTGTTGTATGGCTATACCGCAATTTGTTTATTCTTTTGCCCATTATGGATGCTTAAATTGTTCCAGCTTTTTATTTTTATAAATAAAGCTTTTATTAGCTTTTGCATGTAAGTTTTTGCATAAACATCTAACTTTTTTTTCTTAAATAAATTCCAAGAAGTAGAATGACTAGACCACAAGACAGGTATAGATTTAGTATTTTAGGAGTTTGTTAAACTGTTTCCAAAGTGGCTGAATCATCTTACATTCGTCAGCAATGTATGAGAGTTCTACTTTCTCCACACCCTTAACAACATGTGGTAAGATCAGTCTTTTAAATTTTAGACATTCTAATAAATGTGCCCTACTATCACATGCTTTTAACTTGCATTTCCCTAATAACTGATGGTGAGTGTCTAGGGAACAATCACTTTCAGGTACTGTTGGTGGACTGATACACTGGAGCGTCTTTTCTATATTACAACCTGAATTTGGTAGTTCATTAAAAATGCACAACTTTCACATATTAACACTACTTCTAGAAATTTATTCTATCATGAATTGGCTATTCCAAAAAAAGCTGTCAAGCTAATCTGAGTTCTTTCTGTAATTTCTTTCTGACTCAGAAAAGGCATGGTCAGCCCTTCTTGCCTGTCAGTTCAGCAGTGGTATTTAATCTAAAATGCAAGTTGGTAGTTTAAAAATAGAAAACCTGACATAGTATGGCAGATTTGAGGTATTTTTGTTTTGTTTTATTTTATTTTGCCAGGGCAGCGCGTTCAGTCACAACATTCTATTTCCCTTAGGGAACTCTCTCCTAAGTCTGTCAGTCTGGATTGGGCTACAGTCACCCTGCCCAACACCTTCTGGTCATGGGGTCATCATGTGATCCATACTGGGTCACTTATGGCTCATTATATGCTTGCCTGATCTAGAAATGGGTACAAAATTCAGCAGGAAAAGAGTCTTCCCCTAGATTGATACACAAATGAGAGGAATCAATTGCTTTTTCTGCTGGTGGTTTTGGTCTGGCTAAATATGAGTCTAGAGCTGCCAGTGTGTGCCTCCCGTAGCTGAGTGCAGGAAAATAGTGCAAATAAAAGAGAACAACAAAAGAAAACAGAGACAGATATGGGGGATGGAGAAGGGAGGCAAAGAAGAGAGACAAGAGATAAGAAAATGAGAGAGAAAATAAAATTACTATGTCCAAATGCAAATGTGGATGTCCACATTTTATCAACCAATTTTCTCTTCCTGTCTCTCCCTTAAATTAGTTTGTCCTGCTTTTTTTTTAACATGCAAGTAACAGAATATAAATGGTTATCTATCACTTTGTCTCTTTGTGTTCCATCAAGACTAGCCATACAAATCCTTAGTGAACAGTGTATATAATTCATTGAATATTTCATAGATGAGATCAAATAGTATATTGATAAGGTAAAACCATATAGTCTACAAAGAGATTTCTTGTTTCTCCATTCTAGTCCTACTGGAGATGGTTCCTTTTTGATCTTCCACCTTTTGTCCTGCAGTCCCTTTGGCTCCTTCTATTATGTAGAATAATTTAACTACCATGTTATCATTTGAATATTACTTTAAAATTCTGATTTCTATTCAAAGTACTTTTTCTTTAAAATGAAAACCAGTGGTTTCATTTGATTTTAAATATTAGCTGTTTTCAAACCTGTAGTCATTTCAATGCTCAACTATCTGGTCAAGTGGGATAGAATTTGTGATTCACAGTTCATATGTGTGCTAATGAAACCACCAGCCAGTTGAATTTGAGTGCGCAAATATTTCTAAATAATCAGAAAGAGATCATATAAACAAAGATGCTTAGGTCATCCATTAGACCAAAGCATGGTCAGTTTACAAATTTAGTTGCATGGAAGGAAGAAATGGAGCAGACCAACCAAAAGAGGGCTACATCCATGTAGAAGGTCATACAATGTGTCATGCATGATCCAGTCAATGTTCTGAAATCAAATTTGTATTTTCTCATTTGGAAAAGAAAAGGAGAAAGATGGCAGAGCAAAAACTACTGATTGCCCTATAATATCAGTTCCTTTCTTTCTTGGTAATAGAAACCCTCAGTTTTTGCTGGGTATTAAGTCTCTTAGAACAAAAACTACTCTTTGTATTTCTATTTTCATCTCATTTTTTAAGCTTGGGAAATTTTCCTCGATTATTTCCTTAAATATATTTTAATTTCCTTTATTTTTCTCAGTCCCTTCTGGGACTCCTAAAACTCTTATATAAATTCCTTTCTTCATGGTGTCTGAGAGTTCTCAAAGGGTATCCTCATTTTTTTCCCTTTGGACTTCTCTGTCCTTTTCTGTTTTGGTTCTTTTTGTTTCTGTGTCTTTAAAAGAACTAATTTGCTCTTCCATTTTGTTCATTCTGTTTCCCCTGCTTTCCTTATCTTCCTGCAATTCTTCCACTGTCTTCTTTAATAATTCATTTTCCTTCTTCAGTTAATTATTTTTATCATATCTTTTGCCTTTTCTTGATCATTCATTTTTCTTATCATGATGGTTCTAAATTCTCTTTCTGGTAGAATGAACATTTTTTCTATGTTGTTGTTGTTGGGTTCTTGTATTTGGTTTTCTTTTCATGGTGTGGTTTTCCCCTGTGGGCTTGCTTGGTTATTTGTAGTTTTTCTTCTCCCTGATGTCTGTTTTCTAATTTGTTGGGACACTGTGTTACTTGGATTGGTGGGCATCTCTTTGGGTATTCATATTGGGGTGTCAGGAACTGATGAGTGACCCTACCTTTAGAGAAAGGTACATTTCTACAGGAGTAAAAGGCAACCTTGTCGATTATAACGTCTATCATGTGATGGCCAAATAAGCTTTTAAGAGAGGTTCAAACAAAAGAAACTTGTATAGGGAGAAATGAAAGGGAAAATCTTCTAGGCTGCTTCTTATTATCTGAGTTTAAAAAATAAATTTCCATTCTCTATCAAGGGAAGACTTGATTTATTGCACATAATTATAAGATAAACCCATTTAGTGGACTGCTTCTTAAAGAGGAAAGAAAGCTGTAAGATGGCTACTCCTCCCACCTAATAAAGAGTATACAAACCAGTTTTTAGTCTCTTACATTATACACAAAAATAAACTTAACACAGAGAAAAGATGTGGATGTAAGACTGGAAACCATAAAATATATAGAAAAAAACATAGGCAAAGCACTCCATCACTTATACCTCAGAAACATCTTTAAGGTCTCATCTCTAGAAGCAAGGAAAACAAAGGAGAAGATAAACAGATGGAACTACATCACACTAAAAAAACTTCTGTACAGCAAAAGAGACAGCAACCAAAATAAAGAGACACCCAACTAAGCAGGAGAAAATATTTGTTCACCACACATCTGATAAGGGACTGATATCCAAGATGTACAAAGAGCTTACACAACTCAATAAAAACAAACAACACAATCAAAAAATGGAGAGAAGGGCTAAAACGATACTTCTCCAAAGAAGAAATGCAAATGGCTAATAGGCATATGAAAACATGTTCAACATCACTAATTATCAGGGAAATGCAAATCAAAGCCACAATGAGATACCACTTCATACCTGTGAAAATGACCCATATTTAAAAAAAAAAATAACACCTAGAAACAACAAATGCTGGAGAGGATGTGGTGAAAAAAGAACCCTCTTAAACTACTGGTAGGAACGTAAACTGTTCCAACCACTACAGAAAGATGTGTGGAGTTTCCTCAAAACAATGAAAATGGGCCTATCATATGACCCAGTGATTCTACTCCTATAAATTTACTCGAAGGACACAAAACCACTACTCCAAAATGAAATTTGCACTCCTGTGTCTATTGCTGCACTACTTACAATAGCTAAGATATAGAAACAACCTAAGTACCCCAAAACAGATAAATGGATCAAGAAGATGTGGTATATGTACACAATGAGATACTATTCAGTGATCAAAAAAGCTAAGAAGAGCTGGAATACTAAACAAAGTAAGTCAGATGGGAAAAGATAAATAATGGATTGCTTCACTTGTATGTGGAATATAGAGAAACTGAACTAAGGGCCAGGAAAAAAAAAACTTGCAAGCTGACCATAGATCAGTAGGAAAGGGGAAAAGGGAAGGATCTAAACAGGGGGAGGGAAGAACACAGAGACTGTGGTGCCCGACGACAGGTGCTATGGTCATGGGAGACTACTCCTGAGGGGAGAACACTGATGGGAGAAATCAAAAACTGTCCCAAAATTAATAGCAACATAAGAAAATACAAAAAACAAAAACAAAAAAAAAAAAACAACACCTAGTCTTGATTCTAGTGTTTTGTTTTTTCAAGCTAAGTCAGTCATATTAAGAATCATCTTCTTTAATTAAAAGAATAAAATTTAAAAGACACTGCCTTGTATTTGGTCAGGCAGTGCTTTCTTTGATAATGAAGTGGTTAGAACCATTTGTCCTTAGAATTTATTTCCTGCATAGCATCATAGAAATGAAGAGACATATCTCTTCAAGCCTATCTGTTCTATCTTCCTACCGCTGCAGGATTGTTCTTTATCCTGCACACATAATAAATGATGATTACTATTATTAATACTAATAGCCCCAACAACATTATACAGTATAATGGTTCCAGTGATTATGCTGAGAAGTTTGATAGGAATTATTTTCCTGAGCTCATCTTAAAATTTCTTCTTGCTCAATATTATCTGGTTATTTCTATTTTTTCTCCCTTAAAATACCCTGCCCATTACTTCCCCTGTAATTATAAGCTCATTGGGGCGAGGTGCTTTCATTTTGTTTTCCTCTTCATTGCCTGGGGCACTGTGGGCACTAAGTAAATGCTGTTTCACTTTTGATGTTGACATCTTCAAATGGAAACAGGTGGCTTCACAAGTTAGGACAGTCATTGCATCAACCAGGATTAATTTGATAATTTGCTTCAAACACATTATAATACTGGCTCTTCTCCAAACACCTTGAGTTTTTGGAGCTTAATGCTGATAAATTGTTTATTTTATTCCTTTAAAACTTCAAAAATGCATCTCAAAATGTACAGGAATTTTTTTATTCTATTGTCGATAGTGATTTAATTTTGAGAATTTGAAAATCATCAGGTAAACATGTATGAATTAAATATTGATTAATATTGACATTATTAGGGGCCTCCCTGTGGCGCAGTGGGTGAAGCAACGCACTATGAAGCAAACCACAGCCACTGCAGCACAAGTTCGATCCCTGCCGCCAGCCAGGGAGGGAACCCACATGTTATAGCAGACCTCTCCTGCCTCGCCCACTGCCTGCTGCTCCCCTCAGTAGTGTGTTTCAGTCAGTCTGCATGTTCTGCTTCCCACACTGTCTCTGGTGAATCCTCTCACCTCCCTGTACTCTGGCCTGTACCCCAGCTCTTATATGCATAAATAAATAAATCTTTAAAAAAATAAATATTGACATTATTATTTTCAGTTTTATGTTTGCTATGTAACACAGATCCATAACCAAAATCTGAAAAGGTGAATTTACAACTCTTACGCACAAGACAAAGTACATAAAAAAATTAAGCAAATGACTTTTAGAGCTGTGGTGTTTAAGAAAAAAGAAAGAAGTGACATGTGAGACACAAAATAAACTAACCCATTTACATAAATTCATCCAAATTAGAATAACATAACAAACTAAATAAAATTGACACTGTAGCCTAAAAGGCCGTATTTTCTGTAGTGTGGCAATATGGTGAGCTCAATAAAGGTATTTAGCAAGCGTTCATTGAAATGGATTTACAGGCCCAAAGTACACACAAATCTGTAGTTGAAAGCAAATCTATACTGATGAGGATGCTGATGATGAAAAGTCATCAAATGCATCTAGAACAAATCTAATGCAAATAGAGTTTATGTTAACCAGTGTCTTCTTTGCTAATTGTTGCCTGCATAGAAAAAGTGACGCACTCTGACTTGAGATATTTCATACTTTGTCTGCAGGAAGCACTGCAGACCTCAGAGGAAGAGAAAGAAAATGCACAAGATAGATGTGGTAAAAGGACATGAGAACTGGGTCTCAGCCACAGAATGAGTTATTTATATATGTGGCTTCACATTTGGACAACCTGGGAGATTCCAAGTGTCATTTTCTGTTCTACCATGTAGTTAGCCATATGGCCTCAAAATGAAATTCAAACTTGCTATACTTTTTCCAGATCAACTAAGTAATTCATACCAAACTTAAAACCATGGTACACAAATTAAAGGCCCAAACTTGGACAAAATATGGGAGAACATCAACAATTTTTTTAAATTGATTCCTTCCCTAGAGTAATGATAAAATGAATGTAGTTTTAGTGGTGTAATGAGGTGAGTAACCACAGTGTTAACTGAAAATGAGAAAAAGAAGATGCAAAGTGAGGGTTCTTGCCAGTTATTCCTCTACACTAAAGGAACTTACATGTTAGGGAATGCTAATTTCCATCTCAATCTGGAGTGATAGGCATCTTAACAATAACAGTCTCTTTGCCTTGAATTATTTCCATTAGATCTCCTTTTTGTGGTACATTTATTCAAGGTTTCAACAACCAAAAGCAACTGGAAAAAGATACTTTACTCCCAGCAATTCTTGACTCCTCTGTTGGCCAGAATGGTTTTGAATGCAATCTATTCTTCAATGAAATTAGAAAGTGTTTAGCATTATTTTCTTCTGAGTCCCTCACTAAATGCATCTAATAGTTAAATGTTTTCAGAAATCAGTGTTTAAGGCCAGAGCTTGTATTCTTTGTCCACATGTTTGTCTGCAAACCTCTTTTAGAAGATTCATAAAATGTCTAGTACTACAACTACATTTAGGATGCAGCTAGATGACTATTTCCTTACTATCAAAATATCCAAAAATAAATTAATGACTTAATGGGAAAACAGTGAGACAAATCTGTTTTGTCCCCCTCCCCACTTCCCACTCCCCCATCCCCCCACCACCCCAGAGCTAACTACTGGCCTGAGATGAATCACCAGGCAACCCTGGGTCCCTGTTCCCTCATCTGTAAAATAAAGGAATTGGGTTAAATAGGCCCCGAAGTTCCTCCCTTTTTTAACAACCCAACTCCAGATTCTTCAGAGTATCAACAGAGAGTAATCTTTTCCTAATTATTTTATAAAACTTCCAATGATCAATCCCATTCTTCTGGTTGCTTTGTATCCAAATCTGAATTGCTTCAATTGCTTAAGAGTAATTATTATATTTATTTATAAATGTTTGAACTATAAAGGCCTGTGACCAAAGGACCCTTAACATAAGACCATTTGAGCCTTCATTTAATTAATGAAACAGCTTTCTGTCTCTGTTTCATCAACTATCAAGTCATCCAAACTTGCCCTGCTCCTGATTTGTTCTTAATAAGCAGTGTGACTCATTATGAAGAAAAAAAGCAATAGATCCTGCTAAAGTTTCAGGCTGCTGGTAGTAGTGACCAAGAGAAAACATGCTACACAATTGCCATCGAGTATCCTGAGAAGGAATTGAAACTGAAGTTGTGACCAGAAAAGCAAAGGGCATTTAATATATTCAATTTTTTAATTTAAAAATAAAGAATAAGAAATAAATGCTATCCTTTCTTTGGGAGAAATTGGTGATAATGACTCCTTAAAAAATACTAATGCTATTACAGCTAAGAAAAAGTAATCTTATTAAAAGATCACAGCAAATAAAGAGGATGTTTACAAAGATCATCTTTCCTTGTCTTGGTTTTAATTCCGCTTGTCTTGGTTTTAATTCCGCTATGGGGCTGTCGACCTATTCTATCATGCCAGCAATGAGAGGTTCTTCAAGAGATTTTTTAATGACTAATTCTGCAATTTGTAACTCTATACTCCCTATTTAGGTAAAAAAACAAATAGCATAATGCAAAGTTTATTAAGGTGTGAAGAAAAGGGGACCTAGAGAATCAAATATACTTGGCTAGAAGAAGCAGGAATATAGTTTAAAGAAGCAAAAGTAAAATAGTTCAAGTTGTTATGATCACAATAATTTTTTAAAATATAATTTATATCTGCATTATGATAGTGTGGATAACTGCTAAGTATACAATGGTAAGACTAATGTGACAGTTTCTCTAAGGATTTTGTAGCCTGACGGTCAGTTAATTTGTACTTTATTATACTGATGTGTCTCAACCACAAGAATGGGATCAATGGGTTTGTCCCCAATGGGACATTTAGCGCATCACATTTTCAGTTTTCACAGCTTGGGTGGAGACATGCTACTGGCATCCACAGCAGAGTTGGTAGGGATCTAAACATTTTATAATGCACGTGATCGTCCCCACAACAAAGAGTAGTCTGATTCAAATGTTGGTAATGCCTACATTGAGAAACACTGATGAGCCTGCATCTTAAGGATAAATTAAAGGACATTTGATGAGATCTGATGACTTCTGTGTGTGCCTCTGTTCCTAGAGAAGTGGAAGATTGGCCATAGAAGTTAGACCTCCAATACTCTCCCCTCAAGTCAAGGAACTGGCTGAGACGGGTCCTCGGTCAAGATTTAGGTTACCTGATGAAAGTGTGTAGCCAGATATCACCAAACTGCACCCAAGTAAGAGAATCCTCAAGGATGGTCTCACCTGATTTTGGTGTAATAAAAGATACACCTCTATTCACTAGTCCAACCAGGAGGAAGATCCCAGCCTCTCTCTTATATCCACACACTGAAAACTATGGTTCTCTTCACAGCAGCAGATGCACAGACCAATGGTAACAGACTGTGACTAGCAACTTAATTACCCAGAAAGGGGAGTGGTGAAATGTGTGTCTCTTTGTGTATATGATTGTGTGTGTACATGTGCCCCAGATGAGTATATGGTGAGGAAAGCCTTCTGAGGACCAAGGATAGCATAAGGTTCCAACATTAATTTCTATAGACTTCAAGTGATTTTCCATCTCTTCTTGCTATTCTTTGCAGGTATTTTTGCAAAGGAAGACATGTGGGATAGCTTCTTGAGATTTAATGTGGCCCATTTGGATTTGTCACATAAAATCAAAATATCATCCTTTTCAGAGGAACTGCAGGTGGGTTCTCCAAGTTTCTAAGTAGCAGCTACTTTGGTACTTTAAATTTTTAGAGGATGGGGGGCCCTCCCTGGTGGCGCAGTGGGTTAAGCAACGCACTATGAAACAAACCGCAGCCACTGCAGCATGAGTTCGATCCCTGCTGCCGGCTGGGGAGGTGACCCACATGGCACAGCAGACCTCTCCTGCCTTGGCCGCTGCTCCCCTCAGCAGTGTATTTCGGTTGATCTGCCTGTTCTGTTCCCCACTCTGTCTGGTGGATTCTCTCACCCCCCGTACCTCTGGCCTGTACCCCCGTGCTTGTATGCATAAATAAATAAATCTTTAAAAAAAAATTTTTAGAGGATGGGGAAGATAGAGTATGATGGAGAGAGAAACTTAATGATTTAATCCAGTTGCTTTAATTATTAAATTTTCATGTAGTATGTTCATATAATAGGAATCAAATTTTTTAACGATTACAATATTAGAACATTTCAATAAAAATTTATACTCTTTCCACCAAAGTAACTGTTTTATATATATATAATAAACTCCATGTATCAACAATTGCCATTTTCACTATAATGTAATATATCTATATTAGATTAATATCTATAATAGATTACATATGTAAATAGAACATGTTCTTTCCTTTTAGAAAATCAATACAAGCTGAACTTGGAAATCAATCTGAATTTGGAAAACAGATAACCCTTAACATGATTTTTATTATCAAAGAATGCTTTACTTTCCAAAAAAAAAAAAAAAAAAAAACCTGAATCATACCCATTAACACAAATCAAATGCCTAATGTGAAAAGCAGCAAACAAGAGAATGAGCACATAAAGATGAGTAAAGTTTATTTTTGGTCAAATGACTTCAAAAGCATCATTCATAGATCATTAGTTGTGTGATTGGTGTAGACCTGTTTTTGTCCATCAGCCTCCTTCCTGGGGGAGGCACAAATTTCCAGTCCCCTCTGGGCTAGCTAGGCTGTCAATCATTGTCAGGTGAGCATTTGTACCAGATTATGTTTATTAGTCTGGGCAAGTCAGGGTAATCCTTGAATTTCAGCCTATGGGTGCTGGGGAAGAATGGGCCTCATTCCTTTAGAATTTAAGTTGTAAGAGTTTATGCTTGAGGTTGCCAGTGGTCAGAGCTCAGAAAGAACCTACAACCAAGCCAGCACAAAGAGGGAAGTTGTTTCTGTACATCTGTACACACAGTTAGATTCTTTTCTTGCATTCTGCATTCTACATTGTGATCTCCTCAACTCCTAGATTACTTTTTTAATTTATATAACTAAGGTTCACTCTTTATGCTGTAAAGTTTTATGTATTTTGACAAAGGTATAGTGTCATAAATCTATTGTTACAGAATATTTTAGTACTCTTAAAAATCCCATTTCACCCATTCACTCCACTTCCTTACCCCAAATGTTTGGCAACTATTGTTCTATTTACAATCTCCATAAGTTTTGCCTTTTCCAGAATATCATATAGATGGACTCATACAGTATGTAGACTTTTCACACCAATTCTTCCACTTAGAAAAAAATCATTGCATATTATTTTTAATATTCCTTTTATAGACCTATGAACTTGGAGTGTTTCTATACTTTCTAGTATAGAACCAGTTATCTTGTACTTTCTCTCTCCCAACCTTGAAACTATTCCTTTTTCTCAAGGAAACCAATGAAATGCCCAGCATATGGGCATAAGATGTGTTTATTGCTACTGAGATTTTATTACAGACATGCTTCTTGAAGGTGAGGTAGCATTTTCCTTGCCCCCACTTACATGCAGCCATCTTGGATTATAGGTCCCAGTGTACCATGAACCACAGTCTGAGCAAAGGACCTTCTGGGAACTAGGGGCATTGCTGAGTGGCCAAGTGAAGCTATATAACATGGAAGGCAGGTATGCTTGAGGGCTCTTGCTGCAGCTTTCTCTTATACCTGTACTTCTGGTGCATGGGTTGGGGTGGACCTGCAGGAGACATGTGAATGAGAGACATTAGAGACTTGGGAGAGATACTTAGGACACGTGCCTGAGAGACACATGGAAAGTCTCACAGCGGCAGCTGTTATATTGATTTGAACTTTGATTTTGTCCCTCTGTCCTGGACATGCCTTACTACTTTCTTGTAGTTCTCTTTCAGAAGGTACCTTAGATTTGTGGCAAGCTCTTGGGACTCAGTGGCCCTGCGTAGGCCAGCTGTCTTTGGCTGGGCATTTGCACATGAGGGAATAGATAATTGGAGGAGTTTTATCAGGGGCAGCATATCCTTTCCTCTCCCCTCTCTCTATGGACTCTATGCTATTAAAGATCTTTTACGCTAAGACTATGCTTTCTTTGCCTTTGTGCAAACTATGACCAACTCCCTTTCAGAGCACGCACTGCTTACCAGTGCAGGGCCCCTGGGTGTCCTTTGCCTGCATGCTGTCAGTATCATTGCCTTTTGTAGAGAGGTAGAATACATACTCATTATTTTTAATTAAAAAATTTCATGAAAGTAACATTGGCTTATAGCATTACCTAGGTTTTAGGTATACAGCATTATAGATTAATATCTGTATATTCTACATTATGTTTGCCACCAACATATTTATCTAAATCATGATTGAATCCTCTGTTCTTAATCCCAAACCACAGTGTTTTTCCTTTAGTGGAAAGGGATCCTATACTCCTGAACTCAGATAGTATTACATAGTCAGGTGTGTTTCTTTTGTTTTCCAAGGTTGGAACCATTTATTCCTTATCTTGCTCCGGAGTGACTCAGTGAGGGGAAAGCTGATTGAAAGGCTGATTAGTGTTTGTGGTGGGTGACCCTTTTGCTGGGTTCTGAAGATGCAATCTGTCATTTCTTTTACTACAACTTTTAAAAAAGAAACACCTTTTCAAAATCCCAGGTAATTCAGAGGTAAAGAAAGTTCAAGTTATCTTAAGGTTCTGCGGACAACCTAACTTATATAGCCTTCTCCAAGAAGAGCAGGGGCGAGGAAACCACAAAGGACAGCACTGATTATCTTGTGATCTCTGAGCCTACGTTTATATTTCTTAATATGCAGAGTCCTGAGAGAATTTTATCTCTGCTTTCAGATCATTAAAATACAGTATCTTAGTGATCCTCCTACCTCCTTGCAGGTCAGGAGTTGCTGGGTAGAATCCAGCTGAACTTCATGTCTTCTTAAATTCCAAAAGGCTGCCCTATTTCAATGAAAGAAAATTATTTTCCATAACAAAATTGGCTTAATTTTCAAGTGGCATCGTGTAATTAAAGTAACCAAACAATGACTGAATTGCAGGTCTCCTGCTTCTTTCCTTTTTATGAGGTCAAAGGGGAAATTAAAATGAAATGCAAATGGAAGTTTTCTTTGTCTTCCTCCTATTGCCTTTTGAGATTCTAAGTTCCACGAAGAGCTAACACGAAGAGGGTGCAGAAATTTTCCAGCAGTTTGCTCAGGGTTAACTGTTCCATCTTGTTCTTTTGCCAGATCTGTTTCTGAAACAAAAATGAGACAAGCCCCTGAACCTTCCTAGCTTTGGAAGACAGGCTGTGCAAACAGTGCATAGAGTGCTGTGCTTGGGAAAATCTTGACTTGTGGCTGGTTTTGCTGCTTTAGTCTGCAGGGCCTTGGGCAAGGTACTGTTCCTCTCTGAGTCTGTTTCCTATTCTGCAAAACAAGAATAAAAGTCACCTCCTTGCTTACCTCATAAGGGCGTTTGAGGCACAAATTAAATGTGATAAAGTTAAAGAGCTCTGTGAACTATAAGGAGTTATAAATATAAGGTGTTATTAGAAGCGGTTGAAAGTAAATGATGAGACAGCTTAATTTAAGTAATTTCAAATGCCTCCAGGTCAAGTAGAGCTGTGTAAGAGCACTAGATATTTTTATTGCCTAGTGGTAAGGAGAGAGGGCAGGGCTTGGATGGGGAAGAAGGTGCTTCCTCCTCACTCCCAGGTAAATTGGCGGCAGAGTTGAAGGTAATATCACAGGGGTTCTGAGAATGTATATGTGATAATGAACCAGGAATGAAGTAAGGTAGGATGTGCTCCAGAGATGCCAGAAGTAGACCAAAAGATGTAATTCACAAGTGGGAAGAAAAGGGGAAATTGAGGCGATAAATGACAGAGGAGAGCAACAGCTGTTTGAGACCCATTTGCTTGTGAGGCTGCACAGCTGAGGCTGATGGGAAAAGTAGTTACCAGGCTTAGTACCAAAAAATTAGGGAACCAGTGACCGCAGTGGCCAAACCTAGAAAATCCACTGGAAAAGGACTTGATGTCCTAGACCAGTGGCTTTCAGACACATAGAGATTAACTTATTTGTGTTTACTGTGTGTCACATACTAGAAAGGGAACCCCACTTTTAAACAAGATCTTACACAGAGCTCCAATAGGTTAGCTGCTCTGTTGGAATGAGCCTTGGAGAGCCCAGGGTCACTCAGCCTTCTTCTGAGCTCCCGAGGCACCTCTACAGTGAGCTAGGCATTGAAAGAGAGAAAAAGAACCACTCACCCTAGTTCAGTCTCTAGAGTCTTGGATGTGATAAGTGCTCAATATTTCCCAAATGAATGAGATAGAAGGCAAGAGATCTGTAGGAGAGAATTCAGAAAAATGGGTTCTGTAGATTCCACAAGTACATTGTGATGCAGTGACTTATCTCCGTACATGAAAGCTTGCAAGTTTTAGATGTGGAATGGAGGGTGGGTCACTGTGGCTGTATTGCCAAGGAATGTGTAGTTCTCTAGCCAAGGGTGTGTGTTTGCCACAGGGGCCAAAGTTGTCGACTGTGAGACAAGCCAGAACCAGAAGACACACTGTGGAAAATTGTCTTGGTTATTTCATCACAAAAACACCCTTGGTCCAATACTCTGCTCCTACCTTCTAGAATCACAAATTATGATAAAAGCAGCTAACATTTATTGGGTGTTGATACTTGTCAGACACAATAATAACCACTTTATATTGGGTAGTAGGCAGAATGATAACCCAGCCCAAAAAATATATGTCCCAGTGTCTGGAGGCTGTGACTGTTTTGTTAGATATAACAGAAGAATTAAGGCTGCAGATGGAATTAAAGTTACCGGTCAACTGACTGTGTGATGGGGAGATTATCCTGGATTATCTGGTGAACCCAATGTAATCACATGGGTCCTCATGAGTGAAGGCCAGGGGCAGTGTCAAAAAAGTAGATGTGCCGACAGAAGCAGAAGCTGGAGTGATGCTATGTGAGGCTCACAAGACCACTGCTATTTTTGAAGATGGAAGGGACCATGAGCTAAGGAATGTGGGCAATCTCTAGAAGTTGGAAAAGGCAGGAATAGGCTCTTCTTTACAGTCACCTAACCCAGCTAACACCTTGAGTTTAGCCCATTTCAAACTCCTGACTTCCAGAACTGTAAGATTACAATGGTGTTCCGTTGTACCACTAATTTTGGGGTAATGTGTTATATCAGCAATAGGAAACTAATGCAGATTTTCACAGCAGCCCCTCCCTATGGGTACTTAAATTGTTCTTTTGCAGATGAATAAAGAGTTGGAGAGTTGACTCATTTACCTCTGGGTAAGTGTATGACCTGACCTTGGAGAGAGCACTCTCAATCATGCTGCTACCTCCTGATAGCTTTATTTCTTCATTTTGCAAATGAGAAAACTAAGACCCAGAGATGTATCCTGATCTACCTCAGGTCACACGCAAGTTGGTGACAAAGCTCAGCTGTACCCAATGAAAATGGTGCATGAGAGCACTTCCCTGAAGCTAGTAAGTCACCAGTCGTCTCCTTGGGACGCAGGTTTTGGCTGGGTGCTAGGGTCCTGAGTATCTGACCAGCTTCCGGTGAGGTTGGTGCTGCTGGACTTGGAGTTATCACCATGGCTCTAGCTTTGGGGGTTCAGAGCATCCCAGAGTCACTAGAGAGCCTTGGGCATCTAGAGGAATAAGGGTACACTTGAGAGAGAGGAATTCACAAAGGAGCAATAGATGCCTCACAGTTCTGAGAAGAATGAAATTGGGAGTCTTGGAGGGAAAAGTCAGAGTTAAAGACAGAGCTCTTGAGGCTGCCCTTGAGAAAAGTGTCACCCAAGTGTTGGTTTTTGAAGAGTCACTCAACAATTGAATATATGGGCCTAGCATTATGTCTCTGTTCTTTTATAGGATAACATAGAGGACATTCTTTCTGCCTCTGAGATGGAAATATTGATACATGACTGTGGGAGAAAAAATAATAGTCTCCATTCCCTGAATAAGTTTCATGTATATTTTCATTCCTCAAGAAACATTTCTGAAGTTTTAACAAAATCAAAGGGCTCATGGCCCTGGTCTCTTCCTCTTTTCAGCCCTCAGTTTGCAGGGAACGGCAAGGAGGGTAGTTCGCTCACTAACTGCAGTTGTTTTTCTTTGAGTCTTCATTTTGTGAAGACTAAAAAAAATGCACACCCCCATTCTGGAGTGCGAGCTTCTGGGAAATTCTCCATAACCTACTTCACTGCAAACTGAAAATTTGCAAAATGCGTACGGCCAGCAGAGCTTCCTGAAGGCTAGGAATGTTCTGGCTTCATTTTGAAACAACCACCACACACGCAAGCAAGAAATATCAGTATTCATTCCAGATACATGAACTCAGAGAGGAAGCAAACATTTAGCTGATTATTTCCTATGCGTATAGAGTGAAAATATGCTTCCATATATTTACAATGACTCAAAAAGAAAAAATGAACTTTCTTACTCATCTGACTCAGCACTGTTCCTCTTCAACGCTCACTAATGTAGTTTCCAAAATGAAATTTAAAAATGCTTGTTAGATTCATTTTCTGCAAACTCTCTTAGCATTTAGCTTTGTCTCTAACAGTAGTGGTAATTCTTTGAAAAATATAATAAATTATGTCAATTAACTGTCTGGATCACTCAGCAAGCACTGAGCACTCTGTAAAGTACAAGAAAGGCACGCACAAGGTTCTTGCCTCTGTCAGGGTCCAAGTGCCCAAAATGTGACAGGTCTGGACACCATACCATGTGATGAAGAGGACTTCACCATCCAAAGAATTTGATAGCCTAAGTGGTTTTCAGTTATCAATCTGGGATAGTGAAAAAAAAAAAAGTTTAGGAGTCAGACAACTATCCTGGATAGGCCCCTATCTCCTTGGTTTGCTTCTCTCCACTGTGGGTTATGTCCTTATCTGCAAAATACAAATAATAACACCTCCCTCTCAGGATTAGTGTGAGGATTAAAGAAGATAACAAACAAATGTTGTTTCCCCAGAATCCAGAATTGAACAGATTATCCAGTGATGATTTCTGTTTGGCCATGGGATACATTATGTTGACTTCTGCCTTAAATCACCTTCCTCATATTTTGCTTTTTCTATCAGTATTAGCAATTTTTATATCTGTTATTCAAACAACTGATAGGAGAGAACCAAAGTGCAATTTGTGGTGATCCATTGTGGCTGAATAAATAGACATGTAAATAAAGGGAGAGATGAAGATTGTTAGGGAAAAAAGTGGTGATAAATGGATTAATTGATTTTCCTGGGGATGTGAAACATAGATTCAGTTCCAACTCAAATGGTGCCCATTTGTAGTTTTTGGTGACCAGAACAGTTAAGCTGTTTTCTTTCTCCATTTGAACACATCCACCCTTACCACTCCCCTCTTCCCTGCCCATTGGCAGAGAAATTCTTCCAAGGGGATTCTGAGGGGAACATACTTTCCCTTGTCCTCTGCTCCCTGAAGTCTCAAAGTTCAGGTCAGTTCAGGTAAGCCAGGTGCCATCCTTACTCCTTCATCTGTCCTGAGTGCTCCACCTCTGGGGAGAGGTGGTGACAGTTTTCATATCAGGTCCAAAGGACCAAAGGCAGGTTTCCTGTCTGACCACCAATCTGAGGGAATGAAGCTTACATTGCAGGATTCCGCCCCTATACTGACCTTTTGAAAACCCTGCAAATTGTCATGGTTTTTATAAAATTTGCAAAGACTTTTTAACCACAATCAGTGAAGACCTTGTTTCCTGTACTTTGATTTCCTTTCCATCATTCTTTATTATCTGTCAGCAGCAGTGTATGTCCTTGGGCACTTGCAGGAAGTTGAATTGGAGCTACAATACATCTAGTTTGGGTTTAGTGGGTTGTATTTATGTGTGCTGTGGTCGCTTCCTGTAAAGGTAAGTTATTGCTAGGAATAACTCCTTTTGCTCACCGTGACTATTCCACTGGAAGTCACAGTAGGAAAATGCAGGGAACAGAAGCCATTTCGCCACATGGATACACGCTGCTGCATTTCACACTATAAGTCTGAGGAGAGTGCAGAGAAACCGGGTGTTTAATGTTCAAACCAGACTTACTCTGTAGAACTTTCTCCCAATCGTCAGTAAATGGAAGATTTAGTTTTTAAAGCGGTCTAATCACAATACAAGTCTCTGTAAGGACATCACACACAAACGACTTACATTGAACATATATTTTTCTTTTCCTGCATTGATGGCAATCACATGCAAAAACATTTATCAGAATGTCTAAGTTTGTAGGCAACAAGTGTGAAGCACTACTACAAAAGCCAGGTGTCTGCAACAGTTTATAAAATAGAGAGCAAAAATAGAGGAACTTCAAAATTCAGTATAATAATCATAAAAGTGTACATGGCCTGACCTATAATGACCTGGAAACCAGACTTCAAGCAACCCATTGTAGAAAATATATTTCAATGAATGGTGCTGAAGGAAAAATTGAACTACTTTTTATTCTCTATATATAAAATGACAAAAAGATAGTAAATAGCCAAAATTATCTAGAAAAAATATTTTAGAGATGTGCAAGGTATTTAATTAATAGAATGTTATACCATTTTTCTGCATCTTGTAGGTTCTTGGTATTTAACAGCTTTTAAAATTTTGTGACTGTGATCTATTTTCTCATTCCAAATATTCACCTTTTGCCTAATTTTGAATTTATTCTTTTACATTCTTTTTCTTACACAGGTCCTTCAAATCATAAAAGTCTTGTTTTCCATAAAACCCTATTTTAAATAGGGTTGTTTTCTTATTGTTGAATTTTAAGATTTTCTTTTTTTAATATTCTGAACACAATACAATATGTGTTTTGCAAACATTTTCTCTCAGTTTGTGGGTCTTCTTATTCTCTCAACAGTGTCTTCCACAGAGAAGGAGGTTTTTAATTAAGTCAGACTTTTCAATATGAATTGTGCCTTTGGTGTTCTATCTCAAAGGTTATGCTAAACCCAATGTCACCACTGGTTAAAAAGAACTGTTTGTGTATTATACTTTTAGAGAGACTTTTTTCATCAGCAATAAAAGTCTTTTTAAATTTTTTCATCTTGGGTGAGAAGAGAGAGAAAAAAATCCACTGTCTTGGCCATGTTGATATAGGACAAATCCAGGGGGAAAGAGAGGGACCTGGCTTTGAGTCCTCACCTATCCATTTAAGCATACCGGAGAAGACCCCAAAGCAGACTTACATTGGAACTCAGAAAAGGGAGATCTGAGAGAGAGAAAGAAAGAAAACTTTCTGATACATTTACGGGCACATGGCAGGATGCCATCTGTCTTCCCAGCAGATACTATCAGCTGGGCAGAGACTAAGTAGCACCCCCCCCCCCAAAAGATAGTGACCAACCTGCGTTTAATCTTTTTCAGTTCTACCTGGAGCCTCTGCACTGGGCCTAATTCCTAGCAGCCCCCATTCAGGGGGTAAGGGATGGAGTATGGAAAACTTCACCTTTTTAATAGCAAGTTATGACTATTAAACCATATGGTGCTCAGTGCCACCCGCTGGCTCAGAGGTTGCTACTCACTTTTCCTCTTCCATGGGAGGACTGGGCCCAAGCTCTCAGAACCTACCTTTAGTCTCCTGCCATGAGCATTTCTGTTTGTATCTCATGGTCATCGGGTGGCTTCAATCCTACTGGCCCTAGCTTATTTTGTGGTTGATCAGATTTCAGGTCTTCTCTAGGAATGAAAATTCCAATGCATGGAAAAAATATCAGTTAACTCAAATTCAGTCTAATAGGAGTTGACTTTTGGACACAGAATATTACTCTGTGTCCACAAAAGAGCAGTGAAAATTCAGTTAGTTTAGGTTCAAATCCCAGCTCTGTGTCTGACTGACCATGAGACTTTGTATAAGATGTTTAACCCTTCCTTCCTCAGTTTCCCTTTCTCTAAAGTAGAGATAATAAAAGAAATTGCCAAAAGGTTTTGGAGATTAGATTACTTATTTCATGCAAAATAGAATAATGTCTTACATACAGGAAAAGCTATAAAATATTTGCTATTATCATTTTGTTTGACTAAGCACGTGAGTCACTAAATCCTCAAAATCAAAACTCCAGTCTCCTTGTGCAACTTGTCATTATTGTTCACTTGAAGACATGCTGGGGCTAGAAACACAGGAGTAGCTGAGTCATTCCAGTTCTTTCAATCCTGACTGGCATTTCTATTCCAGTGTTAATTTAGAATAATGAGGTATATGCTCCAGTGATAAGTGAAAAGGCTTATACTGACTTAGCAAATTATTCCATTTTAATAGTTTCCCAAAAGCATGAAGACTCCAGTTAAGCCAGTTCCAGAGACTAATTCTGCTTAGTAAAGACACCATTTGATTTAACCATCCCTGGTATTTGATTAGGAACATTTAACTCTACAAACCAGAACAGGTTTGTAGATAATTTGATCCTATTTGCTTTTATTGGTGCCTGTCACTTTACAACCCACACTATCTCTGGTCCCAATTCCCACTTTCAAAAGCAGAATATCACGCAAAGCCATGATACTGAGAAAAGATTACCATTTTCCTGTCATAATTTAAACTTTTATATTGAGTTCAGAGACAGACAAACAATGAAGATGTGAGCTCCAGTTCAAAGAACTAAGTTAAGAGGAAATAATATCCCTCTTTATAAAGTCATTTAGTAAGCAGATGAGGTAATTTTTTTAGTGAGGTGTCCTGGCAGGACAATAAAATAATTTTTTGTGAAGTTCTGACATTTAGAGGGAAAAAGTTACCCTACAAAATTTCCCTTCCCTCCAGGTATGTTGTGGTTTGGAGTATCATTGAAATGTCCAATCCAGGTTCCAAAAGTGGGAGAAAGTCACTGGCAAGTTGTGGTGTGTGAAATATGGCTCTTTAGGGATTATTTAGGGAGAAAGCAGCCCTCACTTTCTCCATCCTTGGCAGCAAGGTTTCAAAGAAGGCAGAAATGGGCTTAGTCCTTTAAAAAAGCTCAGAAGAGGAGGTTGGACAGGTTAGAAAGGTCAAGTCTCTTGGAAACTTTGTGTGGGAATTCCATCACATTATCTTCAGGACATAGGTAATGAGAGTGTTGATGATGTTGGTGACAATGAGGCGCTGTGCTCACACAAAGAGCTTTCATCTGTAGACTTAAGGTGAAACAACCACTAATTAATTGTGAAGGTAAGCTAGACAAATACCATTATCAACAATTTACAGACAAGAATCCATGTAGGAGGAAATTAAGTCTTCTACACAAGGCCTTCTCGGAGTGAATACGGGAAGTCAGGAATCCCTGCCTCTTTACTTCCACTGGTCACACCAAAGGTAGCTACAGAAGGGTTCCTTTATTCCACAGACAGAATTACCTCTTTGACACATCTTATTCTTCCCTTTATAGAGTTCAGTGAGGGCAAAAAAGAGGCCAGGTAGTATGAACTCTTTACCGTAGAATGATTTTGTGGGCTTCTCCATGTCCACATACCATGGAAGCAGAAGTATGGAAGATTTACACAAAACATTACAATGAACAAGAACTATAACCCACACTTCTGCATTACTTACAATAGCCAGCACAGAGGCCAAATGTGGATTTTCATATATTTTTTAAAATTTCTTCATTAATAGCGCTATTTTTTTTGGCAAGAAGAGGTATTTCTTTTTTAGCTAAAGTTTAATTTTCCTGTTTCTAAAAAAAAATTAAAGTGTGGTAGAGACAGAAGTCAAACACCACGGATTTATTTTTACTCTTGTATAGAGCTGTTTTGAGGAAATGGTTGCCCAACTGGAAGCAATATTTCACAACTTTGCATCTGGGTGGTAATTATGGAATGTGAGAGGATATGGTGGGTGTCATTGCCAGAGTGAAGGAGTTAATTATTTGATGTGCTTCTTAACTTTCAACCTCTTATAGCTGCTATAGCTACGTGCTGAGGATGGGTGAGCTAAAGAACCTGAGTTCCTGGGTCATTCAATCCCTGCCAAATCCTTGAAGGGGAATTGTCAAACAATACACACGTTAGACATGGGCTAAGTGGAGGATCAACTTTATTATATTAAGATATTGCACTTATGTGTGAGTACAGGTAACCTATTCTGATTAATACCAGGAATCTTAGAGTACATTCAATATGGTAAGCAGCAACTTGGAGAGGAAACAGTTGGGGCAAAAAGAAAACAAAGGTAGAGAGTAAGATGAATACAAGTGTAAAGTACAGAAAATGCAGCTATAAAGTACTATATAAATTGTTGGAAGTGGCCCACATATTTAGCTTTGGGTTTCCTAACACCCAAAGTAAAGAAAGGAATACTATAAGTGAAAAGATTCATTGTGCCCTAAGAGAAAAATATGGTAACACTCAGGAGAAATAAAAAATTTCTGGTTCTTCAAATTAAGAGACATTTCTTCTTAGAGGCCTGGGAAGGGGGTTACTGTTTTCAGCTTCATTTGGACACATCCTCAATAGCATCTGTATAGTCACCGTCATAGAAACATTCCTGTACTGATAGAATGTCCCTTGATGCAAAAAGTGGCAGTGTATAGAAAGGTAATTTTAAAATAGCACTCTTACAGGAATCAGGGTCATGTCATACACAAAAGCAACTCTCTGATGGTTTGGCTTAATCTGAAGTCCAAAGTTCCAAGAGGGGAGGTTTCCTTGGCTGGCACCAGCTCTAGAGCTATTGTTCAAGAAACAAAACCCATCATTTCTGGTTGAGCCATGAAATACAAGCCAAATCATCCCATGCTGCAAGAAAACAGCCTGATCCATTGGATGGATGACATTGTCCTTTGACCAGATCTGCCAAAAGGCGGCTTTATACTTTGCAATCTAATGCTAAATTGAGCAAAGTGCCCTCCCTGACCTGTTAGGGTGGATGGTCCTGGTGTGGCTCTTGATTCAGTCTCCACATATCAAGGGCAGTGATGGAAAGGAAATCCAGGTCATGCCTACTGAGGTCACTCTTGGTTTCCTAAGGTCCACAGGTGTGGATGAGAAACATGTGTTCAGGAAACCAGCCTGCCAGCGTCCTGTCAGGGCACTCAACGGTGACAGTGGGAGGAAAGCTCCTCAGAGTTACTCTGGCCAGCATTCAAATCCTTGAGGTGTGAAGAGCAATGAACTATTTCATTGCTCTGTATAGCCCTGCTAGGGTCTTCTCTACCTTTGTTTTTGTTGTTGTTGTTGTTTGTTTCTGTTTTGTTTTTTGGGTTTGTTTTTTGCCCTTATTGTTTCATCTCTAAGTTGCAGTTTACCATATTGGATGCACCCTAAAGATTCCTGGTATTCCTAATCCTTCTTGAAACCAGGTACTTAACTCTACCAGCAGAGAGATCTTTCTGAAGGAAGGAACCAATTCTTCTTGGGGGAGAAGTGCACTTGGGGAATGACTTGACTCTTTACCCAGAAAGTGTGTTCTCCTTTTGCTTAGTAGGAAAGAAGTGGATATATGTCAGAGATCCCAGAGTCATTTTTATTCTTGCCTCTCCTTTTAAACAGATGAAGATACAATAAGTCCTCACTTAAGGTGGTTGATAGGTTCTTAGAAAATGCAACTTTAAGCAAAGCAAGTACAATGAAAGCAGGTCCTCAATTATCGTTTTCTTAAGCATCAACCAGAATTGTTTTTTTTCTCATTAACATTATAGAAGAAATAACATTGAACAAAATGATACTATTCAAGGCCCTGCTTTACTATAGCAACTATAATCACAAGATTGCATTTACCAATGACATTTATTCACACAGGAGACACCAAAGGGTGCAATATCCTTTCATTCTTTTTGAAGCATTTTATGAGAATTTTTTTCTTTTTTCTTTTAGTAAACACTTATTCAGTTAGTCCTATCAGTGGGTGTGGCAGAATCAGGTAAGAACACAAGCTTCTGGCTCAAAAGACTTATATTTGAGCTATGGGACCTTTGGCTAACCCATGACCTTGCTAAGCCTTGGTTTTCTTATACAATTGTCTGGAGGTTTAGGAGAGATGATGTGATATGCTTATAGGAAGTGCTCAATAGGAGTAACTGAGGTGTCGTTGCTCATTAGAATTGTCTCTCTAAAGATTTCATATACATACATAATATATACATAACTATATAACATAATATGTAGGTATACACTATATGTGGCTCTGGTCTTTGGAGAATTCAATTACTTTGTAATTGTTTTTGTGTAAGAAAGACACTCCCACATCTTCTCCTGAAAATATTCTAAGATATACATTAATTTTTCCAAATACGGTAGAATGAAATTGGTTTTACTTAGGTAAATTTCAGACCCCCTTGAGATCATAAGGGGGACCTTTATGTAAGAATATAAGAGAGGCCAGAAAGAATCTCACTGAATGTGAATTATCTCTTTGGCTCCCTCCTTCCTCTTACTCTTCTGACTTAAAGGACACCCAGGTAGCACCTCCATTTTAAGTTGGGTAGACTGTTTTACAGTCAACAACTGAAAGCAAATTTCTAGTAAACTCAAGTTCACCAGGTTCCTCATCACTTTCTCAAGTATCAGAATGACAAAACTGATTTCTGAGACCCCCAAAGCCTATATATAAAATAATTACTGATTTTACTTGTGTCTTACTCGTTTGGGCTACTATAACAAAAAATACCTAGACTGAGTGGCTTAAACAACAGAAATTTATTTTACATAGTTTTGGAAACTGTAAAGTCCAAGATCAAGATGCTGGCAGATTTGGTGTCTGGTGAGAGCCTGCAGCCCGGTTCTTAAACAGTCTTCACACCTAATCCTCACATGGTGGTAGTGGTAAGGAGCTCTCCAGGGTCTCATTTATAAGGACATTAATTTTTGAAGACTCCATTTCTTAATACCTAACACCATCGCATCTTGGATTGGAATTTCAACAAATGAGTTTGGGGGTGGAGGAAACATGTAAATATTCAGTCCATTGCACCTTTGTTTCAGGGTCTTGGTGTTACCATCTGGAAACAGAGAGCCAGTGGGTTAGTCTGGAATAAGCCAATGTCTCAATAACCAGTTTAGTTTGCCAGTAGGACAAGATCATAACCAGGCTTCATCCTCAAGAAAGTGAAGAAGCAGAGCATGATCAAGGTCATGATGCCATGTGTTGTAGACACTTGTTTTGTGTAGATTCAACCACAAGTGAGTTTATTAATTTAGTCTTTATCAATTTAGTTTACTACCTGGCCCTAGCTGTTTCTCAGTCTGCCTTACCCTATGTGGAAGTGCCCACACTGATGTTCATTACACATGGTAAACTCAACAAGTACTGACTTCTTTGTATGCACAGGGAAATGCCATGTGAATATGAGCATTTAGTTATTAACTCTTTGCCTTTAGTGGTGATAATAGATTCTTTCATGGCAGGTTATATAGTTCTAATATGGTAAGCCTTATATTTTTCAGTTAACTATATGGTTAAATGTATGTATTTATACAAATATTTATAATATGTGTATATCATATAATAGACCATACATAATCTATTATATATATGTATACACACAGAAATATATTAAGATGTTCCTAATTAAAAAGCAAACAGCTGGCAATAGAAAATAAGCTGTGGTTCTTATTTGTAACTCTCAATCCCTTGAATGTACCACGCTCTGTTTTAATGGGAAACAGGTAGGAAAACAGAATGGAAGCTGCGATGTTCCTTTCACATCACACAGCTCAGCAATAGGAACTGAGCACGGACACTGTCTGGACAAGCATCCCCCACACCTGTCCCTTCCACACCTGTCCCTGACCCCAAAGTCTTTCCATAACTTTTAATATCAATTCCAATCAAACAAATAGTCAAACCCACATCTAATACCCACATTTAAATTTGCTGGAAGGTGTTTTTTAATTCAGAAAGAGAAGTGTGTAGCCATTTAGCTGGGAGAGAGAATGGATGGGGAGTAGGTGGGAGTACATACATTCTTAGAAAGAGGAACTGGAAACATAAGAGTCAAAACTCATTATTTCATACTTTGTCTTTCAACCTGACCCTCCTCCCCATCTCATCTTTGAGAGAAGCTTTCAGTTCCTGACACAGTCATGTTCAGTGTCAACCTTGGGATCATGAGTCCAAGTGCTTTAAATGTAAATTTTCAGCCATTTATTCAGGACCTGGTAATAATTAACTCACCATAGGAAATTACACAATTTTCTTAGTGAAATGGCAGCAGAAAAAAATTTCCTGGAGTCACTGAGAACTGTAAACAGCTGTAGTTATAGTCAGGCCTTTCTAGTCAGCCAGTGCCAAAGTCCTGTTTGGTTACATGTGGTGCCTCCCCTTCTGTGCAGTTAGACTCAGCAGTTTGAGTGAGCTGGGTTTCAGGTTCAAGGTTAGTCTGGCTCATATCGTCTAGATATGCAATTGTCCTATATGTTTAACTAGAAGCTTCCTTAGAGCTGGAGGTAGTGTGACTGTATTTATCATACATTTTTGGAATGTACACTTCATGCTGGGCACTGGTACACTCTGAAAATGTAGAAATTTATAAAAAGAGAGACACAAAAGCCTTCCCTGGTGGCACAGGGGTTAAAGTCTCAGCACTAGTTCAATCCCAGGCTGGGGAGCTGAAGCACATTGTGCAGCAGACCTCTCCTGTCTCACCCGCTGCTCCCCTCAGCAGTGTACATCAGTAGATCCACCTGTTCTGCTCCCCACTCTGTCTCTGGTGAATCCTCTCTTCCCCCACACTTCTGACTTTCACCCCAGTTCTTGTAGTATAAATAATTTTTAAAAAAAGAAAATTACACTGTTTTGGCCCTAAGAAGATGTGCGGGACACAAAGGCTTGGTCACCTACTCTTTCCTCAAGTCCAGAAATCCTAAACCTCATTTTTATTTTAATTAAAATTGTCTGAAAGCAGGAGGAGGAAATATAGCCTAGAAAGAGCCATTAGGGGGAAAAAAAAAAAATTTTTAAGAGCACATAATATTTTACCAATGCTGCCCTCTGCAGAGCAAAACTAGAATCTCTACACAGAGGTTTGTATAGACTTTCCAACATTTGTTGGTTTGCAGAGAATCTTGAAGATTCAGGGTCTTCAGTCTTCTCTCATAACCCCCGTTAAATAATTGCAAACAATGAGATGTTCCCTTGCATGCTTTTAATTTGACATCTAAATAATATCAGTTTTATAGTTAGAAAGGATGATCTTTCCCATATATTTTCTGCACTTCAAATATTTGCAGAGTGAGCTGATCCAATTTATGAAAAACAGCCCCCATATCTTGTGGTGGACAAAGTTAATGCTCATTGTAAGTCAATCAACAAATTAGGATTGTTTCTGATGGAAAAAAGTTGACACTATTGTTTTCCCTTCAATGAAACCCTTTCAGCGGTGAGGTTACTCTGCTGTGCATCCTGATACTGAGGTGAGTGACCAGCTAGGGCAAGAGTGGTCACCCTCAGCTGCTGCTGGATTTCCTTCAAGAAAACTCCCTTGCTTGTTCTCAGGGACTCTCCTCTCTTAGATCTGTGCTATTGTTTGATGTACATTTTCTATACCAGGGACGGTGAATGTAGGAAAATATGGGATGGTAAACCGTAATGCCTTTTGTTAATAACGAGGGAGAAGTGTGGTGCCCAAACAGAGGTGTAAACAAGAGGCAAGGGGCAACACACTGAGTGAGCTACTCTGGGCACGTTCTTGGGCAATCAGTTTTAGGGCAAGGAACACACATTAGTTGAGGATATGAAAAGTGATTTCTGTAGACTCCTGGAGGGGGTTAACATCTTCCAGTGCTGGGGAGTCTGACCCAATTCGCCTGAGAGTCATACTATGACACCTGAGTCCAGGTGGTCATTTCTGATTGGGTAGCTCTCTCTATGCCTCCACTCTTGCTCTGGTCCTGAGCAGACAATGGCTTTCCGCCAGGGTTGCTAGAGGATAGGACTGCTGTGTGCTGCTCTCGTTTTTAAAAGGTTAGGCTTCCTGGAAAATAATTCTTCCTTCCTTTGTTCTCCTGAGGTATTGAAGATAACTTTGGTTTTCCAAAAGCTATTTAGCAAAAAGCAAGAGATATTTTATAGTAGCTCTCTGCTCATACTGACAGTTAAAGAGTCTTCCCAGTAGGTGGGTAGCTGGACAAAGAACCCAGTATGGACATAGTTACTAAGCCAGAGGGAGAATGTGAGGAGGATTTACTGTCTGCTAAGGAGCACTGCGTATCACATCTTGGTCCAGCACCACCTTTCTAGGCTTAACACCTGCTCTACCTTGCATCCTACTGATGGAACTAGAATACGCTTCTTCACATGTTTTTATCCTGCTCCATCTACTAGCTTGCCTTGACTTTCATCTCAATTTGTCAAAAGTCTCTTTCAAACCTTTCATTCTCTAGTATAAGTCTTTCTCCTTCCTCTTAATGCTATAACATTCTGTACTTTTTAGACACATGTAGTGTATTTTGCCTTGTGTTGTCATCATTTAGCTACATGTCATGTTACCCTTTGAGGAGAAAGAGGCAAATTCGTCTTTCTATTTTCCAAGTGTCTAGCCCAATGTGTGGTAGGGAGCAGGGACTCAAAGTATTGTAGGTTCTTTGTCTATTCCTTATTACTGCCATGAGAATTTCTAAAATATACCATCCAAGTAAATATAGACTCTGTTTTCTCAGATACAAACATGTAAGTCTTCACATCACACTTCTCAAGACAAACTTTGTAGCTTCTTCTGGAGTTGGAGTAAAAGCCATTTGTGAAAGTAAAGGAACTATGAGTGTGGTCAGGGATTCTGTCATGGTCAATGACATATTGAGGTATTATTTCTAAAGCAATGCTTGGTGCTTTTAGTGATTATATGCTGTACATCAAAGGAAAAGGAGAAATCTCAGTCTGGATTTGTGTATTTTTTTCTTCTCTATTATGGAAAATAGTCTATCAAAACCAAGATTCATTTGTTGAATTGGGTAGTTTTCAAATCATGTCAATACCCAAAAGTCACTGGAAATGTTTTCAATTTTACCAATGAAGTGGAAACATAATAAAATAAACAGAAATCCAACTTCATGGTAACTCCTTAAGCTTTTTCCAACTCCCAGATAAATGTATGGCTTAGATTTAAACAATGGTTACATCTCTCACTTAAAAGAGACAGAATAAATGAAAGATAGAAGGATGAGAAAGTTCTACCTACATCATAACTAAATTGGCAGGAACCAAATTCACCTAGATAGTAATACATTTTTTTTATAGTAATACATTTTTAAATGAAAAAGGAGAATAACTAGAATAGTTTTGCAGTGTGCTGATTTTCTAAATTAGAATATCTCAGACAAAAAGATAGAGAAGATGGGTGGTTTAAAAATTGTCTTATACAAAATGCATAAAGAATTACGCCTCTGGAAAATATAGTTTTCCTCTACCCTGTAAGAATGAAAGTCTTAGCTAGCAGTGGGAAAGCAAATTCCAAGGCATGTGACACAGCACGACAGCTCATGAGTCTCGTGTCAGCTCTACCATCAATCAGCTGAGTGACTCTGCCTCAAGACTTATCTACTTTTCTACTAAAAAACTGAACATTAGCCAATGAGTGCAGATAGAAATGCTTTGGATTGCTAATCAGTCCTACAAAAGAGTGGCCCATTCTTTAAGTGCTAAAGTTTAGAGAATCCCACTGTCGTGGCTCTCACCCACCCTGCCCTTCTTCATGTCGCATTCACTCCAGACTCAGGCACTTGAGTGCTTGATTGCCAGGTGTTCTCATGGTAACCAGTTCTATTCCAGGAATTTTCCAATTTGGCTGTAAATTGAGGTTAGTGAGGGCAGACTTCATCCCGCTAAGAAACAAAGCCAGCCTTTCATGGATTGAGAAACTGGTGCTTTACCGCATATTCTTCCAACATCCTCTATTAAAAACCCTTTGTGGTGTTTGCTGGATGCCCTTTCACTGACCTTTCTCTTGTGTTTTAAATACCATTCTCATGTCAAGCTTGATGAGACTCTTCATTCTTCCCGTAATAGTAGGGTTTTAGATTTAGCAAGTAAAAATACAGGCTGTCTGGTTAAATTTGAAGTTCAGATAAAGAATTTTAAAATATACAACACTTAGAATATATTTACACTAAAAAGCAGTCATTATTTATCTGAAACTGGATAAAACGGGGTGTCTTGCATTTTACCTGGCAACTGTTTTAATTTTTGTATCTCGTTGATTTTTTTTTTCATTTATCCTTTATATCTGGATAGTACAGATACTGGATAGTTGAACAAAGAGTTAGAGAAACAAATAAAAGTAAATCCACTATTGACTGCTTCACCATGGTGGGGGTAGAGGTATGGACTCACCAGGAAGGTGGCATTATAGAAAGATCCCTACTTTGCTCTGAGGAGAATGAGTTGAGAAGTCCAGCTACAGACCAAACTCAGTAGATCCTGTGATGTGGGGGAAACAGAGTACCTCATAATCATCAGGGATCAACACTTATGAGTGCAACAGGAGACACGAAAAGGAAATTCACTTCTGAGACATAAGAGTGAGTGGGAGGTGGTCCCTGGTAGAGGAGGGAGAAGCTGATCACTGTAGATCTAGCCAAGGGAAGTACAAACAGGCCTGAGTGTGCTGCTAAGTGGGCACATGGGACCTGCAGTGAGGAGGGCAAAATTCAAGAAGGTGTGCCCCCTCCCACACACACACACACACACACACACACACACACACACACACACTACCTGTTTTCCTCCAGGACCAGGCAGACACAAGGACTGATCAGAGAGACTCATTGGATCACACAAGGTTCTGCCTGAGTCTCAGCCCCCAGACTGCAGAGATGATGGGTGTGTTGTAGTAACAGCACTGAAGGGGATATCCTGTACCTCTAAAACCCAAACAAGGATGTAAACCAGTTGCCTCACTTTACACTAGGGATTAACCTCAGGTTTGCATAGTCTCTTCTCTGTTTGTACTGTTGGCCTTTAGTTTTTAGCTATTCATTCCCGTCTCTGACTCCACATTTTTCACGTTCTTAGATTTTAAAAAAATCCTTTATTTCAGGTATAGAGTGCAAACGAGTTCCAAATTTGATAATAGAACACTCGCCTGGAAACTGCTCTTTATGTAACTAAGTAGTGTTTGTTGACCCTCATATTTTAAGTTACCATTTGGATATAGCAACTTGTTTTCCGTGTGTGTGTACACATAGGCACACGCCTGTGTGTAATCTGGGGACCATTTGAGAATAGCAGCAACCAAAGTCTTCACCTGTCACTTTTGGAAACTTCTATCTTAACTGTTGTCACCACTAAGATTTTCTCATGAGTTTGCACCTACAGAAAAGCTATATGGTCTCTCCTCAGAGTTTAGCCAATGTTCAACCTCTGCCTACAGCAGAGTCTGTGTTGGAACCTGGCAGACTCTAAATTAGCTGGCTTAACATGAGCTGATACCACACTCTGGGAGGCCAGGGGGGAGCTAATTATACAGAGTAACAGAGCCAGCAGAATGGATAATTGTCAAGGGTGGATTTATTCCTGGTTAACTGCATGGGGAGGCACAACAGGAAGGCATAATCACAAGGGAGTGTTTGTACCATCAGAGATAAGCATATTTGGGGTGAGGCAGGTAAATATATTTTGACTCCTTTGATGAAATAAAGTACTAATAACTTGGCCACACACTAAGTTAAAAAGCAACCACCAAAAAACAGCCCAGAAAGAATACTGGTCGATACTAGGGTACTGCAAATAAAGGAAAGAGTAGGCAGAATCCTCCAAGAAGTCTTAGAAACAGGCTAGACAGGAGGAACATTTTAGAAGCATGTAGGAACAGGATATTAATTACACAAATCACCCTGGATTGACCCACCATTCAGATATAAAGGAGAGGGCAGTCCTTATAGGGTCAAATATGAACCACCACCCCAGTGTTTAAGATTTCCATAGTGACCCCAGACTCACCTCCTCAGCCTGTCCCTCTGACCTCTCATACTAGCTCAGGGCTCATGTTAGCCAGGAGTTCACCAGAGCACAGAATCTGACTTTTGCTGGTTTCACCCAGACCATCGATTACAAACCCTACCAAAGCCAGGCAGCATGGCCTCCTTTAGTTCCCAAACTGCTCCTGGTGCTTCCTTCTGTGCTCCTTCTTGGAAATCCTTCTTTCCAGGCCTCTCTCTATGACCCTTCCCCATTCCATTTCATCTTTACTGCCCCTGTCCAAGCCTCTGTTCTTGTTAGCTTGAGTCTGGATCTAGCTTATAGGTGAAAATGGAGAGGCCTTTCCACTGAGATGCAAACACCTAAGGGAAGGAGCTGACTCTTATTTATTTTTCTACTGTACTCCTAGCATTGTTATAGAACTTGTAACAGACTAACTCCCTAATGAATGTTTGCTGTTGAATTAGGTAAGTATATGGAATGATGTATGTATGTATGTATGTATGTATGTATGGATGGATGGATAGATTTATAGATAATATTTGGATGGCAGAAATCTACATTGAACAAGAAACAATCCTTAAATGTCCCTGAACTGGGAGTGCAACAAAAGGCAGAGATGAGAGCTTTCACACTTAATTTTCTTCATTGGCCTTGTGATCTTGGATTAACCACTGAAACCCTCCAGTTCATTACCATTTGCTTATAAATTGGTCACAAGAGCTGAAGTCTGTCTGAAATTAAGAAATTAAATTGGATGACCTGTTAATGTCTTTTCCAACTGATTCTCAAAGTTTGTCCTCCCATATAACCTCCGTGATTAGCCACAAGGAGGCTTTTCACTACATGGCTTCTGGGAATAATACATGGAACTGGGGAGAGGCCTCATATTTCATTCAGTGACAATACACAGAGCCTGGCCTTTTCTAGCATCACTGATGTGAGATTGCTAATAATATTTGTTGGGTACTTTCAACCTCATTGCCAACACTACATCAAAACATAACCTATTAATTTACTACCAGGTTCTATTATCTTTTCATGGATATTAGGCACACAGCCCAGGCTTTGATTTTGTCCATCTTAGAAGGAAACTCCTTTATGAGATGTTTTCTTTGCACAGACTAGAAGAATGGTTGTTGACAGGACTGCTCAACCTGATCTTTTTCCACAGGCGGGAGAGTAAACTACTAAACTTGCTTTAACGTAAAAACCAATACATGAAGGCCTTCCAGAGCAACCAAAAGTATTATAAAAGTTAGTGACGCCTGCGATGTTGTTCATTGGAGTAAAGAGGGATGGTGCAGGTTATTTCCTCATAGTTGGTTTCTTTTTCAACAGATTTCTGGGTTTGACCCTGGTACCTGTTCCCACAACAGGCCAGTTTAAACTGACATCGCCCCCTTCCTGCCACTTTGGGGGGTGACCAATGTGAAAGGTGGATGTTAGTCTGTTTGGATGGGGTGATGGGTGAGTAAAGAAAGAAGGAGAAGCTCTGCTTGACCCCTGGAGGTCAGCTAGGCCAGCCTTCAGAAAAATGTTGCAGTGACTGAATTTTGCTTTGAAACCAGCACCCTCCCCTTACCCCTTAGTGTCATATCCCCTCCAGTGCATGACTTTGTGACAACTTTTTTGGGCTCTTTTGTTGCTTCATTCTGGACCCTGGTAATAATGAAAGGTAAGTATTGTACTGTTCTCATATTTACCTTTACCTATTAGTGTGAGCACCTGTGACATGCCCATAAGGGTGTGAGCTTTGTCCTAGCCACCTGCTTCTTTTGTCTTGCTGGGACAGTACTTCAGAACTAGTAGCCCTCACACAACCTAGGATACAACTTGAAGGATAGTACTTTGACAAATTTGTTTGGTGCATAACATTTAAAAGTCCATGAATATGCAAGTCAATTGCTAATAAAAATACAAAGATAAAAATCATACCAAGTGCTATTTCTGACCATAATGCTGTAACACTAGAAATGAACTATTTAAATTGTCCTGGGAAAACTTAAATATGTAGAGCCTAAATAGCATGCTGCTTAATAACTATGGGATTAAAGAAGGAATTAAAGCAAAAATAAAAAATATACTTGGAGACTAATGAAAATGAAGATACAAACTATCAGAATCTTAAAAGGAAAGAAAACTACAATACAGACCCATATTAAGAAGCAAGACAAATACCAAATAAACAACTTAATATTATACCTACAGCAACTTGAAAAAGAGGAATAAACAAGATCCAAACTTAGTAAGAGGAAGGGCATAATAAAAATAGAAAGCAAAAATAAATGATATAAAAAACAAAAAGACCATACAAATTATCGGTGAAACTAAGAATTGGTTCTTTGAGGAATAAAACAAAATTGCTAGAACTTCAGCTAAGCAAACAAAGAAAAGAAATGAGAAAATAAGTATAAACAAAATCAGAAATAGAAGGGGAGGCATTGCCACAGATAATACAGAAATACAGAGGCTCATGAGTGGCCTATAGTTACCAACAACTATATGCCAGTAAATTTGATAACCTTGATGAAATGAACACATTTCTAGAAAACTGTAGTTTAGCAAGACTAAACTAGGAAGAAAGAGTTGAGTAAACTGACCACTACCATGAAAATTGAAACAGTAATCAAAAATTTCTCCAGAACCAAAAGTACAGGCAGCTTTACAAGTGAATTCTCTTAAACCTTTAAAGAAGAATTTATGCCTATTTTGCTCAAATTATTTCTAAAAGGTAAACAAGGACTGATCTCTAATACATTCTATGATGCCAACATTACCCTAATAACAAAACCAAGCAGATAGCACAAGAAAAACAACAACAATTATAGACCAATATTCCTAGTGAATATTGATATGAAAATCTTTAGCAGAATATTAACAAATTGAAGCAACAATATGTTACAAAATTTTATATCACGATCAGGTGGGATTTATTCTAGAAATTCATAGATAGTTTAAAAAACATAAATCTATGAATTGAATAGATTATGTCCACAAAAGAAAATATAAAAATCATATTATAATATCAAATAGATGTCAAGAAAAGATTTGACAAAGTTCAGCACCCATTCATGGTAAAAAATTAACCTAGCAAAGAGGTGAAGGACTTACATAATGGAAACCACAAATGTTATTGAAGGATGTAGATCATGTGTTAGGGAAATAGAAAAACATTCCACACTCACAGATGGGAGAATAAATGTAGTCAAAATAACTATTCTACCAAAAGTAAGGTATAAATTTAATGCAAACCCTACTAAAATACCAACAGTATTCGTCAAATAAATTGAATAAACATGTTAAAATTTATATGGAATCATAAAAGGTCTCAAATAGTAATTATTATTTTTTTCTTTTGGGAATGACAGGCATTTAAATATGACGTTTTCTTAATACAGTTCTGAATTGTCTTCAGAATTAAACATACATGCTTAAGACTGAACTAGCAAAGAGGGTGTATATATTTAAATATAAACTATTTTATTATAATAAAAATAAAATTAAAAGCAACAATAATTAAAACAATGTGGAGTTAGAATAAATGTAGACATGGGGATTAATGAAATCAAAAGTCCAGAAATACATACATGTATATATCAAAACTTAATTCACAATTGAGGAACCACAACCCTACAATGAGTGTACAAGAGTATCTTTAATGAATGGTACTGGGAAAACTGAATGAATAAAACCAAATATAAAAGTTGTCTCATCTCTAACTACATGCACAAGAAAAATTCAAAGTGGGTTAGAGACTTAGATATAAGACCTGCAACTATAAATACATAGAAGAAAACATTGGCAACATCTTTGTGATATATATGATAAATGTATTTTTAGAAAATTGACCCCTATGGCAAGGGACAAGAAAACAATTGGGATAACCTGAAATAAAAAGGCTTTTAAGAAACAAAAGAAAATATAAATAGATTAAAAAGACATTCTACTGAATGGGAGAAAATATTCACAGGTTACAATGAACAAGGGGTTAATATTCAAAAATCATGTTCAACTTAGCAATAAAAACCCAAACAACCCAATTAATAATGGGCATCAGAGGTAAACAGACAATTCACCAAGAGGATCTAGAGAAGCCCATTCACCACTGCTTTTATAAGGGAGATGCCGTTCAAAACCACAATGAGATATCATCTCATACTATGCAGATGGAAAATATTAAGAACACCCCTAATAAAGGATGGTGGTGGGAAAGAAATTTTAAATAAAGCAGAACATTGAAAAAATCTATTACTGTGCAAAGTTAGGAGGTTAACAAAATGGAGCCATTGGAGTCTGGGGTGGGGGTGGGGGGGAACCAAAACAGTACAGAGACTGTTGAGATTGTGTCCCATGCACACCTAGATATCCCCACCTCCAGGAAAAAACTAGAACAAAGCCAGATCATCACTGACAGCCCAGTATTAAAACTGAGTCAATGGCCAGTCCACTAACTGTTCACTAATGTGTATATTATTGCACCAACAGAAACTGACTTGAAATTGAATTTGCACAGTGGACCTGAGTGTCATGACCCCACTCTTTTTCTGTGTACATAAACCCTCCCACCTCCACACAACTCAAAAGTGAGGTTCATGGACTTGTGGGCTCCTGGATAGTTGGATCTGGCTGCAGTTCCTTGTTTAACAACTATAGGGACTAGATGCCAGGAAAAAGCCCTGCACTTTTTTTCACTTATATTTGCATGTAATCTTGCTGGGTGACAACAAATAAGAGTTATTATTTCCTCCATTTTCCACATGAATTTGAGGTGCAGATAGTTGAGGGGGGCTCAAGCCCTTTAATTCTGATGTCTCTGCTCCAACCTTTTATTTTTTTTACTTGAAGATTTCTCATGGCTATAATTTAATTTCTTTTATGCCATATCCAAAGGGTATTAATGAAATACTATCAAAGCCCATGTTTTCTAGAGTTCTTCCTTAAGATCAGGTACCTAAAAACCCCATGGCAAGTTGAAAATATCCTCTTAAAAATGTGACTGGACCTGTGTCAGCTCTGGGTAGTATGGTCATGTCAAGCTATTACTCTCTCACTTACTTATAGTCAAAATATTCTGTATCCAAAGAACCATCAACTTATTGTAAGCCCAGAAGACTGTACTCGTGTGTGTGTGTTTGTATGTATATGCACTAAAACAAACAATGCTCTATGTTTATCAAATATTTCAAACCTCCAAAAGAATATAAAGTGGAGATGCCTGTATCTCCAATAGTCTCCTCATTGGTACCCTGAGGTAACCACTTGTGAACAGTTTGGGGCTCAACCCCCATTTCCATTTCAGATGCTAATTTTTAATGATTTCTATCTTTCACCAAGTTTCTGTCTCAGACCTGCATTTCTTTCACTAAAGATTTCCTCACAACTTGTCTTCATGTGCTTTGAGAAGCCCAAAGGGTATGAAGGCTGGTGTCTGGTGTGTTTATTGTCCTAGGCCAAGCTCATTGACCTCAGCCTGCCAGGGGTTGGGTGTTCACCCCATCCTTTATGTTTGTTTGTTGTTTTTTTTTTTAATTTATTTACTTCGGGAAAACTCTTTTTCTAAGAATTCTGTTTCTTTTAAATCATGGAGTGTTTTTGCTTGTGAAATGATTATGAAGGTGAGTAGGATGGCAGGGAATGATGGAAGGAAAATTACCTTGTTGGAATAAATAATGTAGTCTTCCTAGTCTTCCTCAGGTGATAGGTTGTGATGTTTGGGAGATCTGTTGCTAGATTTTTCTGCAGTCTAAATCATTTCAAGATGGGTACACCAGGGCTTAGCTTTCTGGCTTCCACTAAGGAATTGGTGAGGGCAGCTTTGTGTTTTGATTAGTTAACTTAAATCTGGGGTTCAATATAAACGTAAGCTGTTCCCTCCCCACCTTCCTCATTGCATCTCTATCAAGCACAGAAATATGTAGGCAACAGCTAAGGGGAATGAGGTGATTTTGGGATTACCGCCTGGCTGTGAATTTCACACTGCTTTGTGGGGTGCTCTCCATACAGCAGAGCTTTGGCAAGATGTAACAGCCTTTGCTAGTGATGCTAGTAGCACAATGCTCATGAAATAAGAGCACCAAGTGCCGGTGAGTGATTTTATAGACTGGAAAGGAAAGATGTCAAGATTCTGATCTTTGTATATACAAAGGAACATATTTGTGAAGTTTTAAAGTATGTCAGATTCTGACTTCACACTTATAGGTCACTGCTGTTTTATTTGCAAGGCAAAGTGTGTGTGGACGAAGGAGGTTTCAGATGGTGACAGCAATAGAATGGTTGACAGGCAGGCAGGAAACGTCAGGCTTGGCAGTCACGTAGCTTGGGACTGTCATAGACTGCTTGGCTGCACGTGGGGGCAAAATCTAACCTATGGAGGCATTAGGGCTGTGAGACACACCTCCAAGAAAAACTGAACAGCTCAGTGAAATGTGTTTGCATATTACTTAGCAGAGTGCACATAACACCAGCTAACACATGACCATTCTTTGTGCCATAGAGACTCAATCATTTCTTTGTTTTTGATTTTTCTTTCATAACCTGCAGAGGGTGGCAGAGTGCTTCTGTCAGCTGCCTCTGGCTCTCAGGTCTGACTTCCCCAGGAGATGCAGTAGCTCTGGGGCGACAGGCCCTTGAGATTTTGGGCGCCCATGAAAATGTTTTAATTTCTCCTAAAATCAGAAGACAAAACACATACTAATGAGTACATGACACTGAACCCAATCTGTATCGCATTTTAATATTTTTACCAGTACAGTTTTCGAATTTTAAGTATATAATTTAAATAGAACCTTCTAAATCTCTTTTTTTTAAACTCCGTATTTCTAAGGAATATACACATACTGCTCTTTCCTAAATCATCAGTATCAGACAGTAGTCATTGTCCTGTTTGAGTAGATAAAACATTTAGCTGCCTTATATCCTTTACTTTTTTTCTTTTTCTCCTCCAGCTAACAGTAGAGTTGAATCATAATTATTTTTATAAAATCTATATTTATAATTTTCATTATTAGCACTATGGAAATTCCACTGCTGAGCCAACAATTCACACTTCTTTCCTTGCACAATGTTTAGAATGTCCAGAAGTTCATATTTGCCTCCCTTTTGCTCTTTGTTTAGTTATCTTTTTGTGACACTCTAATTCTTCTTAAAGAATCCAAGCAATTTGTTAGGTATGATCAAAGGCACCAGTATTTATCTGCCCCTTTCATTCTTCTGGAGCCCTCTCTTGGAACTGCCATCTATTCTGCTGAAAATGGAGGGGTCTCTGTCTCCACGTCAGCCCTGGGAGTCCTGTAGGATTGCCAGTTTTCTGGAACCATTGTCTTGCTTCTCCCTGTGCTCATTACATCCCCTCTTTTGATTACAAATTCATGATAAAGCATGCACAAGTTACTGTACATGTGAAAATGTCTTAATTATGCATACTTAACTGACAGATTGGCTTCTCCAGTGTTGTTGAAAAGTCCAAGGCCATTATGCTTTTTAGTCCTCTATATTGATTGTGCTTCCTTTCTGGAAGGGTTTAGGTTATTCTCTCTATCCCAGAAATTCTGAAATTTCATGATGATGTGGATATGGGATATGGGAGGATGTGCTGTGGGGTAGGTCATTTTCATTCATTGTATTGGATATTTGGTGAGTTTCTTGTTTTTTTGGAAAGATTTATCTATTTATGCACACAAGAATTGGGGTACAGGCCAGAGGTGGGGGTGTGTGTGAGAGGATTCTCCAGAATCAGAGTGGGGAACAGAACAGGCAGATCAAGTGAAATACACTGCTGAGGGGAGCAGCAGGCGAGGCAGAAGAGGTCTGCTGCGCCTTGTGGGTCACCTCTCTGGCTGGGGATGGAAATCCTGCTGCAGTGACTACAGATGCTTCATAGTGCGGTACTTAACCCCTCGCACCACTAGGGAGGCCCCTTAGTGAGCTTCTTGTAATCTCTAGTTTCCTTTAATATTCTGTTAAATATTCTTTTTCTTTAATATTTTCTTCCTTCTATTTTTTCAGTTCTCCCTTTCTGCAGCTCCTGTCAGATGTGTACCACCTGATACAGATTCTCTAATTGTCTTACCCTTTCTTTTAATGATACATTTATTTGTGCTACTTCTTATATCATTATATTAAGTTTATCCTCCAGATGTTCTGTACAAAAAAAAAACTCATTAAATATCTACAATCTATATCATCTTCTAAAACTACATTAACATTTCTTGAACATCATGTATTCTGTTGCATTCTCTTTATTCTTGTAGATTTATTCCTTTTTAATTCCTTGACTGTCACTTTGATGTATGTTTTCAGAAGAAGGGTTGGGGGGAGTAGTTCTGGTGGGGATAAGAACAGAGCGTAGGTTCAGTACTGAGGCTATCTGGGGGTATTATTCCCGATCTTGTTGCTGACCTACTTATCCCATGGGAACTGGACACATCACTGGGTTCAGTCACTACCATCCACTTCAAGTTGACCCTTACTGACCCCCTTTGTTTATAGAGACAGAGGATGTAATGGAAGAATTCTGAATTGGAGTCCTATGAAGTCACAAAAATCCCAGCTCTGTTGTTTTATTAGCAGCGCCAACTTGGTCAGGTCCTGAACCTCAGTGCTCATGTGCCCTTCTCTATGAAATGTCTCTGTCATACCTGCTGTATTTGTAAAGGATGGTTATTCTGAGCATCAGGTCAAAAGATGTCATGTCCAAACTGTACAGCATTCCAAACATGTTCATTAGAATTGACAGTGAGTGGTAGAGCTGACAGTCAGTGGCTCAGGAAGATCCCACGTTAGACACAGGCACAGAGTTTTTCACCTCCTGGTGTTGGCATGTCCCAAGACTCCTTCTGAATGTTAGACTATTAGGATCCTTGAACTTGGAAATTCAGTTGTCCTCTGTGGAAGAAACAAGAAGCTTCCCCATGAATATGTGCCAAATAGGACTTCCCCAAGAAATACAAATAGACATTTGGGAGGTTTCAACTTAAGGAAGGTGACCGGGGTGCCAAAGACACCTTGTGGTTGGAAGATCGTGAGTGGAAGATGGGTGCAACCATGAAAGTTGCAACTAGTTTGTACTTTTCTTGAAAAGCAATGTGCCAACCAATCCAGGGACATATCTGCGGAGTAAAAAGGAGGTCAGGGAGCAAAATACTACTGGTATCCTCAGCAGCATCTGGTGGAGATGCCAGTGAGGCAACATGCCCATCACATGTGGGGCAGCACATTTCCTTGGCAGTTGTGACTATAGCCACATAAATTTATCAACACCAATAGGACAATAAAACAAATTTTCTTTGTCCTATTTTTATGATTAAAGAATTCTTCATTCAACAAATATTCATTGAGTACATGCCGTGTATGACCACGAAAAAGGTGCTGGGTCTATAGCAGTGAACAAAAAAGGCAAAGATGCTTGCCTTCCTTGGACTTAGCTTCTATGAAGAGATAATTATTTGAGTGATTATTCATTCTGCTTGAGGTTGGAATGCCAATAACAAGGGCTAATATCGACTCTCTGGGACTCAAAATTAAGAGATATGGCTTTCCAATTAGATTTCTCCACAGGGAGAGAATGGTCTATTAGCTTATTCAAATACCCAGTTCCTGGCACACTAAAAATTAATTAATTGCTTTCCAACCTCCTGTGAATTTGGTTAGCTTAAGGAAATTCCCAGCACTCAACGAGGAGTGCACTGTCAAGACTGGGCTTCCAGACCCAAACAATTGACTAGCCTCAGGAAAGAGATGCCTTCATGAAATTAATTTTCTTTAGCCACACCAGACTTAAATATCCTTATCCTTCTCTAATTTCTTGATCACATCCCTCACACTCTTACCTCAACAGAATCCTATATGTCATATAAATCATACTACCTTCTGCAGAACACACATAGGAGCAGATAAAAGTGAATTATCTATCTGTTCATTCCTCAGCTATTTCCTGAGACCTATTATATACCAGACACTGTGCTCATGAGACGAGCATAGCAATTTCTCTCTGTAGGAGCTCATAGCCCAATGTGACATGCAGTAGAAAGTTCTCGTCGTGGACAGAGCTGAATTACAGTCTTGGATCTGCTACTGATGTGGGTGATTCATCTCTGCTTCCTGACCTTAGCTGTATCAGCTGGCAATCAAAAAGGTAAAGTACCTGCTCTCCTCTTTCTGGTTTAATATACTTCTGTGTCGGGAAAGTGTGTGGTAGTTTCTTTTGGAGGACAACTGTGAGAAAAACACAAGATGTGGTTTGGTAGAGGATATGGGAGGAGGAGAAACATGGTTTCCCTTTTTCTGTATTATTTTTACCACCAGAAACTTGCACTGTTTCTCGGCAATACCCAGGCAGTTTGCCACAGAGTACCTCCCTTCCTTTGCCAAAAAAAGCTGGACTGAGATGACAGATAAACGGGGGTCTCAGACCCTGGTGACATGCCATCCAAGGAGCATCATGAAGAAGGCCCAGCTCTGCTCACCAGTGTACCCTGGTTGCCAGAATAAAGGCAAACTTGAGTTTGCACATAAGTACCATGCTCCTGGACCCTCCTAAGGCTGAAACTGCTCTTTTAGCATCTGGATTGAGAAGGAAAACAGCTTCTACACCAATAGCAGTTTCACTCCTTGCATTTACTGTTCTCTTCAAATTTTCAAAGGAAATTCAGACTAAGGGTTTTTTTCCTTCTATTGTACCTTTCCAACAATTAATCTTTTTCCTGCATTCTGACTCCCTCCCAATGTGCCCACACAAACACCACCCATATTCACACACAACACACTCCCATATACACACATTACACACACACACACACTGAACATACTAATACACACACTACACCCACAAACACCCTACACACACACTCATATATACACTATACATACCACCCACCCACACCACACACACACGATGTGCATGCTATGTGCACACACATGCACACCACACACACGGTGCACACATATACAAACCAAATGCTACATGCAGACACTATGCACACCACATGCAGGTGCCACACACCACACACCCATATACTTTTACATACTCACACAAACACCACACATACTCCGTGTACATGCTCACACTGCACATATAACACCCCTTCTTTGACAATATTACAGCTAAAGTAATGTTTTATTTATTCATTCAAAAATTATTTATTAGGACTCCACCAAGTCCTAAATGTGTTCTAGATTCTAGAGATACCAGAGTGAACCAAAGAAAAATAGGTCTGCCCTCATGGAGTATACTTTTTATGAGGGTACAGAAGAAGACCATATATAAAAAATCATATAATGTCCAGTTATGATAATGCTGTGAAATTAAGCAAAGTTTAAGCACTAGGGAATAGCTATTGCCAGTGGGGGGCTATATAAAGTAAGCAGGGAAGGCTGCCTGCCCCTCAGGAGATGTTAACAGGGTTCCTAGTGAGGGAATTTTTCCAGTTTCCAAACTTTACCTCTTTAAATAACCCCCAAACTTTTTATTCTAATTTTGATCAAAATTACTTAAAATACAACTATATGCCTCAGTCTTCTAATATAGGAATCTGGCAAGACTGAATCCTTTCTTACAGATTCAGAGTCTTTATTAGGAGCACTGCAGTGCCCTGGGCTAGAATACAGGCCTGCATTTCTCAGATCCAGCCACTGGGGCAGCAGCACCTGGTGTCCCCAAGGATTTATTGGAAACGTACTTTCTTGGGTCCTACCCACTGAATCAAACATTCTGGGGGTAGAACCAAGCAAGTGTTTTAACAAGTCCTCTAGGTAATTCTGATGCCTCCTCAAGTCTGAAGACCGCTCTAGGGTTGCCCTGTGGCAGCCGGTCACAGCTTTGTCCTACCCCAGAGGCTGCTCGGCTCTTTGCAGAGTGGGTGCCGGCCTTGTTTGTGTAAGTTCTGTCTCACTGAGCATCCTCTGTGCCTATTCCTCACGGCTGTCATCAGAATGATTCTGCTTAATTTGTATTCCCTACCAATTTGCTGCCTCTAATCTACTCTGTATGGAGAAACCAGATCACCAGCTATAACTTCATTATACAGAAAGTAGGACTAAATTTCAGGACTGCTGGAGCCTGTTAGTAAATTAGTCTTTTGCCCTAAAAGAACGCAGACTGCGGAATTACGAAAAACTGTATCTGTCCAGATGGGGATTCTCCCAGACTATCTATTTCAATTATATGACAGGGAAATGAAGTAACCACAGGATGGGGACTGAGACCACTGAACCCACTGTGAGACAGATTGAGCTGAAAATGCTACCGATCTCCCAGCCTCCAGTAGCCCCCCCTCTGACAGGTAGACTGCAGTGATGTTTTGGGTCTTCTGGAACTGGCATGTCACTTCAGACTTAGTGTATTCTCAGAACATTGGTTTTCTTTTCCCCATTGGACAGTAACTCTGGTAAAAGGACCTTTGTCCTTTTGGAGAAAGCTGGAATAAGATTAGCAGTATAAATGTGTAGTAGTGTAGCACGGTCATTCCTGGGTTGTGACCTGGCCTCCTCCTCTGTTACCACACAGTTTGGCAGAATGAGAATTGCCTGAGCCAGCGACATACTCAACGATTGTGGGGTCTTTTCTCCTTGGCTGGGAGATATGGGGAAGATATTAACCTTTTTTTTTTTTCTTGTACAAGCCATTGGCTTTCAGAAAATTTGCTCAATCTTGAAACTTTAAAAAAACAGCTTTTGGGCTTCCCTGGTGGAGCAAGGGGTTGAGCGCCACACTGTGCGGAGCTTCTGCAGTCATTGCAGTATGAGTCTGATCCCCTCAATCCCTGGCCAGGGAGCTGACCCACATGGCGCAGCAGACTCTCCTGCCTCGCCTGCTGCTCCCCTCAGCAGTACATATCGGTAGATCTGCCAGTTCTATGCCCCACTCTGTCTCTGGTGAATCCTCTCACCCCCTACCCTCACGCCACTGGTCTGTACCCCAACTCTTGTATGCATAAATAAATAAAATCTTTTTAAAAACTTTAAAAAACAGCTTTCAAGCATTTTTTGAGCTATAACATACCTTATAATTCACTCTTTCAAGTATACTATTTAATGACTTTGAGTATATTCACAGAATTATGTATCCTTCACCACAATCAATTTTAGGGTATTTTTATTATCCTAATAAAAGAAACCCTGCACCCCTTAGCCATCACACACACATTTCCCCTACCCTCCTGCAAAACCTCCTTATCCCCCCTAGCCATGGGCAACCATGAATCTATTTCTACTTTTATAGATGTGCCTATTCTGGACATTTAATATAAATCAAATCATACAATATGTGTTCCTTAGAGACTGGTGTCTTTTACTTAACATCATGTTTTCAAAGTTCGTCTTCATATATCATGTATTAGTACTTAATTCTTTTCATTGTTAAATAATACTCCATTTATGGATGAGTGTCACCTTTTTTTATTTATTGGCTGACACATTTGAGTTGTCTTTACTTTTTGGGCATTAAGAATGATGCTGCTAAGAATATGAATATATATATATATAGTTTTGTTTATTATAAATTGAAAGTTTGTGTTCCTTCCAAATTCTCCTGTTGTAGTCCCAACTCCCCATGCAATGTTATGGAGAGTGAGATCTTTTGTAGTTAACTAGGTCAAGAGGGTGAAGCCTTTGTGAATGGTATTAATGCCCTTAAAAAAAGAGGAAAAGATGAGGAAAAAACTGTGCTTTCTCTCTCTCTCTCTCTCTCTCTCTCTCTCTCTCTCTCTCTCTCTCTCTCTCTCTCTCTCTCCTGTCTTTGCAAGAATCCAGTAAGAAGGTGCTCTCTGTAAAATAGGAAGAAGGCTCTTCTCAGCACAGATGCTGCTGTTACCTGTTCTCAGACTTCTTGCCTCCAGAACTGTGAGCAATAAAAATGGCTATTGTTTAAATTACCTATTCTGTGGTATTTTATGTTACCTGAACTTGTGCTTTTGGTGTCATATTAATAATCATTGCTTAATCCAAGTATACAAAGATTAATCCCTAGGTTTTCCTCTAAGAGTATTATAATTTTAAGTCTTGTATTTGTCTTTTGATCCTTTGAGTTAATCTTTGTTAGTGATGATGTGAAATAAAGGTCCAACTTGACTATTTTCCTTGTGAATATCCAATTGACCCAGTGCCATTTGTTGGAAAGACTACTCTTTCTTTACTGAATAGTTTTGGTACCTTTGTCAAAAATCAATTGATCTGTACACTTTGTTGTGTATAATTTTTTTTTACCCAATACAATTTTACTGAGAAAGACATGAGATGGTAAAACACACATGCACACACTACAAAACAGACACACTGAACAAATTCAAACGGTGTACAATATTCACCTATTTCTGAATGGTAGCAGAAAATGGCCTTCAACCTATGTTAATTGTTTCTATTGTCTCTCTGTATACACACAACAGTTTGCCCAACTTCTTACTATTTGGTATCATGTACTAAAAAGATTTCATCCTCTCTCAAAACAAACAAAACAGAGATCCCTGAGAAGATACCAGCCCTTGATAATTAGATATCTTATCTTTGCCACAATTCAATCAGCTTTTCCTTCTAAGACTAAGACTTTTGACCAACCTGGAAGAGTTCACCAACTTTATTTTTCTTGAGGACATGGCTGCTTTTCTTCAAGGGTCAAGGCACCTGTTTCCAACCTGCAGTTTAATTGCAATTTAGTTGATCACTCTCAGCATTGTTTCCCAGTAAGTTGACCTCAATTCAGGAAAAAGTAGAGTCTCACATTATTCAACCTAAGATGATACTCATTGTGGAAGCTGGGTCCATTCAGAAGATCTCATATATGGCACAGGACTGAGTTCTGGTTATGGGGACTCTACTTCATTATGGTTCAAAACTGAAAGTCATTTTTATTTGTTCCTCACTGAACACCTAGTACATGCAAAACTCCGTATGTGTATTGTGAGGGGGTGAGGTATGAGAATATACATAGAAAGGTACAGTGCTCACTATAATAGATTTTAAAATTCAGCAGAACTTTGCCAGAACTGAGTATTCAAGGAAATATGAATTGTAAAAATAATTATGAATTTCTGTTAGATTATGTAGATCATTCTCAGATTCCACAATTCACTAGAAGGACTCACAGAAAACATTATAGTTCTTGCAATCTTCATTCTGCTTTATCATGGTGGAAGACACAGATTAACATACACTCAGAATAAAGATGAATAGATGGAATCCAGGAGAGGCCAGGTACAAGCTTTCAGCTATCCTCCTCCGGTAGAGTCATCTGGACATTGCTTCATTCTTCACACAGCAATATCTGACAATGCATATGAAATTGCCATGAGAGAACCCCACCTAAACCTTGGTTTTCAGGGTTTTTTTGTGGTTCACTATTACGTAGACCTGACTAACTGCCAGTGTAGTGTTGACCTAATTCTATTCCCTCCCTGTTGGCGTAGGGGTTAAGGTTCAGGGCTGATAACTTTGAACAAGAAGAATTTTGACAAGAGAAATGTGAATTGGGACAAATGTCAACTTCCTAGATGCTCCTTTAAGAGATACCTATTTCTTTCCACTAAAGACAGCCTTTGCTGAGTGACTTCATTCCTTGGAAAGGCAAGTCCCAAAGCCTCCATCATAAGTAACATTATTAATATAAACTCTCTTATGTTGGGTAAGCACAAATACTTTTACCAGGCAGGATATTCTAATGACTTAGAAGTTTTCTCCTAAGAGCTGAACCAGGATCAAATCTTTGAAATGTGTAGGATTTGGACAACCTTCATTTGTTAAACTAATCCTTTATTGACTCCTTTATTGAGAAATCCTTTTTTTTTATTTAAAAAATTCAGAAATTGCATACAGGTCTAAGGCATCGCTTCCTATGCCAAGAGCATCTTTACCAATGTCATATTGGCCTGGGCACTCTCACTAAGTGTCCATAATGGTGTGCATTAGGACTCTGTTTCCCAGAAAAGCTTCCACATCTTTCAGGAAGAGGGCAGCAAAAGAAAGAAAGAAAAAAAAACACATTTAGGATTAGAATAACATTCCATGTACTACCCAAATAATTCTCAGAACCCAGAGATTACATTCTGTTTTAACCCAAATAAATTATGGGAAAGTCGAAAGTTAAATGTTTTTCTTAGGAAAAGTAGACAGAGAGTCACAACTCCAAAGTGCTTTGTGCTATTTCCTCTGAAATCACAGGGGAAGGCCATGTGAAGTTGAATGCTACATCAGCTAGAATTGGATTTGAGTATGGCTTTCTCACTTTTTAGGGTTAGGGTTAGGGTTAGGGTTAAGGTTAGGATTAGTGACTAGTCAGTGGAGTGGTGTGCCTCATCCTCAGGAGAAGAAAAACAACCTTATAAGTCCAAGACACAATCCTGGCACCCATGAATGTGTCTTTATTCAAACATAGCATTTTTGCTGATATAACTAAGGATCTAGAGGCGAAGTCATTCTGCATTTACAGTGGGGTATAAATCTAAAAACCAGTATTCTTTTTTTAAAAAAGATTTTATTTATTTATTTTAAGTAGAAGAACTGGAGTGTAAGCCAGAGGTGAGGGGATGAGGAGTCACCAGAGACAGAGTGGAGAGCAGACACTGCTGAGGGGAGCAGCAGGCAAGACATGGCTGTGCCATGCCAGCTTCCTACCCAGGTATTGAACTCAGGCAGCCATGGTAATAATGCTAAGACTTAACCCTTGAGCCACCAGGGGGGTCCAATAACTGGTATTCTTATAAAAGAAAGGACAGGGAGATTTCACAGCAATACACGGAGAGGCGTGTGGAGATGGTGGCAGAGATCGGAGTGATGCAGCTACAAGCCAAGTATTTTCAGGGCTGCTGGCACCAGATGCCAAGAGGAGGCAAGAAAACTTTCCTCCCCAAACATTCCAGTCTTCTGGCAACTTGATTTCAGACTTTTGTTTCAAAAACTGTGACAGATGCATTCCTGATATCTTGAATCAAGTTTGTAATAATTTTTTTATGTCACTATTGGGAAATTGATATTGCAGTGACCTTGTATCATTTCCTGAGTTTACCTAGTCCCTGGTTTTCTCATTTATAAAATGACAATACCCACCACCTGACAAGGCTAAATTAGGCAATGTGTACATGAAAGCAAGAAGTCTTTCTAATGTGAAATTTGTGTTTTCCTAGACATTTTCAAATGCTTTGTCAACATACTGCTTTCAGGGATTCCAAACTATGACTTTATATTTTACTGATATTATGATTATACATTCAATAGAGGACGAACCTCGGAAAGATTGTATGAAATCTTGCTCAAGTAAGAGAGTGAGAGCAAAGGCATCAGAGAAAAGAGTAAGAAGAGAAATGTGAATTGGGAGAAATGTCAACTTTCTAGATTTTCCTTCAATAGATACCAGTCTCCTTCCACTAAAGACAGCCCTTGCTGAACAACTCCATTCCTTGGGGAGGTGAGTCCCAAAGGCTGGATTGGGAGGCTGTGTCAGTTGTGCTCACTATGTCTGTACTTGGTGTTGAACATTATCATCCTTCCGGGTCTCAGTGCTGATGTTGCACTTTGAAACAAAATGTCAGATAGCAGTAGGAGCAAGGACTAGGTCCTTAACAGCAAAAACTACTCCTAAATGTACTGTTGCTGTGGGGCCCAGAATCTCCATGACTTACATATATAATCCTGCCCTTCAGGGGTGTTGGCATTTCACTATTGACCTACAAGTCTGGAAGAGCAACCTCTGGCATAAGTAACAGGATCCGTGTGATGCTGTAACCCTTGACCACTTGTCCCTGCCACTAGAGGAACTCACTAAAGAATCCCCAGACTCACTCATTCAAGGTAATAAAATTCCATGTTTATCAGAAAGAGCTAAAGGAACTTCATAGATATCTATTCTGCTAGGACCAATGTTAGTTATATTTACATACATTTTCTCAGTTAGTACTCATTTGATTAAATTGGAGAGATATGAGCTCAAATTGGATATGGGGGAAGTGGCTTAAAGAAAAATTAACCCGATTTCAGTTTTCATAAACCACCAGGAGGAAGATTATCTGCCCTTATAAAAGCTTTTGTTAAGGAATCACAGTTCTATCCCTATGAATAACTCATCTATTTTCATTCATTCCTTCAATGAATATTTACTAACAAAATTTTACTAAATATTACCACTATACATATTACTAAGCTTTCTATGTATCTGCTTTAAGCAGACAAAATAGATATAAATACCCCTTTGTGGATATTAAATTATATTCTATTTTAGGGAGAAAGAAGACATAATAAATACATGATATGTGAAAGGATTTTAATTAGGCAAGATGGGTGAAAAAGAGAAGAATAATGGGGTTTGGGATACAAGGCCTGAATATCAAAATTGGAAAAGGGCACCTAATCAAAGACTTGAAGCAGGTGAGGGAAGAGCCATGTGAGTATCAGGGAAAGAAACTGTCAGGTAGAGGCAGAGACCCTGTGGTTGGGGCATGCTTGACTTGTGTGAAGAATAGCAAGGAGGCTATTGGTGATGTGGTGTCAACAGGGGAGTGGCAATGTTAGGAAGAGGAGATCATGAAGGAGTTTATCAGCTAGTGAGAGGACTTTGACATGGAGGTCATGCTGGGTTTTGAATGGATGAGTGATATGTTGAAGTCCACTTTTAAAAGGATCATTTTGGGAACTGCAGTCACTTATTTACATCTACATCTACAGATCTAACTAATTTATAAATCTAATAGATCTTTTTATTTTTTCAGAGCTGCTATAACAAACTACCACCAACTGGATATCTTACAGAAAAAGTTCTGGAGGCTAGGAGTCCAAACTCAAGGGGTAATCAAGGCCATGCTCCTTTTAAAGCTCTAGAGATTAATTCTTCTTGACCTTTTCCAACTTTGGTAGTTGTTGGCTTACCTTGGTGCTCCCTGGTAGCCTAACTCCAATCTCTGCCTCCATTTGCACATGGTCTTCCTCCCTGTATCTCTGTATCTCTAAATCTCTCTCCTTACAAGAGCAACAGTCATTGGGTTAGGGTCCCAACCCAATTTGACCTTGTCTTAACTTTACTTCTGCGAAGATCTTGTTTCTAAATAAGGTCATATTTGCAGCTACTGTATGTTAGGACTTAGATAAACCTTTTTTGGAGACACAATAAAGCCTGCAATAAGGATCAAGGATGGAAGTAGGGATCCCAGCTCAGAAGTAGCAGCAGTAATCCAAGTGAGAGATATTAAGTTGTGAGTTGTAAGTCGTTCTGAGTTGTAATAGAATAGTGAGAAGTGACCAACTTGGGATATATTTTGGTATCAGAGTCAATCGTATTTCCTACTCTTGGAAACAAAAAGAGAGGCATCAGGATATCTCAAAATTTCTCACCTGAGCATTTGGAAGGTTAGAGTTGACTAAAATATGAAAGACTGTAGAAAGAACACATTTGAGGTGTGAAGAGTAGATGTTCAGTTTTGGACATATTTAAGACATCTTATAGACACCCAAGTGAAGATGTTGAGTAGATTGTTGAATATACAAATATGTATATTTATCTATATAAATATATGCTTATATGAATTGTGTAATATCTACACAAATCTATATAAATTAGCATCGCCCTCAAAGTCATAGGAAATGAATATGACAAAGAAACTTGCTCTCTTGGGGTAAACAAATATATTGAACTCCTATTACATGCCAGACTTATATAAAATAAACTCATAAAACATGAAAATCTTTATTTTAATATTTTTATAATTATTTGAGATTTGTACTGTCATTAGTCCTGGATATAGAGGAGAACACCTAATTTTAAAGTGATTAGGTATCTTCCTCAGAGACATCCAGCTTCCAAGTAGGACAGCAGAGATCAAACCCATGTTTGTCTAATAGTAGATGCAGAAGTTTGACACTGTTCTAACTTTGAAGGTATCTATAGTCATCATACAGAACTGCCCAAGTGAAGGACTTCTCAGTTGCAATTCATTTCTCAAATTACCACCAATTTCCTCTAGTTTTGTGTCATCAAAACCATCACAATTCTGTTTGTTATTCTCATTCTGACAGTATGCCTATATTTTACTTTATGAGTTTAAATAATTTTGTATTCAGGAAGGAATATTCACTAAGCTGCAACATAAGCACCCTTCACCCTTCAACTTGAGCTGATGATTATGGCTACTTAGACCAAAATGGCCCTCAGAGAGAAGTGACCTCTGACCTGGTCATGCAGTTTGCTGTCATGGTATTTCCACAACTGGAGACAGATGTAACATTTGTAGGCAAGACCAAGTCTTTTGACCTGGGACATGTCTCCACAATCTTCAAAGCCAATAAAATGCAGCTGCAAATGTTTACCTAGTAGCTCCTGGTCTACTCATTCCTGATCCAACCTATTTCTAATAAGGTAGACGCTGTTCTCACAGTGCAAAGTTTCCCAGATCCAGAACCCCTCAGTGAGAAAGTGGACCACCTTTCATCTGGTTTTGCTGTCATCCTGCACTGCTCCTAGAGCAATGGTTTATGGCACACCTGACCATGGACTTGCTTTACTTCTATCTACTGAGGTTTCAGAGATCAAGGAAAACAAAACAAAAGCAAATCCTATCAAGCACATGCACCCTCTTACTTACAGATATTTGAAGTTACACAATTCTTTTCCTGTATAGTAGAGACTAGGACACCAGGCATGCTGCTCTTTTCTCTGTTGACTTGTTTTTTCTAGTCTTCAGATTTTCTTCTCCCACAGATAAGGAGCTGACAGATATTATAAGTGAAGTGGGATAATTTTATCCTTCTAAAAGTCAGTCTCTCTCTCTGCCCCGTCCCCAAAAAACAAAACATCTCTCTGTGGCAGTATAAAATGCTCTGTATTGTTTTTTCCCACTTACGCTTTTCCTTTCAGTTCTTCTCTCTAGAATGAAAAAGGCACTGTCTTCTTTTCCTCAGGCTAGCGAAGACTCTTTCATTCCAGTATCTCAACTTTCATTTGTAAATGTATTCCCCAGTCAGACTAGATACAGCTTCAAAAATTGGTTCTAAAGCCAAAGAGGATTGTATAGTCTGAAAATACTTGTGAAAGAAACTTAAATTCTGAAAAAAAACTTCAGGGAGGCAGATGAGTCATAGAAAATAAATTTTCTCATTGAATGCTAACTTCTTCTAAGAATAAACTAAAACCAAAATAGAAGACATGAGACCATTTTAACTTTCCTGAAATGAAAAGAATAATAGCTAGCCTGTATAAAATTCACTATGTGCAAATGTATTCTCAGACTTTATAAATATTAAGCTAATCAATCTTCCCACAGTCTTAGAAGTTAGATGCTATTACTCCTATTTTCAAATAAGAAAACTAAGTCACAGAACTTAGGAAACTTGCCCAAGGAAGTAGTAGGAGCCCAGAAATTTGCTTAAGGTCCACTACACAAAAGTCTTAAGTATCAAAAGATTATAAAGATTATGCTCTTAACTCAAGAATACATCTGAGAGGGTTCATACTGCCCTTGTCACAGTGGCCCTGACTCGGATCTTTCTGGGCTGCCTGAACAGCTTTGGTTCTCAGGGAGGCGGTCTATTGGTGTGGCTATTGCAATTTGTTCCCTCTTCTGTGACAGGAAACAGTCAGGGCCACAGAAGCACGTTGACCCACCCCCTCTCCTCTGCCAGAAGCAAATATCCTCACGTAAGCATTGCTAAGGCAGAGGTCTCCCACTCTGTCATGTAAGGGAATCACTGGCATGCCCTTGAAGTGCGGCGCTGACTTAGGATTGGGGAGGGGGGTGAAGGCCAATTCTACCTTCCAACAAGTCCCCAAATGATGTTCATGCTGCTGGTCCATCAGACTAAGAATCAAGACAAAAAACTTGCTGCTCAATTACAATTAATTGTGAGTTTTCTACTAAGGGAAGAATTTCCCTAAGTTAGTACTATATTTGAACTATATGACCTAGTCTCATATAGTTTCTCTGTTTTTGTTCACTTGAGTTGACATTTTCCATCTGGGAGGGGGTTATGGACTGAATTGTGAGCTCCACTCCCAAATTCATAAACTGAAGCCCTAGCACCCTGTACTTTAGAATGTAACTTTAAAGAGATGACTAAACTAAATGTGACTCTAAAGGTGGGCCCTAACCTAATTTACCAACTGCCCCTGTAAGGAGAGGAAATGTGGACACACAGGCAGCAGACTGGTGTGTACACAAAAGAAAAACCACATGAGCCACAGCAGGAAGGAAGGCCTCAGAGAAACCAAACCCACTGACCTCTTTCTAGCCCCCATTGCTGGAAAGCAATCTATGAGCAAATGAACGTTGGTGGTATTTTGTTAGGGCAGCTCTAGGAAACTAGTAGAGAGGATGTCTATTACCTGAAATCCCCTCCTCCCTCGCTGGAGGAACCTGTCACCAGGCAAGTGTCGTTGGGGAGCACCAGTCAATAGGTGCTAAGACAGGTGGCTGCTTTTCCTGACCCTCAGCAACTACAGAGGGGTGTGTGGTCCAAAATTGGCCACAGTGGGCATCTCTGAGGAATTTGAGTTTGGACTAAGAGCAACTCAGAATCTGCTCGGGGATAGTGACCCCTCTTTGTCCAGAGGCCCATGGCAGTGAAGGAGGTCGATATCAGGCAGCGGTTTGGTCACTGCAGTGATTCAGGGTGGTGGTAAATGTCAGCGGCAGCAGCAGTGGTGTCTCAACTAAGCTGTTCTAAAGCTTGACTCAGATGGAGTCAGTGACCACATGTCCTTCCTTCCTTCCTCCCTTGTCTTTATTTCAAGTCTGGTTTTCTGCCCTTTCTGATAATTTTTCCCAGCTCCCCAGGGGTTTTCTGATAGATGTCTTTTCTGTATAACTAGCTAAAGCAGATTTCTATTTTTTGCTCTCAAGATATTTGAGGCCTATAGTCACAAAGATTTCTAGTAACTGACCTTGCTTTCTGGCTTAAACATTCTTCACCTAGAATTCTTTTTACTTATTCTATTGCTCTCTTATCACAAACAAAGAAGTGAAGTTTTCATTGTTTTCCATCTTTATTATATAATAATAGATTCTGGGACTGTATTGACCCCCCACAGGCTGCCTCAGAGCAATCAATTTCATCATTCTAGCCCTGGGGTGCAAATATATGCTTAGACACTAAGTCTGGACCCTAAACTTCTGTCTTAAATCCAATGTCTCATTCCTGTCCCTCATAGAAATGTGTCTACATTGATAACAAAGAGGAAAACGCTCCAGATTTTTCTTTAGTGAAGGCTCTACAAAGCTTTTTGTCTTAGGGCATGGTAGAGGCATGTACGGGAATCCTGGGGAGTTAGAGCACATCTCCCCAATTGTAACAACAATCAGATCTCTAGTTAGTTTCCACCCCTTACGCCTATGCTTTCCTGTGTCTTCATCTCCCATGTACAGGTCTGAAGACAGGACTAAAGGGGATGCAAACAACAGAAAAAAATTGTTTCACAGAAAACTACGATATTGGAGAATGAATAGTGACTGTTGCTTCTTTTTTCTCTAGTAAAGTATGGAGCTAGACATAGTCTTCACATCTATGCTAAAATCTGCCGTACAACCCAGCACCCCAAATCTTTCATTAGTTGGCAGTTATTCCTGAAGAGAAGTAAGAATTGGCAGGGGGTATATTGTATTGTGGCAGTGACCAGCAGAGGGAGTTGGGGCAGATGAAGATTATAAATGGCAGAGAGCTAATGGGATTTGAACCTCTATGAGATACTCTCTGAGAATTCAGGGAAATATACTGGGGGCAGGAAGGGAAGTTTACTTAGGATTGTGGCCCCACATTGATAGAAGGAACAGGACTCAGGAATAGGACTTGAATCACAGAAGAATTCAGAAAAACACAGGGAAAATTGGGTTAGTGCCCAACTTTTAGAAGCTAGTAGCCCCCGGACTATCCACAGACAGTGACTGGCCATTAATCCTACTTGTTTAATGAGATGACTGATGCTTTATCTTGTGAGGTGCAAGTGATTGGGTTCTAGTCTCCATGAGCTTTCTGGGAAATTGAACATCATTAAAAGAATCTCGTTTCTATCTTAATGGACTCCTGAGGGTAAAGGTTTTCAGGTCAGAGATCATGAGTCCATAAATGTGGGCAAAGCATTGTCCCCCATGTCCTATAGGCCAGCCAGTGATTCCTTGACCATACCTGACCCTTGTGTGATGGGCAGTTAGCACAGCCACATGAATATTTGGAGTTTTGTTGTTGTTTTGTTAAGTTGGTGGAGCCTGACATCCTGTAAGACCTTAGGAGACAGTGAGATAAGTAAAAGACCCAAGAACTTTCTTTGGTTAAAGATACAAAACTGAGAGGACAAAATATGTTTGAATGTTGCAAATATTTATGGATTGTACGTGCTATTTATGGACTCCTGGGAAAAGATTTAAATGCCACATTTGAAGCCATTACCATTAGATTCACCAACAAATGTGAGGATGAATTAAAGAAAATAGTGTTGCTGAGAAAGGTAAGATAGTGGGTAATTGTCTTTCAATCTTGACATTCTATAATCATGATAATTTTTGTTGCTTTGGTGTTTAGAGAAATCCCTCTGTACATACTCAAGGCATTGGCCTTCAATATGAGCTAAAATGAGCCAACAACAGTATTGTAGGAAAGGAGGAATGGGAAGGAAAGGACATAAGGGTAGAACTGAAAGGCACAGGTTCAATGTCTGTTGGCAAAATGTAATTTTTCAGTTAATTTCTGGACATGATGGAAATGGGAAGATCATTGCTTTATTCATACCTAATCTAATACATTTTCTTGCCTTGTTTCTCAATATGAAACTCAGTTTTTAAATTAAAAATTTTCTAATTTACCTTCATCAGCCAACAAGATGCCTAGCCTCCTACATTACCAAGTCAAAGAAAGCCTTTTGGAGGAATCAGCGCCAACCAAGATGGCAACGTGGGAAATTACTGAGCACTCTACCTCCCATGGATGTACCAAATTCATAACTACACTGAATATAACTGGAGCAACTGCCTCTGAAAGAAATCCAGAAGCTAAATGATAGACTCCTACACATTGGATGGATGAGAAAATTCCAACAACAAAATGGGTAGGAAAAGTTGAGACTCTATCCCTAACATAGTGTCATCTAATTAGAAGGAATGCACAATTGCCATCGTCTTCTTAAGGAGCAAAGGATTTGGTTCTCACATTTAATGCTGCAATATGTTGACTGGAATAATCCAGCAAGAAATTGATGTTTCAGGAGCAAGATCTTGACTACAGACAGTGGTTTGATGAACAGCATAAGCAGAGGGGCTGGCTTTGGGAAGGAACAGGAATCTGTGTTCCTTTGTTTTGGTTGAAAGGCAAAGTGTGTGGCTCCAGACACAGATTCTGGGTTTTATTGTGGAATGTATCAGGCCAGCTGCGTCAATGAACCAGGGTCCCCACAGGATGAGACAGCATCGACAGATGAATGTATAGGGAAAGGGGAAAGGAGAAAACACAGACACTCTTTCTATGGTGTCAACACTTGCATCTTCCACTGAGAGTCCCTTTCCACTGAGAGTCTCAGCAGTTCTTTATTTATACTCTACACACAAGAAGCAGGAAAGCAGGGAAACATTATTTGTAACATTTTCTTAGGAAAAACAGGGGACTTTCAGGCCCCAACCCTGTGCAAAAACATGTTTTTGAGAACAACAGAACAACATTCGTTACATTTTCTTATGACTGGTGCAAAACAACATGTTTATGCCAAGTAGGTGCACAACATGTATCTATCCATATATTAAACATTGAGGCAGATGTAATAATCCAACTCCATCATGATCAACTAGCCCTTTCCACCACAGGCCCCAAGCAAAAGGGAAATGTTAAAATTAAACACCAAACTATATCTATTCTTTACCATTCCATCCCCAAACAGAGCCACTAACCCCAATCTATCCTGAACCCAATAGTTCATCATCAAAATTGCTCAGCAACCAGTTATTTTCTTTAGTAAAACAGTCAATCTTAAAACTACCCCCTTGTGGGAAATTTCCAATTAGTACTTAATATGCCTTTACAAGATGGTGACGATAATATTAGCCAAAACAGTGGAGATACAGCAGGGGCCAGCTTTGGAACTCCTGATTTTTCAGGGGTGTCCCTTGTGCCAGACTTTTGTCACTCAGCATGAGTAGCATGGACCCAGCAGTGGAAAAATGAAGTACCTCTCATCTAACTATATATATTTTCTCAGTGAAGTATGAAACATGGTCACAAGCTGAAAGTGAGGGAAAAAGTTCTTGGAGATTTGAAGAGGGAGGAGAATGTAGCAAATAGATTCTTCAAACAGAAGGAACTGGACTTACTAGGGAAATGCGATGTCCATCTAAGAACTGTCATAAATTTAAAGTAAATTCAAACAATGGGATCGTCTGATTTCCTTCACCCAGTTTTGGCTGCTAGAGTGTGGGCATTATAGGTTTAACTGGGGTTGGTGTTTTGATGGGTGAAAGCAACAGCAGGAGAAAAGCAAGGGGGTCAAGGATGTTTGTAGGAAAGGGGCTAGAAGACAGAACTGTTATCAGGCTGCAGCCAGCAGGAGGAGTGGTCTCTGGCTCCCCTGCAAGTTAGTGTGGCAGTCCTTCCTCAGAAACCTTTTATGTAGCAGTGTGCTGCCTGGATTGTGGAATGGACCAATCAGGTGTGAGCTGTGGGTTGACTGACACCAGGACTCTGCCTCTCACTACAAGTCAGTGGTAGCAGAGCTCTTCTTGTAAGTTACACTTCCTGAATTCTGGAACAGGCCAAATGAACCAATCAGGTGCAGGAAAAATTGACCAATCAGGTACAGGAAAATGGACCAATCAGACTGGGGAGGGCACCTTGAAAGTGAATATAAGGCAGGGTCGAAGGGAGCATTGGGAGAGGGAGCTGACCAAGATTCAGAGTGACCTGGAGGAGCAGACAGAGAAGCAGCAGCCCAGAGGAAGAAGGGATCTGAAGAAGCAGCAGAGGAAGAAGAGCTCCTGCAGAGGAAGAGGAGAAGATGGTTCCAGCCTTCAAAGAAAGGAGGGAGAAAAAGGAAGGACTTTGTAGGGACTGGGACTTGGTCCTGGCTGTGACACTGACTGGAAGGAGCACCAAAGGCTCTGGGCCTGGTGTCTCAAAGAGCTGTTTGCTGGTAGCATAAACCAACAACTCACAAGAGCTGTAACACTGGGTGTTCCTGAACATTGCCTCTGTAGGCCCATAGTGGTCATTGCTACTGATCAGTGCTGCCTAGAACTAGTAACCAGTGACTGCCAACACTGATGCTGTCCAGATGAAGCAGCCAGCCTCTTGTGGATACGTAAGCATTCTCATTTCCCCCTGTTTGTAAATAAACCCCATGATGGTTGTTCCTGTAGCCCGAGGTCCCTTGCAATTGTGCGTGCGGGTGAGAACCCATAGACAGTTACCTGTATCAGGCACTGTCCTCTGATAGGCTATAGTCCCTGTTGCTATAGCCCTTGATTCTGGTTTGTAGCCTTTTGGCCTTTAGGGGGTTTTGGGGGACTCTCTGGCCTCGGGCCCTCCTCTGCCCTCTCTCTCAGTTAGAGCTTCCTCACCTGCCCCCTGTTTCAGAACCAGGGGGTCTAATTTGGAAATGGAAAATTAAGAGTGCCTCCTTGCCTAGTGTGTGTGTGTGCACAAGTGTGCACATGGGGACAAGTGTCTTGTGAGTTTAAAGTGTAACTAAAGTAGGGGTACTTGAGTTCCTCAGGAGGTGGCAATGGAAGATGAGCAGGATGTTTAAAATAGAGATTTGGAGATGGTGTGATTTATGGTGAAGAGTGGAAGCTGAGTGTGAGGGATCAGAGAGGTGAGGTGGGGTAGAGAAAGTGACCAAGAAACCAAAAGCCTCGATTTCTGTTCCTTTCTTGTACCACCAGGTGTCGAGCATTGTACTCCACATCCAGTCACTACTTGGTAATTGCTGACTAACTGTTGGGAGGAGGCCAACTACAAAAGGGAACAAGGACCTGAAATGGAATTTAATATGTGTGTGGATGGAGAGAGGAAAATAGGAGAGGTGAGAGCAGTTTCTAGATGAGTACCCATCCCCTGGGGTCTGCCTAGAATGCTCCCATTTGTGAGAATTTAATACACCTTAATGGAGCAATCTGAAGTCCAAGGGAAGACATATTCAACTCAGCTTAATTTGGCCAACAGTTATTTAATACATACTGTGTTTCAAATGGCTACCTATGTGCTGATTTAAAGTTTATAATTTAGTTGGAAAGAGGGAATAAACCATCCATCAAAGTACCTGGCAGTTTCTGCTAAGTGCCAAATAGTAAATAGCTTTTCCTGCTTTTGTCAGTGAAGTAAATTTCTTAAGAAATTTGTTTGAAAGTGTAGAGCCTTGGGAAGTCCTATTTTAATCAAATATGGAGCAGAGACTAAGGAGGCCACAAAGCAAAAACTGGCAAGCTGAGAGAACTGGAGTGTTGGATTTAGTAATTATCCTTTTCCCCTCTAGTTCAAAGGCATTGCATTCTCTAGAGAAGAGTTACTATCCTAATCTCTCCCCTGTGTATAATATTTCCCTTTCATTCCTTATAAATTTATGTCATGCTGCCTTTTCTCAAAATCTTCCTCACGTATTATTCTATTAGTCTTGGTTTTCCAGAGAAACAGAACCAACACACACACATGCACGCACACGCTCACACACACATACACATACATGTACAAATGCATATATAATGAGAAAGTATTTTAAGGAATTGACTCATGCAAATGTGAGGTCTGGCAAGTTAAAATATAACAGCAACAATACAGGATAGACTGGTAGATGGGAAATTCCAGTCAGAATTGATGTAGTCTTGAGGTCAAATTCCACAAAGCTGGAAATTCAAGCAGGGTTCCTTCTAATTTGGGGAATCTCAGTCTTTCTCTTAAGGCTTTCAACTGTTGGATGAGAGCTGCCCACATAATGGAGGGCAATCTACTTTACTTAAATATATTTATTTTTTTAAAGATTGATTTTTTAAAAAGTTTTATTTATTTATGCATATAAGAACTGGGGTCAGGCCAGAAGCGTGGGGGTGAGAGGATTCACCAGAGACAGAATGGGGAGCAGAACAGGCAGATCAAATGAAATACACTGCTGAGGGGAGCAGTGGGCAAGGCAGGAGAGGTCTGCTGTGCCATGTGGTTCAGCTCCCTGGCTGGGGATTGAACTCATGCTGCAGTGGCTGAGGATGCTTCATAGTGCAGTGCTACACCCTTTGCACCACTAGGGAGTCTCCAAATATACTTATTTAAATGTTAATTTCATTTAAAAATACTTTCACAGAAATATCTAGACTGGTGTTTGACCAAACAACTGCTCCACTTAGCCCAGCCAAAGTGACACACACACCTACCTACAAGATAATCAACTTTAAAGGACTTAATTCACCCATTGCTTCTTTGGAACTTTCCTTTTCTCCTTGAAGTATAGTTGTTGTGTGTCTTATCTGAACGACTTGATTGTTAGTCAGCTCTATTCCTGATCCATCTTTCCATCCTTTCCTAAAACTTGGCAAATACTGTGTGTTGCAAGTAAACAAACAAACAAAAATAAACAGACAACTACAAATCAGAGACATTATGGAGGGAAGAGGTAGGGCTTGGAAGCACAAGGGACTGGTGATGGTGCACAGGTGAATTGGTGGTAGAAGTTCTAAGGGGACTATACCAAGAAAAGAAAGCAAACATAGTAAGAAAAAAATAAACAAATACTGTGTTGTCTGATCCTTGGATGGGTACTTCACATACATTAACTCACATTCCAGATGGACTTCACAGTGCTGTTATATTATTGTTATTGTCATTTCACAGGAAGCAAAGTGGTTCAGAGAGAATAGGTCACAGTACACATACACAGAGCTGGCAAAGGGGACATGGGATAAGGGGCCCCAGGCTGGCCTCTGTCTCCACAGAGAGCCCCAGCAATTCTTGAGATTCCCTCTGCCCTGACGTCTTCCCTCTGCCTGGAGCACTTGGTTCTCTTCCAGAGTGAGTTTCTGCCCCACCATCTCCAGGAAGCCATTCTGATGTAGTATCCTTCAGGAAGACCAGCAGTCGGGACTGGTCAGGCAGTGGTGTGGGTGTGACTGAGGAGGATTGAAACGGATGGCCAGCCCCTGCTTCCTGGCAATGGGTGAGCCCTGGTCTAGGGCTGTGACCAATTTAGAAAACAGCTGTAATTGTTTTTACAATATGAGATTGTAATTCTCATGCTCAGAGGATTGCCTTTCACAGAATCCTTTAGGTGCTAGCCGGACCAAAAGGTGACCACGCCTTCCCCCGGCCAACCGGCACAAGGGCTCAGGGCATTTGCCTCTTGTCTCTCTTGACCAGGTAAGTGATACCTCTGTGGGCAGGTCCCAGGTCTTGACTATTTCTGTGCATGTCTTGTCTGGCACAGAGACTGGCACAACCCTCTCTAAAGTTTTTTGAGCAAAATAAATGGAAGGAAGAATGAAGAAAGGGAGCAACTGGATGGTTTTTTTGGGGGGTGGGGAGGGAGTTGGTTTTTTAAAAGATATTTTTATTCATGCATACAAGAGCTGGGGTACAGGCCAGAGGTGGGGGGTGAGAGGATTCACCAGACAGAATAGGGAGCAGAACAGGCAAATCGGCTGAAATACACTGCTGAGGGGAGCAGAAGAGGTCTGCTGCTCTATGTGGGTCCCCTCCTTGGCTGGGGATGGAACTCACGCTCCAGTGCCTGTAGAAGGTCCATAGCGCGGCATTCAACCCCTTGTGCCACCAGGTAGGTCCATGGAAGTATTTTTTGAAGTTGACAAGATTATTTCATTCCTTGCTTTGTGCATATTGTTTGTTTGTTTTTTGGTACATTTGTTTGGCACCTAGAATGAATCAGTCATTGTGCAGACAGTGGGGCTACAAAGATACCTAAGATGTTGTGATTATGACCCCTAAGGAGAAAATCATACATTCTTTTTTACACCTTTCCATGAAGAGGAGAAACAGCCTGGTTCCTCAAGCTGGTGCCTGAACATACCCTACCAGGTTTCCTGGGGTTTCATCCTTCCAGGCTCCTAATTACTTAACATGTTCAAAACAGACGAGTATTTTTACGTGCACCATGGAAGGAATTTATAAACACATCCCTGGAGTGTGGGGAATTTAGATTCCAGAATGCTTTCCCTGCTGCGTCTTTCCCATCTGTTTGCTTTACAGCAATGCCCACTCCTTTGCCAGCTCTCCACTCCACTAGGAGAGAGCCCAGGCTGGTCTCCCTTCCTGTCACAACCCTCTTCCCATCACAACAGAGGGTGGCACTGTGGTGACTGAGGCTGTCATCCACTGGAGCCTCGTGGCTCATCTATGAGAAGCAAAGTGAATTGGCCTCTCAAGGCAGTCCCTAAGTGGCTTGGTGCTTGGGATGGCCTTAATGACTTGGATGAAATAATACAATTTCTTAGGCTCTGTGGAATTCTGAAGTCTCCAGCAATGAAAGCAGCAGCAAAATACTCTCTAGATATTTAAATGCATAATGCAATCTATATCACTGTTCCTTGGGCCATCAGCATGTGCCATTCTATTAGCATCCCCCATTTAAAAGGCTTCTGCTGCCCTCATCTTCAGCTGAAATGGAGAGAAGTCTGATAAACAGAGGAAACAAGGCTGCCAAATCAGTAAATGATAAACAATGCTAAGAGGAGCCTATCATTTGGTAGTATATAGTTTTAAGCTGATAGTTTGTGACTGATTTTGAATTAGAACTGTGGATCCCCTAATAAGGGTAGAATGGGTTTACAATGTCAAAGAGATTTGTGATTTGCATTCTTAGCATTTACTAGTAGTAAGAGGACATGTAATTACTCAGCATCTCTGAGATGTAGGCTTCTCATCATTTGTAAGTTGACAGATGGGACACTACCTCCTTAGAGGGTTATAATGACTAAATCAGATAAGTTGCAGTGCCTGACATGGGTCAGGCATGTGGAGGCTCCCACTAGCTGCTGCTGAGGTATTTGAGTGTGGTGAACATGTGCCCCTCACTGAGTGAGGTTCTCATCTGAGTAGCTTTGGTGGATTAGTCACCAGAGCCCAAAATATTCAAAACCCACTCTGAATATTTAAAACAGGAAAGCTTGCGTAAATGATGAAAGAGCTGAGACCAAGAGGGATACTGAGGTACCAGAGTTTAGCTTGGCAGAAGTCTTTTACCATCGGGGGACAGAAGGAGGTGACACTTCGCCCAGGCCTTAGGATTACTGGCAAAAGCTGGGGACAAGGTGGGTCAGGTATGTTGGTATTGAAGGCACAGAGGAGACAAGAGTTAACATCAGAAACACTGCCTGAGTAGTGGATGGGAACAAGATCTCTGACTTCCCTCTTTCCCTTCTCCCATAGTTCACCTCCTACCAGAAGCTGGGTGGACCTGGGAGTTCAGCAGTTAGGGCTGAGTACCCCCCCACCCCGAATGTACCCCACAGAAGAGAAGAGCTGGAGAGAGGCAAAGAACATATAAGGGTGAACAAGCCCAGGTCCTGGGCCACCTGTGGGCTCCAGAGCCTCAGTGGGGATGGACCAAGTGAAATGGTCTGGCTTCAGGGTTTTCATCTGAGGTGACAGTTTTCTTTGTTTCGCTTTTTTTTTTAAAAAGATTTATTTATTTATGCATACAAGAGTTGGGGTACAAGCCAGAGGCGTGGGCGGTGAGAGGATTCACCAGAGACAGATTGGGGAGCAAAACAGGCAGGTAAAATGAAATACCGCAGCAGTGGGCAAGGCAGGAGAGGTCTGATGCACTATGTGAGTCCTCTCTCAGGCCGAATCAAACTCGGAGCTGCTGTGGCGTGGATGCATCAGTGTGGCGTCCAACTCGCTGAGCCACCAGAGTTGAACGCTGAGCGTTCAACTCGCTGAGTCACCTCGCTGAGGTGACAGTTTGTTTCCAGCCTATCACTTCCTATCCTCTCCTTGTCTCCAACTTTCCCCAGTCCTCTATTTCCCAGATGTCACTGGAGTTGGCTGCTTAAGCTAAGTAATTCTTCTGTCTACAGTTGGGAAAAGAGGAGACACAGCAGGTCCATGTGCTATCAGGCTGTTAACCCACTGCTAGTATGCCTACTATTGAATTTTTTATTTTTACTTTTACTTTTTTAAATAGGTTTTTTGGTTTTTATTTTTATTTTTAAATTTTTGCATAGAAGAGCTGGGGTGTAGGCCAGAGGTGCAGGGGGTGAGAGCATTCACCAGAGACAGAGTGGGGAGCAGAACAGGCAGATTTACTGAAGTACATTGCTGAGGGAGCAGGAGCGAGACAAAAAAGGTCCATTGGGTCAGCTCTCTGGACAGGATAGAACTCAGGCTGTCACAGAGGGTCATCATGATGATAGCCCTGAGCCTTAACCCCTACGCCAACATGGAGGGCCTGTCTGCTATTTAAATGTCTGTGCACATGTGGTGCTTGGGCTGGCTAAGCCAGGTTGGGGAGGTGTGTGTTGGGATGGGGGGTGGTGGTGTGGGTATGTCAGGGTAACACCAATGGGCCTGCTGCAGACACTGCCTGGGACTGGTGGGTTGTCCAGGGGGTCAGGGTCACAGCATGGGACACCAGGGGAGACATCTCTCCCTGAGCCACCTTCAGTAATTCTTAAAACTCTGACCTCAAACTCAGACCCTGTCTAGGGAAGGTAAAGAAGAGAACATTGTTTGGGATTTTTGGGCAGTTTATTTGCCATTTGTCTCAATTGCTTTTTCCATCATCTTTATGAAACATCAAGTTTACAGACTCCCTCTGTATATTCTATTACTGAAACTAACCCAGAGCCATCCACACACTATCACACTCTAAATTTGGGGAAAGCTTCGGAGGGAGAATAATAACAAAAATAGTTTATTTTCCCAACTATAGTTCATCCTGTTGATGGAATAGAATTCAATCATTAAAATATTTATGCTGACATGGAAAAAATGTTTGTGTTATAGTGTAAGTGGGAAAAATTCTATGTCAAACAGTTAAGTGACGAATGAGCACCCAGTCCCTTAGAAAAATGTCTAGAAAGGAATAGATTAAAATAGTGTCTTTGTGGAATCTTACTATGATTAATTTTAGTGCGAAGAAACTAAATTTATTGCAGTAATTCCCCGTGTTCAGGAGCTGATATTTTTTTAAATTTTTTAAAAGTTTATTTATTTATGCGTACAAGAGCTGTGATACAGCCAGAGGTGTGGAGGCTGAGAGGATCCACCAGAGACACAGTGGGGAACAGAACAGGCAGATCTACTGAAATACACTGCTATGGGGAGCAGCAGATGAGACAGAAGATGTCTGCTGTGCCGTGTGGGTCAGCAACCAGGCTGGCGATGGAACTCAGGCCTTGGGGTAATAACACTGAGATTTAACCCCTAGGCCACCAGGGAGGCCCTTATGCTAAGTGATTCTTTTCCCTGCTTGTCACAGAATGCCCTCTTTTACATGTTGCTGCTTTCTAAATGCTAAACACTTTGTTTTCAAGTTTTGCTTCTATCCTTTCCTTTCATTAATGACCTAAATAAAAATGACTCTCTGTTATCATAGCAATTTAGCAGTATTTCTGATCCTTCCCATGCCCCAGATTTGTGTTCACGAGAATGTATCTGCTAAATTCAAGTTTGTGTCTTTTAATGTCTGATTACACAGATCTGTGGCTAACGCATCAGTGTGATCAACAAGACACTGGCTCCGGGGCCTCCCTGGTGGCGCAGTGGGTTGAGCATGGCACTGTGAAGCATCCATGGCACAGCAGTGTGGGTTCGATCCCCGGCCAGGAAGGGGACCCACATGGTGCAGCAGACCTCTCTTGCCTTCACCCACTGCTGCCCTCAGCAGTGTGTTTCAGTCTGCCTGTTCTGCTCCCGGCTCTGTCTCTGGTGAATCCTCTCACCTCCCACAGCTCTGGCCTGTACCCCAGCTCTTGTTGTATAAATTAAAAAAAAAAAAAACTAAAAAAAAAGATGCTGGCCCCATTCTCCCTAATTCTCTTTGTCAATCAGAAACAAACTGAGCTATCCTTCAAAATGAGAGCTGATTCTCATATTCTGATGGCATCTGCTGGCCCATGGCTTCCAGATTCTTCATGACTGCATAATCTAAACATAGTGCCATTTTCTCAAGATCATCAGGAGCAATAAATCAGAAAATGTGTTGGTTCATTTTTTTGCTCTTAGGATTATCGTCTTCTTAAGGTCATCAACCCTTTCTTTATCTAAACAATCATTCTCTCTTTAAAGTGAGATTTCATCTCTTTACATCATCAGGCCAAGTTGAACAAAGAGTTTTTGATGGGCAGTATTCAGTGATGATAATGCTTATGAAGTGCTTAGAAATCCCATATTATTCTAAAAATAAGAGACTTAAAGAGATTTCTGTTCTTCCTGAGGTTTACAGATTCAGTGTGGGGTAAAAGGCTTTTCCCATCTAACAGTCTTGAAAAGTGTGAGACTTGTTCTGCTCCTTGAAAACCTGATATGCAACTGTTAGCTCTGAGAGTGAGAATTTTTTCACTTTATTTTAATCAGATGGGCATTAATTTATTATAGCATTTTAGGAAGGGAATGAAAACCTATAGTGATTGTTTGTGCAATTAATCTTTCAAGCTTTCCCCCTGAATGTAGGAACATCATTTGTACCCTGTAAATTTCCACTTGGGTCAGTTAGATATTAAAAGCTGAACCCTGGGCCTCCCTGGTGGCACAATGGGTTGGTGCTGCACTGTGGAGCTTCTGCGGCCACTGCAGTGCAAGTTCGATCCCCCACCAGGGAGGGTGCCCACATGGAGCAGCAGACCTCTCCTGCCTCACCCACTGCTCCCCTCAGCAGTGTATTTCAGTCCATCTGACTGTTCTGCTCCCCCCTCTGTCTCTGGTGAATCTTCTCACCCTCCACTTCTGGCCTGTACCCCCAGCTCTTATATGCAAAAAAATAAAATAAAATAATAATGATAATAAAAGCTGAACCCTTGGTCCAGGAAGTCCCTTGTTCTCAGAGCAGCAGCCTCAGTCCAGTTCTTCACAGCTCACACAGCAACAGCACTGAGAGATGCTGCCCCCCCACCAGCCCCCGCAGGCTTCTGTGGTGCAAAGGTCAATCCTGCGCTATTTGGCCACAGTCATTGCCAGAGATAATGGAACTTTCAAACAGTGGTTCCCAGACTGCCTTCCTCTGTCATTATGGCAGCACTAGTCCAGATACTTCAAGGAAGATTTATTTTTGGGCTTCTCCAAGTTTCAAGATTTTTCTCATATATGGGAGCTACAGATGGTTGTGAGGAAGGAGTCAATTTCAGATCTTGGCACAAGGCCAGGGTCAGAGTGGAATAGAAAGTGGCAGGATGCTAGAGTCTGTGGTTTCCAAGGTTGGGGAAGACCTTGGATGAGTGTAGACACTCCAGAACTAGGGGTGTCTTTCTTATGACCTTGTTGACAACAGAAAACCTTAGGGCAGACGTTTTGAGTATTAGTAGCTTTTAGTAGTATTAGTAGCTTTTCAGATCTGACCCAGAATTCCCAACATGATAGATTATAAAGTCTGTTACATTTCCAGCAAAACTAAGAAAGCCTTCCTTGATTTTGAAGGAAACATCTGCTAACCTCCTTTCAACACAACTGAACTACTTGCTCACTTAGTGCTCCTCTGAGGCCCTAAAATAATGTGATTTATTTTTGGAAATAAATAAATAGCTTATTTTGATGGAATGTGGGAAAGGAACAAGTTAACAAGTAATAGAAATGTGATTTGATTAGGAAGTTGATGTGGGACCATGAAAGCAGAACTTTTAGACTTGGACATGGCAAGCTACTATGCTAGGCACTCTGCTTTGAGGGACTCTTCTCTGGACCTTTTCCAGACCTTCCTCTCCCAAAGGCATTAGGTGTCTATGGGGCTAAAGGTATGCCTCCTGCTAATCTTTCTTTCATCACGTCTCTGAGTAAGTGTGCTCAGGATACCTGAGAATTGCCCAGTCAATGTTCCAATGTTGCCCTCATCAGTGTATTGGAGCCTATCATTTGTGTAGCTTGGACATCTCTATGTCCAAGGGGTGACTGTTTCCACGGCATCATGTGGTTATAAAGGCTGGAATGGCTACAGCCCTAAGTGTGGGAAGAGAATGTGGAAATTTCTTCTGAAATGGCTGTGTTCCAGTCAGAACCCCAGGGCGTCTGGGAGAAAGCTTAGGTTTCAACAAGGTTACAAACAAATGTGTTATGGTATAAAGAAGCAGTGATGTTGAGCATTACAAAGTAGTGAAGTTGGTAGTGTGTATGTGGGAGCTCTTTTAGAAAGGGAGATCAGAGAAGTTGTCTCTAATGTGATGGCATTTAAGCAGAGACCTGAATGAAGTGAGGAGTTGAGGGTACTTGGACACAGGAGCCTGGAATAGCAGCAGGAGAATCCTTGAGGCAAGAGGTAATTTGTTTCAGTCGAGTATCAAGTCTAGCTTTTATGGATCATTATAAATATTTTTATTCTCAGAATAAATTGTGAAGTCATTGCTAGGTTTTGAGTAGGGGAATGACACAATCTCACTCCACCTTTAAAATCTTGACAATTAGGTAGTATATTACTAGAACAGTTTTTAAGACTTGTTCCAATTTATTAAGGACAGTTTTTTTTTAGTTGTAGAAAAATATACTTAAAATAAAACTTCCCATTTTAAGCATTTTTAAATGTACAATTCAGTAGCATTTAGTACATTCACACTGTTGTGCAATCATCCTCACTATCTCCAAAAATTTTTCATCTTAACGAGACTGAAACTCTGTATTAATTGAATAGTAGTGCATTTCCCCCTCTATCTAGCCCCTGTTTTGTCTCTATGAATTTGACTATTTTTGGTATCTCATATAAGTGGAATCATAGAGTATTTGCCTTTTTATGACTGACTAATTTCTGTTAGCATAATAATTTAAGGATTACCCATGATGTAGCATATATGAGAATTTCCTTCTTTTTAAAAGCTAAAAAATATTCCATTTTATGAATATATATATTTATGAATATATATATTTATGGATATATATATACACCACCTGTTATGTGGCCACTAATCTATAAGTAGATGGTTGCTTCCATGCTTTGTGAGTAATAAATAGTACTACAAACAGGGGTGTAAAAATATCTCTTCGGGTTTCTCCCTTCAGTTCTCTGGGCATATATACAGAAGTAGAATTGGTGGGTAATATAGTAATTTTATTTTTTTTAACTTGTTGAGTCTGGTGTACTGTTTTCCATATTGACTGCACTATTTTTCATTTTGATCAGCAGTCCACAGTGTTCATGTTCTCTACATTCTAGCCAACACTTGTGCTTTTGTTGTTCATTTATTTGTTTTAGATTTGGTACTAGTCCTAATCAGTTTGAAGTGGTATCTAATTGTAGGTTTGATTTGTATTTCATGAGCTTCTTGGCCATTTGTATATATTCTATTTTTTTCTTTTAAGTTTGGGATATGACCATTATTGAGCATATCTGTACAAAGGCAAGGGTCTGCTACTTCATTTCTGCATCATAACTAAAATTCAAACAGTTTTTAAAAAACAGTTAATTCAAACAATAGCTTTAACAAGACCTTAGATCACATGGATTTAAAACACCTTTATAGGACAGTGCTGTCCCAAAAAACTGTACACACATTCTGCTGAAGTATACACAGAACAGTCTTAAAAATAGACTACATGTTAGTTCACAAAAAAATTAATAAATTCATGAAGATTTAAATCATATCAAGCATATTCTTTTATCACAATGGTATCAAAATAGAAATCAGCCACAAAGCAGGACAAAACCTGATATATGGAGATTGAGCAACATACTATGAATGACCATTTGATAAACATGGAAATCAAAGATGAAATTAAATACCTGGAGATGAACATATCAGAAAATATGGGGAGCAAGAACAAGAAAGTATATATTAGGAAAGTATATAGGAATAGAGGCCCACATCAAGAACAAGAAAAACTCAAATTGATAAGCATTACCTCTCATCTCAAGATACTAGAAAAAGAACAAACAATACCAAAGCTAGAAGTATTTTATCCTTATTGATGCTATTATAAGTGAAATTGTTTCTTAATTTTGGGATTATTTATTGTCAGTATATGGAAATGCAACTAATTTTTATGTGTTTTTATCTTGCAAACAAAGTTGCATGATAAAAATGTGTTTATTCTAACTGGTATATTGTGTGTGTGTTTATGTGTATTGCGGGAGTCCAGCTCCAGCTAAGGCCAGGGTCCCAACAAGAGATTGCATCTGCTGATGATGAGGGAAGGCGGACAGGGAGTGAGAAGACACAGACACTCAAGGTGCAAGTATCTCCTGCTGACAGACTCAGCAGGTCTTTATTTTATACATTACAAGCAAGTGTGGGATTACATCAGCATGTGTACAGAGCAGGAAAATAACAATAATTACATTTTTTCTTAAAAACAATTGGGGTTTTATGATCTCCAACTAAGATTAATGACGTAAACTATTACAAAATGAAACCTTCCTTCGTGCAAAATAGCATATTCCCATCAGTATTTTTGATTGTAGTGGTTACACAGGTTATTTACTAATGTTATAGCAGTACAGCAACTTCGCACAGTCACAACCTAATGATTTTGTTTTTACTTGGAGTGTAGGATAAACTACTAGTCACAAGGCCTAAGATTAAAATAGTGTTAATGCTTAACAACAGGCCCCCAATAAAAGGGAAATATTAAAATTAAAACCTAAATTATATCCAAACCTCATATGATCTTTTAAAAGTAACTACTAACCTCACTATATCCTGAACCTAAAACATACAATCACAATTTAAGCAGAACAAAGGCAAAAGGGAGGGGATGAGGGAAGGAAGGGCTATTGTGACTTATTCATCACCTAGGAAACACAGAGCCTTTCATAATGGGCCAAGCTACAGAGGTCATTTCTTAGTTCCTGGGGCTAGTTCCCCATAGTAGATGTTCAGATTTGGGAAACTACTTACTAACTAACTTTTGAGTTATTATTATTGAGCCACCACATTCTGGTTACAACTTTTACTATCTAGTTTTTTGGTATCAGTGGTCTTTATCAATTTTAGAGGATTTTATCTTACATTATTTGCCAATCAGTAATTCATCATCAAAATGCATAGCAGCCAATTATTTTGTTTAGCAAAACAGCCAATCTTACAACCACGCCTCGTGGGTAATTTTCAGTTAGCACTCAGCATGCTTTTTACAAAATGGTGACATTAATATCAGCCAAAACAATGGAGATCCGGCAGGGGCCAGCTTGTGAGCACCCTGACATCTCAGGAGTGTCCCTCATGCCTGGTCCGGACCATTGTCAGACAGTACAAGTAGTGTAGGCCTCGCCAGTGTATGTTTGTACTCTAAGGTTTTCTACATATAAGATTATATCATCTGCAGACAAATAATATGACATCGTTTTTCCTAATTTGAATGCCATTTACTTCTTGCCTAATCTTACTGTAGCTTTCCATTTAAGAAATGATGAAGATTTTAAAGGGGGAGAGTGAAAAATGATTGAATTTGAGACATATTTTGCAGGTAGTGTTACAGGGCAACCCTAATATAAAATTGGTTTGCCTGACTGGGTCCTCACCCATGCGCTCAAAAGGCACTTATAATGCCCCAAATGCAGGCACACACAACAAAGGTTAATAAAGGGTTTTATTTACAAGAGAAGGGGAAATAGTGTAGTGAACAACACAAGGAGAAGAGAGGGATACAGATCCGTAAATGTCCTTTCTACCAGTTCTTCGGAGCTAGAACCCAATGGTGCACCAAGAGTTGGCTCCCAAGGAGAAAAGTGACCCCCCAAGGCCCACATGTCTGCTTTTATACTCAGCCTGGCTGTTTAACTCTACCCTCAGGTCCCAGTGATCTGCTCTTCGATAATGACCTTATGGGATTTGTAGTTCTTGGATATTGTAGGTCTGGAATGGGGGTCGAAGTCCATAACCTATTTATGTAATCCATTCAGGAGGATCCCCCCCCTAAAAGTAGGACACATGGCTTTGGTTGACTTGAATGTTGATTATGGGAGACCTGGCTGAATAATTGTGGTGCCATTTGATTAAATGGAGTAACGCGGGGAATGTAGTTTGGTAGGGAAAGAGAAAAGCTCTCTTTTGACTGTATTAAAGTTGACTATGGATGTGGAAAAGGTAGATAAAAGAGAAGAGGGAGAAAGCCTTTTGGGAAAAGTCTATATTGAGAAAAGGGGTGGAAAAAGAGGCACCAGAAACAGAAAACAATGTAAAAATACAAGAGGTAGAAAAAGAAACAAGAGAATCAGAGGAATAAGGAGAAATTTTCAAGAAAGTGGCATTGGGCCTCCCTGGTGGTGCAAGGGGTTAAGCACTGCACTATTGATAGAGGATAAAAACAGAGAATCTGGAAGGGAGGCACCATTAGGGCCAGGAACCTGTTCACATAGGAGGTGAGGATGGAAAGGGTTAGCTTAGCCATCACTTAACTATAGAAGCCAAGATCCTGAGGTGGTAGATGCATACTGGACCCCAGGTATGCAGACCCCTGAACCTTTCACATTCTACAGAGTTTACTCAAAGTCAACAAACAAGCCACTTCACCAGGGAGTGAGCCCCTCCCAAAGAGAAGATGATGATACCAGGCCAGTCTCTGCACTGGCTCTGGGCAGCCGTCCTTCTGCCCACCTATGACTATGCAGGTGCTTCTTTTCACCAGCTCTCTTCTCTGCAAGGCAGCACCCTTCCCTGCCTGCCCATGTCCTGCACATGCAGGGACTTCCCTTCACTGACGACCTCCCTCAGTGAATGCAGCTCTTCCTGCCCACTTGTGTCTAAACAAGTGTCCTTGACTCTCCTGTTCCTTTCCCTAATAAATCTGCTCTTTAAAATAACCAATGCCTCTGCCTCCTGGAGAAAGTTGTCCAGAAACTCAACACTCGCTGCTGAAAAGGGAGTTTTGGTGAAACCTTTCCCAGAGCAAACCCAAGAACCTTGCTCTCCAAACTCACAGACTCCAAAAAACGAAGCATCCAGCAGCCATTGCAGCTCGTGTTCGATCCCAGGCCAGGGAATGACCCACATGGTGCAGCAGACCTCTCTTGTCTTGTCCGCTGCTCCCCTCAGCAGTGTATTTCAGTCCATCTGCCTGTTCTGTTCCCCACTCTGTCTCTGGTGAATCCTCTTACATGCCACATCTCTGGCCTGTACCCCAGTTCTTGTATGCATAAATAAATCTTTAAAAAGAAAAATAAAATGGGCCTCCCTGGTGGCGCAGTGGGTTAAGCAACACACTATGAAGCAAACCTCAGCCACTGCAGCACGAGTTTGATCCCTGCTGCCGGCCAGGGAGGGGACCCACATGGCACAGCAGACCTCTCCTGCTGTGCCCTCTGCTCCCCTCAGCAGTGTACTTCTGTTGATCTGCCTGTTTTGTTCCCAGCTCTCTGTGGTGAATCCTATCACCCTCCACACCTCTGGCCTGTACCCCAGTGCTTGTATGCATAAATAAATAAATCTTTTAAAAAAAAGAAAATAGCATTGATAAACTGTGCACCAAATGGGGAAGAAAAATGAAGTCTGAGGAGGGAAATTTTTATAAGAGCAAAGGGGTGATCACAGGTTACTTTCAATTGAGCATTTTCAGCAGAGTGGGCAAGGCCTCCAGGCCTGAGTACAACAGAGTTGAAAAACGAGTAGGTACAGGAAGTGCTCCAAAAAATGCTAAAGTGATGGACATGTGTGGTGTTGATGTTGCTGTTGTCACTGGAACAACCATTTAAGAGACCTACAAGTTATTTAAAATCCCTGCCTTTAGCCCATCATTTCCCCTTCATCTGCTTTTGAAACATGCTAATTAATTACAGGGGTGGGGCTAATCCAAGCTTTGCCAGTTTAAAAGCCCTCCTTAACTGGAAATACTCCTCTTCTTGAGGAGGAACCCACACCAAGTTCTATAAAGCACTGACCAAAACTTTTTATTACCTTGCTACTGACTGACAGTGTTCTTAAAGTATAATTTGCTGTTTCACTTTTCTTTTTAAATGAGCAAGCTACTTTACTTGGAGAAGGCAGTCAGGAGAGGTAGAAGAGGCAGAAACCAAAGCAGCTTCAAGAAAGACACCTTCAGGTGAGCATTTTAATCTTTGCTTTGTTAATTCGGTGTTGAGAATTATGCCTTGCTTATCACTTCATAGTGAGAATAATGTTTCAAAAGTAAATTTATTTTGTTCCCTTATATATTTTTTAAACCTGGCAATTGAAAAAAAATGGGAAAGTACACAAAAATAGAAGAAAACAAAAACAACAGCTGAACTCTTGTTATTTTGGGGGTATTTCCTTTTTTTTACATATGCATGAATATATTTATGTATATAATTTGTTTGATTTTCTTAATTTTATTCAAATAGTATGACTTTATATTCATTTTTTTCACATTGCTATAAATTCTTCATCATATTGACTTGATATACTACTACATTGAGAAGATTTACTGAATTTCCCTCAAGCATTTCCCCTTTTTTTGACCATATAGCATCTTCCTATTTTTCGTATACCGGGTGTTATCTGAGTGTCCCACTGTGAGGCTGTAGAGGTAGCGTTATGTGAGATTGTCTTTTTCCATTCAAGGTTTCATTTTGGTGGGAGAGGATGCTAAGTCTGAGAGTGGTTTTACTCAGAGACACAATGAGGGAGTTTTCAAGGGTGTGTGCTTATGTGTTTGTTTCTTTGAGACCACAGTCAGTTCTTCTGCTAACATTGATGCTTAGTAATCAGCACAGGAGGGAAACTGTGGTACAGTGATAAGAAAGAAGTAGGGTACAAAGTAGCATCATTATGCATACTCATTTTTAAAAAAACACTTATATTTAAAGAAAGATAAAAGGAAACATGCACAAAAATTTAGAATTTTTCTGGTTGGTGGTAAAGTTTGTAATTTATATTCTTTTTTTTTTTTCAGCTTATATTCTCTCTCTCTTTTTTTTTAAACCACAAACATTTTTAAACCACAAACAATTCATTAAATAGAATTGACTTTCTGGTTGACCCTTTTCTAGATGAAATGTTCCCAATTTCTTTCATTTGGTCACAAATCGGTGGCCTATTTAATTCTCTGAGCTTTATACATTACTCTCAAGAATGTTATTATCAGGTAGCATCAATTGAAGATTTACCAAATGTCTGGCATGAAGTTAATCATATTATTCCCATTCTCTTAATTAATGTTCACTTTAGTCCTTCTCTGCAGATGAGGGTTTTCAAGCTAGAGAGAAGTTGTAAAAATGACCAAGAGACTTGGATGCAGGGGAGCTGGTGCTGCCCCCAGAGTAGATGGGAATCCAGGAAGGCTGCAGACTGGAGGTGCACATGGAGCAGCAGTTAGCCAAAAACCAAGGGTGAAGGGTAGTGGGGAGGGAGGAGGGTATCAGAAGAAGGTTTTTGTGGAAGAAGTGATGTCTAGAAAGAACCCTGAGGTCAGTTAAGTTATAGATAACCAGACAATGAGCTGGCGTGAATAGGTAAGAAATCCTGATGTATTCAGGGCATTGAAATAAATTCCATGAGGCAGGAGTGGATTTTACTGAAGGGAAAAGGGCAAGAAAAGATGGTGGATGACAAGATCCATATTGTGAAGAACCTGAGTTGAACTTTATTCTGAAGTGATGATGACTGTTGAGCAGAAGAGTAATGTGGTAAGGTACATGATTTGGAAAGGTCACTCTGGCTGCTGAGTGGAGAATGGATGTCGAGCAACAAACGTGGAAGCAAGAGCCAGTTAGGGGACTGAGTCTAGTCCAGGTGATACAGGACAGCCTGCTCTGGGACAGCCCTGAATGGGAGCATGGGAGGGAAGAAGGGGTTGGTGGGAGGAGACAGGGTGGTAAATGATCTGCAGAGCCGCTCCTTGCCCTCCCCTCTGGATATTACAGGTGCCTATGCCCCCCCTCCCACCCTCTTGCTAGAGCATGCCTAAAGGACTGTCCTGAGAAATTACTCAGGTTTTTGGTTTTCCAGACATATTGAAACCTGCTCTCCTTACTGTTTGTTTCTTACTGTGTATTCAAGGACCTTATAGCTGGCATACTAAAAAGTGCTTAGACTTTTCTTCTCTTGGCAGCAGGCAGGTTTGAACAAAAATAATAATGCACTGAATGTACAACTTACCAGGCTCAAGGCAGCTGAGTTGGAGGCGGCTTTCACCAGTGTCACGAGTGTCATCTCCATTCAATATCTCAGAGAGGACAGTGTTTGCTAATGTTCACACAGACAGCAAGAGAGAGAGAGCTAGCATATGAAACCTGTGGTGATTTACTCCCAAAAGTTTTCCATGATACTTCCATAATGCCTCTCTCTAACTTGTTCCAGGAAATATGATGTTTGAAATTCTACCTTTGTAAATAATTCCTTTTTCCTAAGAAGTGAATTTAAGATGGACTATGAATGCCTAGATAGGAGGGAAGAGAAAGAGAAGGAGTTTGTTCTTGAATAAGTGGGCTTGAGAGCCATGACCATAGTTGCTGTGATTATGGCCAAGGAGAGTCTGAACGCTAACACAACCACTATGAAATTTCTAGAAGAGTAAGACAGTGACACTTGAGTTAACACTTGCTGATTTTTCCCTTTCTTCTGTCTTTGGAATCAGAAGATCTGGGAATCAAAGACTCAGATGCAGAACCCTTTTGTGACCAGTCAGAAACTGGGTTAAGAACAGAAATCTTCAATCTTCTTTAATAAATTGATGAACTGATTAGAAAAAATGTTTGAGGTGTGTTAGATTTACTGATGTTAGATGTATTGCTGCTGGAAGCCTGCTGCCAGAGTGTCTCCATTACCTTCCCCGGAGAAGTCATGGCGGCAATTAAAGACAGAATGCAAAAAGACTGGACTAAGAAATATGTCCTTGCCCTGTTATCTCCTGGCTCTGTTCCCTAATCCACTGGCATAAAAACCCCTCACCCCAGGCAACAGGCGCAGTTCCCTCCCCCAGCTGGTTGGTCCTGGGAGCTTGCCAGAGAGCTCAGTCAGTAAAACTTCTGTCTTTGTTGCCACTGTGGCTCTGCCTATCTTTTCTAGCACCTCTGACATTTTGTCTGATCTTACAAGGTGTTCTTAGAAGATTAAATCCATAATCAGCATTATAGAATCATAAATTATACTGACAGAGACGAACTGAGAAAAGAGAGAAGACCTTGAGTCTAAATAATGCTTAAAAAAATGAAGTCATGTCCAAGGAACTCAAGCTCTCCTTATATGTTGTTTGTTTATGTTGAATTTGCATTTGTTTATTTATTGTAGTGGCTGCATGTTAGTGTTAGTGTTTGGAGAACATTAAATAATGAAAGAATGGGATTTAGCAGAAGCTTCATGAGCTTTGCAACCTCTAAATGTGGAGTCCTAACCAGAGGACAAAACTGAGACAATAAAACGTAGACCCCAGAGGAGAGGTAGGAAGAAGGATGTCAGGGATAAAGATTTGGAAGCAGAGACAGGCCCCTCACAGCTGCAAATAGTAACCTCCTATAAGGGTCAGTCCTTGCTACATCCCCGATGATAAGTCATTCTCTTAAGATTACACAAGAATGAAATTATGAAAAGACCCCAATTTTACGGTATAGTTATCCCCAAATGAGTCTATAATCTAGAGTCATCCTTTTGTACAAAAAATTATCTATAAATGGAGTAGATTTTCAGTCCTCATTACAAGAAAGAAATTGTAATTATGTGTGGTAATAAATGTCAGCTATATTTACTGTGGTGCTTATTTTAAATTGTACACAAATATTGAATTATATATTGTACACCTGAAACTAGTACAATGTTATCTCTGAGTTGTACTTCAATAAAAAAAAAAGGAACTTTGGAGGAGAATATGAAACTGGCAAACCAAGCAAACAGAGGGGAAAACTTGTCAGCAAAGAATAAAAAAAGGCAGTGATTATCAAACACAATCCAACAACGATACTGAAAATATCTGACATTTTGGTCACATCAAAACTTCCAAATTGTGGATTTGGAAAGATCTTTGCCCTCTTGGTAGCTTGAATAATACACATCTGAGGGTGCCTCTCCGTCTGCCCCTGGGCGCCTTTGGTGGTGGATGCCGGTTACCACACTTCCTGTGGGCTGAGTTTCTCCTTTCAGTGGAAGAAGGTCACAAGCAGGCTAGGCTGTGCTGTAAGCCAACTCCCCCTCCACCACCACCAAACTGGGCCTCGCTGTCAGAGTTTCAAGAAGTCTCAGCAGTGTGAGTCCAGGCTGAGAGAGAGGCAGACAGCAGAAGGTGAAGGGCACCTGTGGATCACCCTGGGAGAAATCACCAGGCAAGTTGACAGCCCAAGCTCTATGACTAAAAGAAAGTGTTCTTATTAGAAAACTTCATGCCACAGGGTATGCCCTAAAACTGGAAACCAATAAAATGAAATTCAGAAGATAGTTTAAGAGTTTCTGAACTTTCTCTGAACAGTCTAGAATTTGGCTGGGAGGCAGGTCAGAGAAAAGGGTCTGTTAACACTGCCCCTTTTCATATGGGTCCCATTTTGGTGGATTCCTGAGGAATCTGAGGTGAGATGGTGGGGAACTGGAAAGTTTTAAAAGAAGACAATTCCATTAGGCAGTCACAGGGAGAAGCTTCCTGATGCTTTTCACCCCCTGCAAGGATTCTCTGGTGGACAAGATAATTGCTTGTTAAAACCTTCCCACCCCTGCTGCAAGGACTCATTTCTAAATGCCCCAAGTTGAACCCATTTTCCCCCTAAATAACATCTTCCTTTCATGTCCCTTTTATTAATGCAAGGCACCTTTATCTCACCAAAATACCTTACAGGTTCCTTGACTCCCTTTTCCTTAACTGTTCATAATGAGTCCTTCCACAGCTCCAGTCAATTTGCTATTATTTTTATTTTAGGTACATCCACACTGCTCTAGAGAATAACAGTAGGATACCAACCAGTGTCTCTGAACCTGACTGTGACTCTTAAACTGTCCTCCACCTGTTGTGATAATGATCCCTCTAAAATGCAAATCTGCTTCCCAGAAGATTTAAGAAGTCTGATTGCCCTTAGGATAAAACCCGCACACCTTATCTTAGATAGTCCACGTCAGACCACCTCCTTCAGTCATGCTCACCTAGATTATGTTCTTGTAGTTCCCCAGACTTGCATGTGCTCTCAGCCACAGACCTTTATACTAAGGTCCCTGTCTGGACCCTGACCCTCCTCTTTCATCAACCTTTCCCTCAGCACCTTAGAACACCACCTCATCCACCAGGTTATCTGGAGCCACTCCACAGGTCCCTGAGGCACTCTTCATCTTTCACGCTGAGGACACTTTGTGTCTAGTAACTTCTCACCTCTGCGAATAGAGCTTTGTCTATTAACTTGTCTGAGTTACTCACCATCCTGGATGTTCCTTTGGGTCAGAAATTGTCTGTGCAGGGTGTAGTGGATGTGGCTCAAGGACAGGCAAGACAGCATGTGACCGAGAGCTATTAGCTGGGCTCACAGGCCTTCCTGCCCTAATGATGCATCAACTTGGGCATACAAGCTATTCCATGTATCTGAACTTAGGTTTTTCTAATCTCTAAAATTATTGCTTCAGAGTACAGGAGTAGCTGAGTATTAATTGAGTGAATATACATAAGGAAATTTGCAGAGTATCTTCCAACAGAGTTAACCTAATGCAGGTCGGCTGCTCTCCCGTGGAATGCAGGTGCATGTGTGGCTAGAGAAGGAGCTGAGTAGACAGGAAATGTGCTTTTCCAGAGCCCTTGGGCAAGTCTGCCTAAGGCTGGGTGCTTGAAGAGGAGGATAGAGAGGGCGCCTGACAAGATCAGAAAGCAAAGGGCCCTGATGTCAGAGTACCAGGAAGATCTTCAGAGTGGGAGTCTGAAGGTCCAGGAGCAATGGCCAAACAGGAGATTTAGAGCCTCGTAGTAATCAGAGCCCCGAGTCTGCCAGTTCTCCTTCCAGCTGACCGCGTAGCTGCTGCTGTTCTCTGCCTCCCAGTGCGATGCACAAAACCCCATTATTAATTCAACGTCTTACCATTAATTCCTTGTAAAGATGATACAGATTTCTTTAGAAGTTTATCTGCTCTTTAGCATTTTACCACCACTGGTTGTGTAATTGCACATTGCTACTGCTCTTCAAGATATTGAAGTAGGCCTTAAGGGTCTGGAGACCTCCCGGGGTTGCTCTTAGTTCTTGTCTTCCGTGAGCAAAGAATTTAACATCAAGAACAAACTCACAGAAAAGCAAGAGATTTATTGATAGATAAAAGGAAGGACAGGAAAGCTGCCTGAGCAGATAGTGGTCCCAAGTGGGTAACCACTGGGACCCACAAGAAGTAGGTCCTTATATGGGTATAGTATGCAAAGAGTAGGGGTTCAGCCATTGGACACCTCCACATTGTGTCTCTTGCTGATTGGTAGGGCCCACCGGGGTCCCTGGGCTATCAGGGGGAGGGGAAAGGGAACACCCTCCTGGTTCCCACTGAAAAATAAGATTGTTTCTTATTCAGATTGATAAATAGATTAGGGGCTTGAGGCACCCTGTTCCTAACTGACTGCCTGTAGCCATGTCCTAACTTCCTCCTTCAGTACGTTTATGTTGGTGTGTGCAGCTATATAGTTCTTTCAGTTCTGAGTTCGGGTTGCCGGCCCTGGCTAAGAGCTGAAGGTAAGCTACCTGTGGGCACTCGGTCGGTAGTGATGGCGGGACAGATGTCTGCAACAAGGTCTTAACGATGCTTTGGGGGTGCATAAAAAGTTTTTCCCCTAAGTGTAAATGAAATTAATTTTTATGAGGCTTTGCATCTTTGTTATGACCATAAAAACATTCTAAGTATCAACATCAGCAATTTGTCTTCATCAGATTTTAACTGTTCATGAAGCATTTTTTATTTTCTTCATAACCAAAATATAAAATCTCTCTGTTGTTTCTTCCTTGTTGTTTTATTACCAGTAAAGCTACAGGAAACAAAGTCTTAATTATTTTTTGGTCCAAGCCCCCTTTCAGCACAGGAAGCTGTGTACATGCTTCTTGCTCCTCTTTCTTTAAGGCAGGAATTATGCTGTCAACTTATTTCCTAATTTCCCTTGAATTTACCTCTTCATCTATTTTCCTGCTTCCTGTCACATCCTTAATTGGTCTGGCTGATTTTTACAGCCACATCTAGCAGGCAATTTTTTTCCTTTCCTTTTTTTTTTAACAGTCTAATGAAAGTCTGCAGCGAGGTGTAGCCAAATGTATTTTATATGGGCAGGAAAGAACAATTACAATGTTTTAAAGGTTCCTTAAGATAAATTATAGAACTAAATGGAATTCTGGATCTGTGCTGGCCCTGCTTTTAGCCTGTGGCTGTTAGTTAAATGAGGCGTTTGAAAAGATGTTTGTGTATTTTCTTTCTTTTTGCTTTCCAGGGATTAAGATGCAATTGGAAGCAAACCAGCTTCTGTAGTTATCCTCTCCTTACAGCTGCCTGACAGCTGTCCAAGGGGAGTTATTCCCTCTCCCCTCTAGCCTCCTGAGGGGCCCAAAATCAATCTGAATCTCAGAGGAATCAAAGCAATGCTAGTAACACTGTAATTTCAGGGTTTCGGGCCTAGGCTTCCAGCCAGGAATGGATCCCAGGCTGCAGTGGCAGCGCTGAGTCCCAGCCACTAGACCACCATGGGTTGGCGTCTCACGAAGCCACAGCAGAAACTTTGCAGATGCTCAGGCAAGTAAGCAAGAAGAGACAGATTTGTTTAGAGAAAGAAAAAGTTTATTGAGGAGAAAAGGAGCAGAAATAAAGTGGGACTACCAGGCCAGGGAGGGGCAAACGAGCTGAAGTGGGGTCATGTCTCAGGGAACGTGTACCTTTTTTCCCTAATTATTCTAAAGCTCTACCAGTCTCTTTGTGATTGGTTACTTCTTGGTGGTCTCACTCACTGTCCTAACTCACTATCTTTGTGCCCAGAACTAGCCCTTATCTTAGCATCCTTTTCTTTATCATCCTTGTTTGGACTGTCTTTTTGTCCCTAGTGCAGGGGGGTGTTTGATTAGTCCCCTTTGGAATTTTCTGCCCTTATCTCTGGAGCCTTCCTTAACTCTCTGAAGTCCCTGTCTACATTGTCCTTGGAGCTGCCTAATTATCCCTAACTTGCCCTACTTGACCTAGGACTCACTAGGATTCTGTTACTTGTGGAGTGGATCGGATCCTAAACCTGTGCCTCATTTCTAAAACTGGGCTTCTGTCTTACTCAGAGATCTAGACCCCACTCATTAGGAGAAATGGATCACTGTCTTGGGATCCCTGGTCTGAGTCTCTGTGTCCAAAACTTCGTTTAGGCTTTCTAGGACTCAAGACCTTTCCACATTGGCCAGACCTCCTCTCAGATCCAAAGTCCACTCCTTGAACCAAAGTCTGGCAGTAAAAGGGCCCTGCTGCTTGCAGACTGGCTTCCCAGGAGTTCTGCCTGCTTCTCCAGTTGCTCAGGTTGTCCCTATTGCTAGTCCCCCAGACCCCTCAATTCCTTCGTGTATCATCTGTAACCACTTTTTGTTTGGACGACCTCTTGTCTGTGGTCATATCTGCTGGATTCCATGCTCTGCCTATGATAAGGGACTTCCCCAGGACCTGTAGCTGACAGTGTCCCCGAAGACTTGCCACACCCCAGCAAGAGAGGAGTAAGGGGCTGAGGCCCAATGCTCCGGCTGTCCTTAACATTGCAATTCACAGGCCCTGTTGGCTTCGTGATGAGAGAGGAAATGGTCTTCATTGTCAAAAAGTTTAAGGAAGGAACTGACTACTTTCAAGTCTACTTGTGCTTTTTCAATCATGTCCAGTGCCTGTTTGATATAGGATACTTCAGAATCCTGATTCCAAACTCAGGATCTTAAGACTAAAGTAGGTTCTACATGGTCATATGGGCAGGATTCTGTCCTTTTCAAAATGGAACATTTGAAATGGAGCCTTCCCATGAGAATCCCTCTGGCTGACTACATGCCAGTCTTAACTCTCTTGCCTTGTCTCCTTATCCCCTAGACGTCTCTGTGTTAACTCTGGCTCTAGTGCTCTGCTTATTCAGAGTTGATGTATAATTGTGACATCTCTCCTAAATTCTAATATAGGTGCTCCTCACTGCAGCTAATGGTCCCTCCATTCTCCCTATGATTCAAGCTAGAATCCTCAGAATTGCTGTTGAGACATTTCAAAAGGAGAGACCTGTTATCCATGTAATCAGAATTAAGGTCCTGGTGTCTTCTTAGAAACCGGATATAGTCCTCATTCATTTTGTTAGTCGACTCCTGGGTCTCAAGAATTACTTTATGGAAATCAGATTCATAAGGGACTATATTTAACCCAGAATTCTGATTTGTATATTTATAATTAAGGAGGATTCTACTTTCTATTGGAATCTCTAATTTCATGATCCACAATCCATTCATCCAGAAAGGCATAAGTAGATGGCTTATCAGAAGGTTCCTATGTAGGAATAGACTCCAGACAAAAGACTGGAGTTGTCTTGAGAGATTTTAGTCACAAATATGTAAGAATAATCTAGAAGTAGGCAGTTGTTTTTGTAGGTTGTGCCTTTCTAACGAACACCAAGATTCTACTTTTTACACTTCATGCAACTGTGAGAATTGTGGTCACCAGCTCAACCCTGCTATCAGAGTGATGACAGATGCTGAAGCTAGTTTATTCCTGCATGTTGCCTCACAGGATGGCAGTGTCGGGCGTGGCATGGGATGAGAGAGATTGCTCAAAGTCCATGAGAAGCCTAGAGGGGCTACAATGGCAGAAATGAGCTACCCTGATCAAAAGGCAGTCTCATATTTATTAGCATCAAATACAAAGATGAGCAAGGATGTGTGGAGGGTACATGGCCAGGAGTGTGCATGTGCGGGGGATGCATTATTGGGGATGTAAGCTAGGGTGGAATGACAAGGGGCTATTTCTTGGGGGGGGGGCTCCATTATTCCTGTCAGTCTAAGCATATTAACTCTATTCTAATACCTGCCTCCTCTTTTCTTTTTTTTTTTTAAAGATTTATTTATTTATGTACACAAGAGCTAGGGTACAGGCCAGAGTTGTGGGAGGTGAGAGGATTCACCAGACAGAGTGGGGAGCAGAACAGGCAGATCAACTGAAATATACTGCTGAGGGGAGCAGTGGGCAAGGCAGGAGAGGTCTGCCTCTCCAAGTGGGTACCCTCCGTGGCCGGTGATCGAACTCACGTTGCTGTACCATGGATGCTTCACAGAGCGGCGCTCAACCCGCTGCCCCCTGCCTCCTCTTTTCAGCAGATAGTGGTTTCCCAGTACATTCCTCATCCCAGGGCATTTGCACGACCCTACACTAAGCTGGCAAGCAGGAACTCTGGGCACCAAGAAAATATCCTTGAGAACAAGGGAGGCTAGGGACCCCACACCCACATTCATTTATGAAAGTGGAGCAACTAGGGAGCATTTGCCCAATGTCAAGTATACTTCCTCTCAGTCTCTCCTTTAATCCTTGCAACTCTATTAAATATATGCTACATATCCTTATGAGTTGAATTATTATTACCACCACTCCGTGTCCCCCAAGATATGCTCATGTCTAATCCCAGGCTCCTATGAATGAGCCCTGTTAGGAAATGGGACTTTTGCAGCGATACTTAAGATGATATCATATTGAGAAAAAAAAGATGATATCATATTGGATGGGTCCTAAGCCCAAGTGACCAGTGTTCTTATAAGAAGACACAGTTAATGGGAGGATGATGTGAAGTCAAAGAAGGAAAACACCATCTGATTCTTGAAGTTAAGAGGCTGGAGTGATGAAGCCACAAGCCAAGGAACATCAAGGATTGCTAGTGACGACTAGAAGCTAGAAGAGGCCAGGAAGAATTCTCCCCTAGAGCCTTTGATGGAAGATTTTCCCTGCTGACACCTTGAACTTCTAGCTTCCAGAACTGTGAGAGAACAGATTTCTGTTTTTTAAACCTCCCAGTTTGTAGCACTCTGTGGAAAGGCAACCCAGTGGAATTGATACAATCTACATTTCATCAATGAGGGAATGAATGCTCAGAAATACTAACTTAACCCAAAGTGCTTAGAACTCCCTGATTCCAAATATGTGACACTTGGTAGTTGATCAGACCTATTAGTCCAGAATTCTCTTTCATCAAAAGAAAAAGGCTAGCAGTTCTTACAACAGACTGAAAAACAGAGGCCCAGACTATCATACTCAGGTCAAGAATATATATCCCGGGCCTCCCTGGTGGCGCAGTGGGTTAAGCAACGCACTATGAAGCAAACCGCAGACACTGCAGCATGAGTTTGATCCCTGCCACTGGCCAGGGAGGAAACTCACATGGCGTAGCAGACCTCTCCTCCCTCGCCTGCTGCTCCCCTCAGCAGTGTGTTTCTGTCAGTCTGCCTGTTCTGCTCCCCACTCTGTCTGGTGAATCCTCTCACCTCCCACAACTCTGGCCTATACCCCAGCTCTTGTATGTATAAATAAATAAATCTTTAAAAAAAAAAAGAATATATATCCCGCAAAGCCATATTCCAGATACGTTATATATTTGCGTTACCATTTCTCAGGTAAGATTTTATAGAACAGTAGTCCTGTGGGATATTAGCATGTGTTAATATGTAAAGAATGTTTTCAGATCAAAAAGGGGGACAGATAGCCCATCAGGCTTTTTCCTCCCTGTGAGGATCCCATGAACCATTAATATGCATTATGAATCTCTAAAAGAGCTTGCTGTGTTTCTGAGGCTGATTTGAATATGGGGAGTCTTTTCTTTTACAGAGTATCTCGATGGATTTCATATTCTGTGGAAGATACTTTGGGAAGTACTAAGTTAAAGAAAAAAGTTTTCATTTTACATCATTTACACACCAGTCATACTTTCTGAATTGTATCTCACATAGGTCTCTGAAGAAGAATTGAAAAACATCCTTGTTACATGAGAAATATATTTGCAACTGTCACTTAGGGTAGGTTAATTTAACGTTTTACCAGTCTCTTCCGTTCTTTAGATAATTATGTGGATTCTCAGACAAAGGCCATTAGGAACATACCTGCATTTGAACAAAGTTGGGCTTATTGATTTCTATCATGGGAGAAGGCACAACGTACAAAACTGGGATGCCTCGTAAAGAGGATATTACAAAGGAATTGTTATAGGATTTGTGCTTATGTTAGGTAATTTGGGATTAAGTTTTAAGGAAGCAAGACATTGCAGAAAAGAAAATGGCTAGCAGTTCTTATAACAGACTGTAAAACAGAGACCCAGGCTATTATAATCATACCAAGAAAATATATCCCCCAAATCCACCTGTTCTTTTCAAGACATTCAAGGAGCAATTCCTCCCTTTCCTATTTCCATCAGGGGCTGGGTCTATAGTTTATTCAGTTGTAGCAAGAAGTGTTTCCTCTCACATAAAGTTCTCTTTGGCTAGCTAAGAAGAAATTAAGGGTGATGTGATTATCCCCAGCAACTCTGCATAATGAATTTACATTTAAACCAAGGCTTGGTCAAAGACAAAGAAAGACAGACACTAGTTAAAGTGTTAAGGACAGGCTTTAATCAGTAATATACTATTGCAACAGGAAAAAGTCCAGCATGAAGTGAACTTAGTTTCCGTTTCTGTAGATTGAAGGAATAGCTGAGCAGGGGCTCAGTGAAGTCAGGGAAGTGAAAAATTGCAAAAATCAGGAAGAGTGGCTTAATCCATGGGAAACGCCTCTGGATTTGCCAACTGGTGCTTATAGAGGTTGGTCTCCTACTCTCCCACAGAGGCTGGGAGACAGGGCCTCTTAATCAGTTGCTGGATGGAACAAATTCTTTTGCCAGACTTTCTCAGGCTATACGAAAAGTCGTGGTGGGCCTCCCTGGTGGCGTAGCAGGTTGAGCACCACACTGTGAAGCATCTGCGGCACAGCAGTGCTAGTTCTATCCCCTACCAGGGAGGGGACCCACATGGTGCAGCAGACCTCTCCTGCCTAGCCTACTGCTCCCCTCAGCAGTGTACTTCAGTGGATCTGCCTGTTCTGCTCCCTGCTCTGTCTCTGGTGAATTCCTCTCATCTCCTGCGACTCTGGTCTGTACCCCAGCTCTTGTATGCATAAATAAATAAATCTTTAAAAAAAAAGAAGTGGTGGTTATGGCCATGTTAGAGATGTGACTTGGAGTTGGTAAATACCAGGTTAGTGTAATTCAAGTCTTTCACAGGCCACATTGGAAGCCTCAAGTGGAGGGTTCAGAGGAATCTGGCTAGAGTTAGATTAAGGAGAGAATTTTTATAAGCTCCCAAGCAGCCCTTGTATAATTTATGACTTTTGTCAGGGTCAAAGAATAGTTTTGGATGATCTTTTCCTGTTACATTATCCTAACCCTGGTAGCTGTTGCTTGCACAGTATGATAGGATCAAGCATTGTTCTGGAAGTTCTCCCAGATAGTTTGTGCTTGCTACTTTCAAAGGTTTCTGTGTATTCTTTTTAAAAAAAAAACATGATTCATTGGAGGGGTCGTAGTCTTAAACACATGCCATTATCTAACAATTATCCTGATACCCAGCACATGTTATTACTGTATGGAAGATTGGAAATAAGTGTGATGTCCCATGAGAAGTATGCTAGTGGACCAAAGACTGTATTAATATTGGGAATGTAAGAATTATTTGTCACAACAAGAATGAACCTGCCCCTTTACTTGAGCTTATGTAATATGAGGAGTCACTGGACTCCTTCAGTGGAATTCAACATGTCCTGCAAAGCAGGCTGGAATGTCACTGAATGAACTAAACCACATTTATCTAGGATAGGGTTGTTCTTTGTTCCCAAAGAGTTAAGCTTTGTTGTTAGATTTATTTACTTATTTTTTTTAAATTCCACAGGTAAAATTTATTTATTTTTTGTTATTTTTAAATTTTTTTCTCATCAGATTTATTTAATTGTATTTGAGAACATCTGTAGTCCCCAGGGAGTTCCTACCACCATTTCACCCATGCACCATCACCTCAAACCCTTGTGCTCTTTATGCTCTCCTCCCTGCCTTTGCCCTCCCCTCCCTTCACCACTCCCTCCCCACATGTTCCCTTTGGTTTATCTTTAACCTTTTGATCTTGTTGAGTTTGTTTGTTTTTGGTTGTAATTGCCCATTTCATTGAGCTTTCTTTTGTTTTTTGTTGTTGTTGTTGTTTTCTTCTTTCTTATTTTTTGTTGTAGTTGTTGTTCTTTCACATTCCTCCTAAAAGTGAAGCCATCCGATATTTTTCTTTTGCCTTCTGACTTGTTTCACTGAACTACCATATGACCCAGCAATCCCACTCCTAGGGATCTACCCAAAGGACACAAAATCACTGATCCAAAAGAATACCTGTACCCCCATGTTTATTGCAGAACTATTTATAATTGGTAAGACCTGGAAACAACCCAAATGACCAAAAGTAGATGACTGGATCAAGAAGATGTGGTACATATCCACAATGGAATACTATTCAGCAATTAAAAATGATAAATGTTGCTAGATTTATAAAGACTAAAGGAAGAGCTATTTGTTGATATAGGGGTTAGTATACTATATATATGATTGAAGTTAGGAATTGATTATGTGAGGGAAACTTAAAGATGTGAAAAGATATATGGAATAAAATGTACTTTTCAAGGTGTTTTTAAAATGTTATCAAATTTTGTCAGAATCAGTTAAATTTAGAAGTGTGACTACAGTTTTAAGAAAAGCATGCCAGAGAGTTTTATTTTTTTCTTACATGGCAGAAGACCAGAATGAGTCATAACATGAAGTTAACAGAGGGGACCAAATTAAAATTATGGATAACACTGGTAGTAAAGGGAGAAAACAGGGTTGCTAAAAATAATAATAATAATAATAATAATAATTTTGTTGTCTTGTGTCCAAGCTGTCTGCTTCTGCCCAGTACTTTTTTTGTGGTTTTGGGAAGAAGCTATCTACTTTTATAAATTAGTAACCTCTAGAGAATTTCTAAAAATATTCAGTTTGAGGTCTCTAAAGGATTGGATTTGCAGTACTTAAAGTGAAGTTATGTATGTATTTTTAGTTGAAAAACATGAATTCAAAGATTAAGATATTGGAGTCTTAGTGCTGTGTTAGTTGTTAACAATACCCACTAAGATTCTTCCTGTTGAGAATCAAGAGAAATTTTTCTCTCATATCTTTTGCAAAAGACCAACTCTTGGATTCAAATCACACAAAACTGTTTTGTTGTATATTTTGGAAATGCAACTTCTGGCAGTAGTCACATTGGATTTCAATGAGATAAAACCAAGAATTGGAAGTAATTCCCAAATGCATGAAGTCACCTGTTACTTTGCTAGTATAGGTAATCACATGAAGCAGTTTTGTAAAACTCTACTTTTATTATGGCTCTCTCCTTAGGTAATAGCAAAGCAACTCAAGCTTCTTTAACTCATCATCTATTTTATAGAAGACCTCATAGTGTCAGGATCTTGTAGTGTTTCTTTCATGAGCATTTTGAACTCATGAATGAATCCAAAATCATATCTTCATGTCAGCATAAATATTTGTTCTGTCATTAACTTGCCAATCTGGGTAAAGACAGTTAATTTAGCCAGCTGAAGTTATTTTGGGGTAAAGCTTGTATTTCAGGGGTAAATTCAGGTCAGCAATGGCATAGACTATTTGACAGTTTTTAGTTTTTCAAGTATGAATCAACCAACAAACAAATGGAATCAGCAACACCCAAGTGGGTATCTAGAAGATTCATACAAGGTGTGGATAGTTCCTAAATCAACATAGTCAATCATAGTCTGCTTTTTCCACAGATGAGGAGGGTAGCTGGGTTGAGAATATTACAGTGATGAATGTTGATATTTGAAGGGAAACCAACAAAATTGCATAGGAGGATATGTGGCTAGCTAAAAGGTTCCAAGTTATTCCTATCAATACAATGAATCTATACACTAGGAAACATTAAATTTAGTGGTGATCCTAGAACTAAGTTTACTACAGGCTTGCTGCAGTTGCTACAGCTCTTAGACAAAATAGTTATGTTGTGGCTACAAATCTAATGACAAATTGAAATAAGCAATTTATTTCTGATGATTCCCATATAATTGAGTAGAACTCATAATGTCTATTCAGACTTTTCATGACAAAAACAGAAAGAAAATTTTGTGTATCTAAATCCAGTGAAAAAATATTTTGACACAGTAATTTTTGTGTTTAAGAGTGAGTATGCATCTTTTAACTTAAAATGTGTACTCCTTGAAAGATAATTATATCAATATTATCTTTTATTTAAGGCTTATTAAGAAAATCACCTTTCTTTATAAGTTGTCAGTCTTTTATTACTAAGTTTGGTAAGCAAAAGTGCTATCATAATCATTTTAAATTAAATTTTTTAGGGTTATTATCATATATATGTTGAATCTTATCAAATGCTTACTTAGCATCTATTACTATGATCATGATTCTTATTTTTCCTTTGTTGATACAGTGAATTACCATTGATTGATTTTTGGATGTTGGACATCTTTACATCCCTGGAGTAAATCACACTTGGTCACGATGAATGATTCTTCTAATGCATTATTCAACTCAGCTTGCTAAGATTTTGTTGAGGATTTTTGCATTGATGTTTATCAGGGGTATTGGACTGTAATTTTCTTTTTCTGTGTGATGTCTTAGTATGCTTTTCATATCAGAGTAATGCTAGACTCGGAAAATGTGCTTGGAAACATTCCCTTTTTCCTAATTTGGAAGAATTTGAGAGCGTTATCAGTTCATCTTTGAATGTTTGGTAAAACACACTAGTAAAACCATCTGGTCCTGGGCTCCTGTGTTTTGGGACATTTTTGTTTACTATTTCAATTTCCTTACTTGTAATTGGTCTGTTCAGTTTTTCTATTTCTTCTTGATTCAGTTTCGGAAGATTATATAACTCTAAGAAATTTTCCATTTCTAACGGGTAAATACCAGACAGTTTCACTTATATGTGGAGTATAGAAAAACCAAATGAAAGGTAAAGAAAAAGTTGAAACAAGCAAGCTGACCATAGAACTGAGGCATACAGGGGCCTCTCTGGTGGCACAAAGGCTAAAGCCTCTATGCTATGAAGCTAGTGGCAGCCACTGCAACATGAGTTCAATCCCTGGCCAGGGAGCTAGCCCACATGGCACAGCAGATGTTTGTTGTTACTTCCCCTCCTTGATTTCTGACTCTATTTATTAGACTTTTCCCCTTTTTTCCTTATAAGCCTAGCTAGATATTTGTCTATTTTATTTTTTTCAAAGAACCAGATTTTTAGTATCATTGGATTCTACTGATCTAGTCTTGTTTTGATTTTTGTTTCATTTATTTATAATTATTATTATTATCCTTCCTTCTACTGGCTTTCTGTTTTGTTTGTTTTTCCTTTTCTAATTCCTTAACATGTAAGGTTAGATTCTTTATTTGAGTTCTTTCTTATTTTTTGATGTTGACCTGTATCGTTATATACTTCCCTCTTAGTATTGCTTTTGTTGTACCCCCTAGATTCTGGTATTCTATAACTTCATTTTCATTTGTCTAATGTATTACATATATATGTATATGTGTAGACAACACACAAATATATACACTCATATATGTAAAGAAAGTAAGGTTCCACACTCCACTTGAACTAGTAAAATGATGATACCAACAGACTGTGACAATTTATACACACACACACACATATAATATACTTTATATATACATATACACATATATACATATAAAAATGAAGTATGAAACCCTTACTTCCTTTATGTCACTTTATCTTATCTTATTTATGATGTAATTATCTTTTACCTGTCTACAACCATTTCAGCCCATGGTGTAACAGTTTTTGTTTCAGTCATCAAACATAACTTAGACTCAAAAAGAGAAAGAGAGCTTATTGTGCTTGTTTTTCTTTCCTGATGTTGCTTTTTAAAAATGTATTCCTTTCTCAGTCATTCTTTGACTGCAGGTCAATTGACTGCAAATGCTGCTAGGTTTTCATCATTTGAGAATTTCCTGATTTCTCCCATATACATGAAGGATATTTTTGCTGTCTACTGGGCTTTTCTTTCAGCACTTAAAAATGTGTCACTTCCTTCTGTCTTCCACAGATGCTGTTGCAAAGCCTGTTGTCCAATAGATTTAGACTGCAGTGTCACAGGGCACTCATCAACATGGGCATAGGCTAAAATTCTCTAAGTTTAAGACTAACTTTACTGGAATACATTAATGTTTATTCAGAATCCCGGAAATCTATCTTGAAATGTAAAGGAGCATATTATGAAGACTTGACCAATGTTCTTTTTGACTCAATTTCAAAGATCAATGATACTTCTCCCAATTTTATTAAAACTTAGGAAAATATAAGCGGTGAAGAGAAAGTAACTTTTGTGTCTTTTTTTTTTTTAAATCCAGCACAGAAAAGAGACTTCCATCTTTTCTTCTGTCCATCTCCACATCAGAAATGGGACCCAATGACACCTTTGGTGGTAATGACAGCAACAGGAACTGCATAAGTGAAGACTTCAAGAAGAATTTTTATCCCATTGCATACTTGATAATATTTGTCTGGGGACTCCTGAGTAATGGCTTTTCCATCTATGTTTTCTTGCAGCCTTATAAGAAGTCCACATCTGTCAATGTTTTCATGCTAAACCTGGCCATTTCAGATCTTCTGTTTACATCTACATTGCCCTTCAGGGCTGACTATTACCTTAGAGGCTCCAACTGGCTATTTGGGGACACAGCCTGCAGGATTATGTCTTATTCCTTATATGTCAACATGTACAGCAGCATTTATTTCCTGACTGTGTTGAGTGTTGTGCGCTTCCTGGCAACTGTTCATCCTTTCCGGCTCCTCCACATCACCAGCATCAGAAGTGCCTGGATTCTCTGTGGATTCATATGGTTACTTATGATGGCTTCTTCAACAGTGCTCCTGAACAATGGTTCTGAGCAGAAAGGCAATGTCACGTTATGCTTAGAACTGAATCTCACAACAGTTAGTAAATTAAAGATTTTGAACTACATTGCCCTGGTGTTGGGCTTCATGTTACCATTCTGCACACTTAGTATCTGTTACCTGCTAATCATCCGAGCCTTGTTAAAGGTGGAGCTCCCAGAATCAGGGCTGCGGATTTCTCACAGGAAGGCATTGACCACCATCATCATTACCTTGATTATTTTCCTCCTGTGTTTCCTACCCTATCACATCCTGCGAACCCTCCACCTGGTTGTGTGGACAAAGGGCACATGCATGGACAACTTGCATAAATCTGTGGTCGTCACATTGACCTTGGCAGCAGCCAACAGCTGCTTCAACCCTTTGCTCTATTACTTTGCTGGAGAGAATTTTAAGGACAGACTAAGGTATGCATTTAGAAAATGTCATCTACAGAAACCAAAGTGCAGCTTTCCTATCTGTGTATCGTCAAAAACAGAAACACCAGTGTAAGGTTTTACTGAGGCCTGATCTTGTATCCTTGTGTCCACCTTCATTCATCTCTATAGGAACCCTTTGTGTTCCATTCCCAACAAAGGTCAATTCCCAACATTTGTTGATCATCATTTTGTTAATAGGACCGTCCTTGAAATTTTCAACTTGTGTATTTTCAGTTGTTGAGTTTAAATGAAGAATGAAGGAGGAAAAAATCTCTACTAGACTTTTTAACCTGAAAAATCAGACTGGGAAAAAATACTGAGCACTGTGAATGCTGTTTTTCACCAGAGTCTGAACCATCTTTCTGGCCTACTGGGCATTCTAAATCCCTGACTTTAAGATAACCCTAACTCCTCCTAACTTCTCCAGTTTCTCCTCTCTTTTCAATCCCCTGAGATACAGCCAATTAACAAACCTACTGGATGCACAAGAGCATTAAGAAAAGCACCTTGAGATCTGAAGAGAAAGCCTTTGTGAAGAGGAAGGCTGCTTTCTAAGAAAGTAGAGTCAAGGTCTCAAATGAGAACAGTGAAAGAAGAGGGTAGTCTTGGGCAAGAGAGAGCTGGTAAACAGTGGGAGGAAGTAGGGACTTCATTTTGCCTCACTTTTAATTGGGATCACTCTAGTACACTGAAGGCAAGAAAGTTCCAAGAGATTAGGAAAAACAGGAGGAAGACCTAGGGCATTTCTCTAGGGAATGGAAAGACTGTGTGTGGAAAGGAGGAAAGGAAAGTTAACTTTTCTCTTGAGGTTTGGTTTCAATGACTTTGTGCAGTTGTCACTTCTGCCTGCTAATCCATTGGGATGAGAGCTAGAATTGAGGTGGCCCTGAAGGGTTCCCTGGGGTACTCAGAAAGACAGTAGGACAAGGGCAAGTTGCAAAGGTTGTTAGACCATGGGAACTCTATGAACAATATGACAGAGGAGACTCCCTGGTGACCTAGTGGTTAAGTCTCAGCACTATGGCTGAGTTCAATCCCCAGCCAGGAAGCTAAACCACATTGATAAAGCAGACCTCTTCTGTCTTTCCCACTACTCCCCTCAGCAGTGTATTTCAGTAGATCTGCCTGCTCTGCTCCCCACTCTGTTTGGTGAATCCTCTCACCCCTTGCACCTCTGGACTACACCTCAATTCTTCTATGCAAATAAATAAATAAATAAATAAAGACAAACCAAAAAACCAGTCTGACAATATGAGTAGGGTGCCATGGAATTTCCTTTTTGAGAGCACTGGATAGTGGGAAGGGTCCTTTCTGTGCAATGAAACAAGGCTAACTAATGATACTACTAAGTATCATCATGACCACTGTCCTGCTAATAATGAGTGCCCTCTTCATGCTGGATGAACTGTGCCAGCACTTCACACTCATTTATGTAACTTAGACCTTATACCAAAGTTCATTGTTTCCATTTCTTAGATGAGGAAGCTGAAGTACAGAGAAATTAAGAAACTTGTTCAAATTCACATAGATAGTAAGAATTTTAACAACATCTGTGTGGAATGTTGACTGCACACTGACCTTACTGCTAGCCCTGAAAAGCTCCAGGAAGCTTGGTTGAAAGTTTCTCCACGAGGCTCCCACCTCTCCTCACTCTCACCGAATGCTGAAGTTTTCACTTTTGAGTTGTTGACTCAGCACTGGAGGGTGGGAGAGAGGTGGTATTTGAAGCCAAGGAAGGGCCAACAAATAAATAAAAGAGTAGATAGAGACAGTTTTAGTATGAAATATCTTAATATTTTTTAAATCTCTTTTGCACTTTTCTTTTTTATCAGAAATCTACTGGAGAATGTGCTCCTCTAAAATAAGAGATTAAACCAAAATAGAGGAGAAATATATCATCTAGAAAATAAGGAAGCCAACACAGTAGAAAAATGAAGAGAATTCCCAGGATATTGGTATGTAGCAGAGAAATAAAAAACTGATTGATTTTCACATTGGGAGGTATTTATATTTTTCTTGGAGAAAAATATAAAACTTAGAGATCTTGGAATGGATATTAAATATGCAGAAAATTAAATAAAAAGAGTGCCATTACCAGATGCTAGGGGCAGAGAAACTGTTGTATAAGAGAAAAATATAACTAGTACACTACATGTCTCAATTGTGAATAATATTTACATAGAGGACAATGTAAATAGAAAAACACTGATAAAACTTCTTTCAGAAAATGAGAAAGGATGAGTATGTGGGAGGGAAGGGATAAGAAATCCGGGTCCCCATTTTGCTTTACTGAAAATGCTTAATAGTGAAAACTAAAGAATGATGACTAAAACATGTTATTTAATAACAGCTAAAATGCAGAAGACCAGCGAGAAGAATTGACAGGGATTGTGTCTGGAGAGAAATTGGTGTGGAAGCTTTGGTGGGGACTTATCCCCTTGAGAACTATTTCACTGTCTAATTGTCAGATATGAATTGCTGAAATGAAATAAAAATTAAGTTAAAATTAAACCTTAAACTTCAAATTAATTCTGAGATTTTTTTAAAATAAATAAAGCTACAGAAGTGGAAATTGTATACCAATATGAGAAAGAGGCAGGAGATGACTGGATTTGGATTTGATAGAGGCCTACCTAGTTCTTCCATGGGAGGGGAGTTCTCTTTTTGGCTCAGGGCAGGCATTTCCTGGGGTCACAGGTGATTTGAATGTCAAGATATTTGTAGCTGCGAGTAACAGCAAACCAAGTGGCTTAAACAAGCACTGTCTTAGCTAACTGAAACAAACAAAAGGAATTGGACTTCAGGCTCTATTAAACTAGGGTTTCTGTGAGTCTTCCCCTCTGGATATTGGCTTGGTTCCATGACTGAATCTTCTGAGAATTAGTTGATCACAAGCAGCCTAAGGCTATGTGCTTCTTGTCTTGCATCCAGTTTAAGAACAGGGCATCTGCTACCCAAGTCATTTAACAAGTCCTAAACTTATTCTTAATTGGACATACTCAGATTAAGACCAGCTCCTAAACTAAAGCAAAGAAGGGTCTGCTCTAATCCACCGAGAGTGGAATTTGCAATTAAATCTGTTGAAATCTCAGTAGGGAAAGGAGTGGAATGTGACATGTGGAGTGGAAGCAGAACTGCAGGTCAGCCAGGCATCCATTTTGGGTATGACTTTACTACTCAGCAAGCCCAGTAGCTGAGGAGGGTAGAAGGAGGCTTGAGGAAAAAGAGTGAAAGCTAAAATAGGAGCTTATACTGTGAAATTAGGGATTTTCAATGGCAATCACAAATTTCAACAACTTTCCACAAATAAAATAGCTCAGGTAAAGCTGGGAATAACTGAGCGTAATCAAGGTTCTTGGGACTAACAATAATGGAGGATGTATGAGCTATTAGTGTCCTTAAGCCTATGGGCTGTGTATTAGTGTGTATGTGTGTGAGAGAGAGAGACATACAGAAGAGGTAGAGAGAGATCAAAAGATATTAAGAGAGAAGGAAAACCAAGATATTAAGAGAGAAGGTATTAAGGGATGCCAGGACCTCAAACTCATATGATGAAAAATGTATGTTGCCAATTCTAAGAGCTCATACTCACCCATATTGGTAAAAGCAAAGTAATCAAACTCTGATGTGCCCAAATAGCCTTAATTGGTGAGAGGTTCAAAGAGAATAGAGAGTGGGAGAAGATGAGTAGGGGAAAAAATGATTTTAAGATATAGACTCTCAAACACTGAAATCAACCATCCCCTCATGGACAAATGTTCAGCAAGCAGGCAGGACCCAACGTCAAGTGGTCAAGGCCCAAGAGCAGAACCTGCAGGAGAACAAATCCAAGCCAACCTTCTGGCTAGAAACACAAGCACAAGGTGGTGCAGGACTTGAAGAGCTGGGAAAGCGGAGAGAACCAAAGTTTGAAACAGACTACCTGAGCTGAATACACCAGAGAGCAAGACGGCTTCCGCCAGTCCCTCACAAGTGCAGGGGCATGCCAGCTGCCAAAGTTCTGACACTAGAAAAAGGGCAGCAAGAGAAAGCCGGCTGAAGGGGCCACGTGGGACCTGAGTAGAAGCAGGAATTCCCAAAACACCAACGAGGGGCAGCCTAGCTGAACGAGGAGCAGAAGTGGAAGGTTGTTTCAGAATGCCTGCCAGCAGTGTTTCATGTGCCCTGAAGCTACATTCCACCATAAGTCAGGGGGTAGAGGCAAGACTCACAGCTGTTAGGGTCTCTTAGTTTCCCCAGCTGTCAGCATTCAGGAAATCACAGGGCTGGAGTGGCAAGATTCAGGACTCTCTCATAATACTGAAACCTTTGTAATTAGTTTTCCTTCTTCCAAAATCATTCCTTTTCCAGTCAGGACCAAGAATCTCCTTTAGTGTCCTGGAGGAGGGAAACAAGATTCTTTTTGCCAAAGTGAAAGCCAAGAGTGTACTGGGGTTTTAGATTCAGTTCTTTTTGCTTGAAAGATTAGGTACTCTCTCAACAACTATATATAATGTTTAACTGGAAGACAGTATTTTTGTTTTATAAACATTGGTAGCACTATGATACTGGAACTGTGCGTTTTCAGTGGAGACCTAAAAAGAAATGCCATTATATTCTATTTTAAATGACCCTTTAGCTTTTGGTTATTAGCTACAATTCTCCTATGAACATACTACACATACTATTTTCTCAGCTCACACATGTGGTAGCTTTGTTACCTCACAGGTTGAGGGAACCCCCAAACTCACATGCTTTAAATAGGTTCTGCCATCTGCTGCATAAAGGTAAGCATATTCACAGTACTTAAGACCTTCAAAAGAAAAGAACTTTAATAGAAATATGTGTATACAGGGCCTCCCTGGTGGCACAGGGGATTGAGCGCCACACTGTGAAGCAGCCACTGCACAGCAGTGTGAGTTCGATCCCCGACCAGGGAGGTGACACACACAGTGCAGCAGACCTCTCCTGCCTCACCCGCTGCTCCCCTCAGCAGTGTATTTCAGTCAGTCTGCCTGTTCTGCTCCCGACTCTGTCTCTGGTGAATCCTCTCACCTCTTGCAACTCTGGCCTATACCCCAGCTCTTGTGTGCATAAATAAATAAATCTTTCAAAAAAGAAATATGTGTACACAGAAAAGAGAAAAGGTATATTTTCCAATGAAACACCCAAAGTTTCTCATCCCCGCGTAGGTAAATGCCCAATCAAACAGGATTGACCAAAAGCAGGGCCACAACCCAAAAGCTTGCCACAGTCTAAGGTACTTCTAGTAGGGACATGTAGAAAAAGGCAGACAGAGCCAGACAAGTTCGGAAGGGGAAAAATCAAATTGTAAGTCAAAATAAAGGCTGCCATTGTCAGCTTCTCATAGTTCTCTCACATATGTCTCTTCCAAGTACCTCCTAAAACTGGGCCCCCAAGAATACAAGCTGTGGGGCACAAAGTCTTCCTTTTTATTATATATTTTGTGGTTAGACTGCAGAACGAACCAATAAGGTACAAGCAAAATGAGCCAATCATGTTCGTCAGCTCACTAGTTAATTATTTGGTTCCAACCTGGGTGATTGGTTCTAAAATGGTCCAATCAATTACTTAGAATTGAAAATGGGCTAATCAGGCAGGTGGGCTATGGGACCCTGAACGAGGCTGTAAGGCAGGGGAGGAGCCAGCCAACTTTAGACACTCTGTTCCTGGACTCCAAAAAAAAGAAGGACTGTTTCTGGCCTCTGGCAAAGAAAGAAGCATCCAGCAACCAACCCCTGAAGGAAGAGAACACTCTGTGTCCAGGTCACTTTAAGAGCTGTTAACCTCTCCTCATCGTCCGCCACTAGCTCTTGGTGCTGCTGCTTCCATTACTGTCAGGTCCAGTGCGGTTCTGCCTGTCCCCACCTTCAGAGGTGAGTGCATCCTGCTGTGGTGAGTTGGACCCTGGCCTGCTGCTTGCCGGCTGCCCCTAGCTCCAGGTCCTTGTTGACGGGACAGCGCCATTTTGGATGAGTGGTCTTTTGTTTGAGACTTCTTTTTTTTTAAAGACTCATTTTTATTTATTTATTTGTGCATACAAGAACTGGGGTACAGGCCAGAGGTCAAAGGGTTGAGAGGATTCACCAGAGACAGAGTGGGGAGCAGAACCGGCAGACTGATTGAAATACACTGCTGAGGGGAGCAGTGGGCAAGGCAGGAGAGGTCTGCTGTATATATATGTGGGTTAGCTCCCTGGCCGGGGATTCAATTCATGTCGCTTTGGCTGGTGATAGCTTGATAGTGCTGACTTTAAACCCCTGTGCCACCAGGGAAGCCCTTGGCTGGGACTTCTGAGCACTGTGGACATTATCTGGGGTGAGAGAGCTGGACATTTTTGGTCTTAGAAAGTCTTTATTAAGTAAACCCCATTGTTGTTGTCCCCTGAGCCTAAGTGGTCTTGCAATTGTGCACACAGGTGAGCAACTGATGGACAGTGATCTGTCCTCCCCTGGGCATGTCCTTTGACTCACTACAGTACCCCTATAGCACTGTTTCACTTCCATGTCCTCCAAGTCCCTAGTACAAGTCTGAAGCCAAGAAGTAAATATGGCTTCTTCACATGTCTCTCTGCTCCATGTGACTCCTTCAAGTTTTCTCTCTAAATCTCCTCTCCCAAGTCCTTTTTAGCTTCCCCTTGCACCTTTCATAAAGTGGGGCAAGGAGCATGGAACTTCCCCTTTTTAGATTACAGTTAATTGGTCAGCTTCCACAACTACTCCCCAACAATTTACACCCCACTTTTTTGATAGCTACAATATAGAGAAATTAAAAAGAATTTCATTTCCTTCCAAGCAAGACTTTTAAGGGAAGACTTTATAATTTTATTGGAAATAAGTTTCCAAAATATGGGCACTAACATTCAATTCAATGGTAATTTTACTAGTTACTCATTAATTATGTGTCAAAGAACTATGCTGGGAAAATTGGAGATATAAAGATGAGTTATATATGATGTAACAAAGAACCTAAAACATGCACATAGATTCTGGCAACTGCCACATCAAGATAAAACATACTTTAGTATGTAAGACCAACAATGAAAAGGAAATTTAATACAATTGGTGTACAATTCAGAAAAAACAAAGAAATAGTTTCCAAATCCAGCACTCGAAATTACCCATCATCTCATGGGTAAATGTCCAGTCAAACAGGATTGGCCCAAAAGCCTGCCACAAATCTAAGGCACCTTTTGGTGGAGACCCATAGAAAATGGTCAGAAACTGCCAGACAAGTCTGGGAAGAAAAGAGCAAAATCAAAATTAAGGTAAAAGCTTCCATTGTTAACCTCCCATAGGTCTCTCATCCACATCTATTTCAACCAGGTCAGGACCAAAAAGCAAGTGCAGTTTCTTCATATATCTCTCTGCTCCAGAAGCCTCCTCCAGGTTTCCTTCTGGCTCTCCATCCCTCTTCCTTCCTGTCAGTCTTTTTCGCCAGCTTCTTCTCTCTCCCTGCTCAGCTCCACCCTTCCTTGGGTGTGGCAGGGAATCTGGGACTTCCCCCTTTCCCTGGGGACCACTCTGTTATGATGGAAGCACATAAAGGCTGTGAGAACAGTTTGGGAGAGATAATGGAGGGATATGAGTGCCATGTTAGGAGGTGATTCAAGAGGCAATGGGGAACCACAGAGGACTTCTGAGAGGGATAGTATAATAACTAGAGCTATTAAGGAAATGTAAAGGAACATGATGGGCTAGATTTTTAATATAATATAAGCCTATGTCCTAAAGCGAGGCAGAATTTATCCCTGATGATCTTTAATTGCATGTGATTAACTATAACTCCTCTCCTAGAGGAGATACAGATTAACTTCATTAGATTTGCCTGCAGGAATGGCATAAATCTCTGAGCCCAGGAGCCATCCACGTTGAAAATACAACTCTCTTCAGCAGTCCTCGGATTGGCTCACTCTGACCACCCTGGTATATGTGCTTTTCAGTTTTAGCTAAATCAAATCCTTCATTTTAAAAAGACACCCTCACACTAAACAAACCTACAGCTAGAAAATTCTTCCTGCATATATTTGTAGTCTGACCTAACCATTCATGTTTTTAAAAAGGTTTCACTGAAGGTAGTTGTAGACTATCAGGTTCTGAGAAGAGGACATGAAAAAATATCTTGAATACCCTGTATATTTTTATATCTTTTCAGAATCTATAGATCTCTGGAAAAAGTCAAATTATTTTTTACAAAAGGATCTCAATTTCAAATTCAAATATATTCTGAAATTGCTTCTAAATACCTAAGTGTCTCATTTTTCCTGTGAGACAGAACTTACAAAGGAAAAATTGTTTTGACAGGGAGTCAAAATATTTGAGGTCTATCTTCAGTTCTGACACTATCCAGTTATGCAACTACTGGCAAAGGACTTAACTCTTTGCCTTAGTTGTCTCATCTAGAAATTTACAAACAACAATACTCACCCCATCTTGCAAGACAGTTATAAAGATAAAAAAATATAAAAAACACCAGTCAAATCCTTTTGAAATCTATAAAACCCTAAAAAAATTAGTTGTAACATTTTATTAGCTATTTTATAGAGTTTTTATAATCGAATGACATTTTTAAAACCTCTGAGGAATCTGTCACACAAATGAAATCATCAGTGAATCTTAAAGCAAATAATTATTTTGTGATGAGTCAGTCCCTAATTTGTCTGTTTTATCTATTTGAATTTTCTACTTTGATTGTTTGGAAAATAAGGCTTACTCTTGTTCCTGCTTAAAAGGTTGTAATGAATATGCTGAGCATACTGCAGCTCTGGACAAAAGGGAGCTTAGAAATCCGCATTTGCTCTGTGATAAAGGGAAGCAAGTGTCCTGGACCTCCACCAGATGGCCCCCCAGGGCCTCCAGGGAACAAGTGATTTTAACCCTCTTTGTATAAGAAGTGAGGTCATGGATGCCAAATTCATTATGACTCAAAGCCACTCTGGGTCTCCTTAACCTCTCCAGTGCAGACATCTATAAACAGCTTCTTACAGAAACATAATCAGTAACTTCTAGAAACATGGGAATGAAACCATAATCTCAAAAGCTCAGAGACTATCAGAACTGTGTGTTAGAAATCAAGAGTCACCCCGGCTTGGTTGAACTCAATCCTGACCACGTGTTCTTTAGGGGTGGTTGAATTGCATAAACTAAAATTACAGGTTAGGAGTTTTATTTTGTGTTGGATTGTTTTCATCTCACCCTAAAGCTGCGAGAAAGAGTCACAGACTAGTGCGGGCACACACCAGATAGAATCACACCCGTGATTCGGGAAGTGGTTTAGCATCACAGGGAGAGCTGAGCCTCCAGCTCCATAGCTCTCAGGCAAGCAGGCAATTTCTCAGAGCCTGAAGTTTCTAATTTGTAGTGTTGAAAATACTATCTAGCTCACTGTGTTGTGGAGATGAAATAAGCTAACATGTAGAAACAAGTAGCAAGGTACTGGGGATAGACAAGGGATTTTGCTTATTTTTATAGTGGGAACCTGTCAGGGAGGAAAAGGTTTCCCTTGACTGTCCTTGACTGGGTATGAAAACGAAACTAATTAAGCCAGGTATGGTCTAATAGATATAGAGCATCTGTCCCTGCCTGGGTCCTGGAACAAAAGCTTTTACAGTCTTTGGCATTTTCTGTGTAATAGGACTGACTTTTGCTATATACCAACACTGGAGCATACCTGAGTTTCTTCTATTGGGGTGACTTAGGGTGAAGCTCTGGGATAAACTTGTCAGGGCTGGTCACCAGAAAGCACAATTAATGAAAGGATGGAAATTACAGTTCAACCCTCCACCAGAGAGGGCATCATACTAAATTCTATAAAAACTCTTAAATAATAGAGTTTCTGACTTGGTGAACACATCCGCTTGTTGGGAAGACAGTGTACCCAAGTTCCAAGAGGACAGAAGCCTGACTCAAGTACTTTTTTTTTTAAAGATTTATTATTTTTTTATTGATATAAGAAATGGGGTATAGGCCAGAAGTGCGAGGATCCACGAGACAGAGTGGGGACCAGAACAGGCAGGTTGAACTGCTGAGGGGAGCAGCAGGCAAGGCAGGAGAGGTCTGCCGCGCCACGTGGGTCACCTCTCTGGCCAGCGGCGGCAGAGATCGAACTTGTGTTGCAGTGTCTGCGTTTTGCTTCATAGTGCGTTGCTTAACCCACTGCGCCACCAGGGGAAGGCCTGACTCAAGTACTTTTTTGAACCTCATTTATGTACCTTTCATCTGACTGTCGTATGTATCCTTTATATATTTATAATAAAATGGTAAACATAAGTATTTTTCTGAATGAGTTGCTCTAGTTATATTAATCATAGCCCAAGGAGGGGCCATGGAGCCTTCAGTTTATAGCCAAGTAAGTCATAGCACAGGAAACACCCAGGACTTGCAACTGGCATCTACAGTGGGGGAGCCCTTAGCTGGAGGACACCTTGATCTGTGGGATCTGATGTTGTCTCCAGGTAGACAGTATAGGAAAATTAATTGCTTGGTGGCAAGGAAAACATGCATTAGCATAGATTAAAAGGAGAGAAACTTACAAATTTATTTAACAGAAGTTTTACATGAAAAAGGAGCCTTTGAAAGGAAATGAAGTCCAGAAAGAAAGAGTGGACCTAAATCTTTTTATGCAGAGCCCTAAGAAGAATGGGTAGTCATGTAAAGTATGGTAGAATAAAGTATATGAGGTAAGTGCAGTAGACTGGGGCAGATTTAGTCCTCAGAGATAAGGACATTCTTTTCCTCTGGATAAGGGAGAGCATTCTTCACATGAAGTTTTATGACCTGTTTCAGTGGAGAAGAATGGTGGGAAGGTCAAAATGACATTCCTCCTACCATTTTCCCTAGCACTCTCAGTCCAAAATATTCACTATGTCAAGTGCCATGTTTTAAGGTAGTGTGTCCTGTCCTTCATCAAACTACAGGGTCAGAAGACAGAAACTATTCTATTGTAAGAATGTAAAAGTAGTAATGACAGAGGGAACCCAAAAATATTCCAGCTGAAACATGTATGTACATGCGCGCCTGCCCATGTGTTTATCTGTGAGGTCATTTTTAAATCAAAAGGGAAACATTTCAAGTACTACTTGAAAGTACAGTCTTGTGGGTTCTGTGAGTTACTCTGAGTTAAATACCACCATCCTCCTTCTATAAAGCAACTTGGACACAGTCACTTTGCAGGGATTTTACACTTAGGACACTCTACTCTCCACAAGAGAAAACTTTGAGCCTATGTAGAAAGTACTGCAGGGAAAACTGTTTCACTTTAATAGTTCTGTGCACTTGCCCTGTGCATGTCTCCTGTAACCTGCGTAAAGTCAGCTGTTCCCATAACTAGTCAGCAGGAATCATGTTCAAAGAAAAACACGCTGGCAATCAAAGAGTACTTAAATTTTTCTTTTTTACATCCCTGCAAGATGATGCCAAAAAGCAACTGTTTTCTTTTTTTTATTTTTTATTAATATAAAATATTTTAAAATTTACATATACTTGCCATCAATTGTAATCCCCATCACCATCTCACCAGTGCACCACCACCTCAGTCCCTTAGCAACTGTTTTCTTAATACACAGCAAAAGAATTTCCCATGTAGTAGTATTATAATCTTATGCACACACTTGTTAAATGATAATAGTTCTTTGAAACTAAATAGTCTCAGATTACTAACAAAACTAATAAATCAAAATGCATAAAGTTAATTTAAAATTTTAATTTACTTCAAATATTTAAACATTGCCAATCTTATCCAACATTTCCAATGTTTAATAAAATTCACATGTATTAGTCTTTTAAATCTTAGATATGATTATAAAAATCAGTATATTTACATTAAACAAGTAACATAAAGGTTAATATTTTCACAACTATTTTGCACACATACATTATTACTACTGAGGAAAAATTTCTCATACATAGACATTTAGTGTATGTCTCCCAGAACAAAATTATATGCATAAGTACCATATATTAGCAACTATATTTTCTTTTTCTAGAATTAATTAATTTTTATGGTTTTTAAAAAAAGTCTTATTTTATTATTTATGCATACCAAAACTGGGATACAGGCCAGAGGTATGGGGGGTGAGAGGATTCACCAGAGACAGAATGGAGAACAGAAGCATCAGAGTGACTGAAATACACTGCTGAGGGAATAGCGGGTGAGGCAGGAGAGGTCTGCTGTGCCATGTGGGTCACCTCCCTGGCCAGGGATCAGACTCGTTCTGCAGTGGCTGCGGATGTTTCATAGTGTGGTACTTAACCCCTTGTGCCACCAGGGAAGCCTTTTTTTACATGTTATTTTTTGTGCAGTATTTGCTTCTTCCCCTAAGGTGTAATCCACATAGTTCTCCCACCACCACACCACCCGTGATCCATCACCATAGTCCCTTGTGCTCTTCCCTCCTGTTATGAGCTCCTCTCCTTCCCTATCCCCTGCTGTGTGCCTCAGATCTATGGTCAACCTGCAAATTTTGACTTTTTTTCCTGAAACTTTAGCAACTATATTTTCCCTATTTATCTTATTTTCCTCCTCTTTTTTTTTTAATATCTCATTCTCCTTCTTCAGGTCTATAATGATTTTAAACAGATCATTTATCTTTTCC